>JALPQD010000530.1:655000-1065874 GCA_023101885.1 Typhlomys cinereus | reverse complement strand
CCTCCTGAATGTCAGGAGCCTCTTCCTCTTGAGTCTGGAATTACAGATGTACATGCCACACGCCTAGTTATTGCAGTGTTGGGGATCAACCCAGGGCTTTGTATATGCTGGGCAAGCACCTATCAATTGGGTAGGTCTCTAGCTCTCCATTTCTCCCCATTTTAAGGATAGTTGTTTTATTTAAGCGCTAGACATGGAAAGCAGGCCTTGTGCATGTTAGGCAAGTGCTCTATACCCTTACATCTGTGTCAAGAGGAAATTTAAAGACTTTCTCACCCCAATTATTTCAGTAATCAAAGGCTTGATCTGTAGACCCAGCTGTAGGCTGGAAGGCAGCAGTGGCAAGGAGAATGCAAATTAGCTCAGGATAAGATGGAGAGAGACTGTATCCTGTGGTCAAGTCCGTTAGGAATAAGCTAGTGAATTGCAAGGATTTTGGAGTGGAGCTAATCCTTTAGTAGAAATGAAAGTGCTGTGACAGGAACGATCATCATGGGAAGATTATCTTTGTTTTTGTTTGACAGGTTCTCCTTCTATAGTCCAAACTAACCTGGAGTTCACTCTGTCGCCAAGGTGGCCTCGAATTCATCAGTTAGTCTATGTCAGCCTCCCAAGTGCTGGGATTGCAGGTATAACCACTACACTCAGTTCAAGAACTTGTCTTGAAAGGATTGGTTGCCAGGGTTGGGAGCAAGCAGTTGATAGTGGATTTGTCTAGCATGCAGGAAGCTCTGGGGTGATATTCGGCATTAACTGAGTGTGGTGACAGGTGATTTTAACGTCAACATCCAGAAGTGGAGGCAGAAGGATCAAAGTTTCAAACCTGCCTTGCTATGTAACGAGCTTGAGGATAGGCTGGGACACATGAGACCCGTCTCAAACCACACACACACATGAGCTGGCCACCAACTGTTTCTGGTTTCACCAACTGAGAGATGGATTGTTTCCTCTCTCCTTGAAGCTGGATTGATCATAATGCAGCAGAAGCAACATTGTGTTAATTCTATCTGTACAACCACATACTCCTTCCACTCTTTTTTTTTCAAGTTTTTTTTTAAATTCACTTGTGTGTGTGTGTGTGTGTGTGTGTGTGTGTGTCTGTGGAGGGCCAAGGGTGACTTCTGGAATCATGCTGGATTGCTTCCACCTCCTTTTTGCTTCGCTCTGGGATTTCCCAGGCTCCATCCACCAGGACTAGAAGTGCAGACCACTGCTGTTTCCATCTGGAGTTTTTATGTGGGAATCTAAACTCAGGATCTTCTGTATAAACTGGGCATGATTGTGCACATTGGAATCCCAGCACTCAGGAGGCCGAAATAAGAGAATCATGAAATTCATGGTCATTCTCCGCCACAGGGTAAATTTTGAGGCCAGCCTGGGGTACATGAGATCTGTCTCAAAGAAAAAGCCACCAAGTTTTGGGTGTTAATCCTGTGATAATAGAGAATGGAAGCAGGAGATAGGATCATTGCTCCAAAGCAGGATGGGAATGACCCAAGGTGAGGCAGGGGATCAACATGATACAATAGAGAAGAAAAACATTCAGCAAGAAGCAACTGAATCTTCCCATGGCCAAGTCAGTTAAGCCAGGGTCATCTAAGGACCATCAAGATAAAATCCCCGCCCTCATGGGGGCCAACCAGAGAGAGAGAGAGAGAGAAAGAGACAGAAAGGCAAACAAAAAGCTGCTAACTGGAATCGTCACTGAGTGGCAGACAAGAAAGGAAACCATCGGCTTCCAAAAGCTTAAGCCGAGTTTACGATGAGTGGGGGTTGGGTGTTTTGGCTCTTTCAGTAAAGTGCCTACTGTGCAAACATGAGGACATGAACCCACAGAAAAGCCAGGTGTGTACCTGCAGTGCCAGCACCAGGGAGGCGAGACAGGGTTCCTGGAGCTCCCTAGCCAGCTAGCCTTGCCTTCTTGGTGAACTCCAGGCTCAGGGAGAGACCCTGCCTCAAAAAATTAGGTGGAGAGTGATAGAGGAGAACACCCAGTATTGGTCTCTGGCTTCTATATGCACATGCACAACCAGTGAAACATAGACACGGACACAAACATGCACAGAGAGAGAGAAGTTGCTGGAGGGGACTTCAGAGGAGGAAGCAAAGGCATTCCAGGAAGAGGGAGATCATACTTGAAGCCCGCAGGAGAGACTTGAAGTAATGACTGGAGGGATGATAGTAGTTTGCAACAGCTGGGCTCAGAGTAGCAGGGTTCACCTGTCCAAACAAGTAGCCTGATTGTGCTGTGTGCCATACAATGCTGGATCTCACCATGAGCTGTGTGACCTTTACATCCGCTCAAGTTGTCCCCATGTCAAGAGAGGCCGATTTCATTTTGGGCTCAGTGGAGTATGAATGGAGTCTGACTCGGGTCTGCCACTGACAAATGAGTCACAAGTGGCTTTGGCTAATCAGCATCTCCCCCTTGGAGAAGTGGTTGTTCTCACATTTATATTCCTTCTGCCTTTTGTAAAAAGCCTCAAACGTCATGGTTTGAATGTGAATGTGCCCCCCCAAAGCTTCATGCATTTGAATCCTTAGCTGATGTTAATATTGGCATGTTCAGAAGGTGGAGCTTGGTTGGAGGAAGGCAGGTCATGGGGGTGAGTTTATTCTTGTTTCCTTTGCCTCCATGAGGAGGGCTGTGGTCTGAACCACACCTTCCTGCTTCTGCCTTCAAGCCATGTCTCCTGCTATAATGGACTATTAGCTTCCTTCTCGAACAGTAAGCCAAATAAATCTCCCTTTTCTCTGCTTAACTAGTATATGAGTTCTATCTCACAGCAGCAGAAAGAAAGGTAACAACAGTGTCTTAATTTGAGCTCTTAATGCTATTCCATTAATCAATGACCATTAACTCTTTTCATTTCCCTGATTTTTAAAAAAATATTTATTTATTTTATGTGTGTGTGAGGTTAAGATTTTGCCTCACAAACAGAAGGTCCTGAGTTTGGATCCCAGGTCCCATGTAAAAATGCCTGGCGGAAACAGCAGTGCCCTGCACTTCTGGCCCTGGTGAATGGAGCCTGGGAAATCCCAGAGCAAAGTAAAAAGGAGGTAGAAGAAATCCAGGATGATTCCTGAAGTCATCCTTGATCCTCCACGGGGATACACAGTGCCCTCTCTCTCTCTCTCTCTCTCTCTCTCTCTCTCTTTCTCTCACACACACACATACACACACCACACAGAGACAAAATAAAGTTAAAAAATAATAAACCGGTCTAGAACTAGAGGTGTAGCTCATTGTAGAGCACCATATACACGATCCTGGGTTCCATCTACAGGCTCACACAAATTGTCACTAGACAGGCCTTGCAGGGTGGGAAGTAATCCCTCTTCCTCCATATAACACACAAGCAAACATGCAGGATGTGACCAAGTACATGATAAAGTCTAATAAAATAAGGTGTTGGAAATACTTGAGTCTCATTTGGCAGTGGTAAGGGAGAGCAGAATCAAAGAAGTCACTCAAAAAAGCCCCATTGTTTCATAAGGGTGTCTCACCTTTTCATGTTTCGATATAACATCATCTACAAATGTGTTGGGCCACATTCATAGCTCTCTTGGGATGCACGAGGCCTGTGGGCTGCAGGCTGGACAAGCCTGAATCTCATTCTGGAGGGCTGTTGATTCCATTCCTTAACACAATCATTGTTTTGAAAGCCAAGCCATGAATCCTGCATTCAGTCCTCCCACAGATGTAGTGAATTTCACCATATAAACGCTGGCACCCTGCCACCAAAGTTTGATTTCCTGCAACCTGACAGCTCTGTAAGACTAACTGGGGAAGAGGTGCCTTCCCTCTGCCACGTGTTAAGAAGCTGTGCAGACACTTTCAGAGGCTGGAGAATGGAACCCACAAATCCATAGTGACTGTCATGCAAAGACTCTACCCTGAATCTCTAACAGCTAAGCCCCTGGACTGGTTCACAGTTTCCATTGTTTAGAGTTGCGGTGCTTCCCAGGGACTCCCTTCGACAACGTTCCTGCACCGTGCATTCTGACCAGGAAGTGCTCATGAGCAACACTGGTGTCCCCTGCCTGTCCCTACTCTTGGCTCCTCTTAGAAGAGCCCATGGAGAGGCAAGCATGGACTATTGTTCAGGTGTCAGTAGAGACAAGCAGTAGAGACGGCTGTAGCTGCTCTACACACTTGAGATGTTTTAATCACTACTTAATGCATCTGCTTTCCAAAGGCAGGGTCTACTGTGGTTCTGGTATCAATTCTGAGGTGCTTCTGAGGCACATTTACCTACAACCCGTGGTGCTCACAGTTCATTTCCATCACATTTTATCTACTAAATGCCCCCTGCAAACTGTAAGCAAATATTGGATTTCTGCTGCTTCTGTTTTCCTATAGAAGGATTTAAAAAGTTCTCTAAGTCATCTTGCCTGCTTTCAAATAAAAATTTAGTTTTGATTCTTTATAGGCATGCCCCCCTTGGCTTGGGGAGGATCATGTATATACTCATTAGCTATTTTCTGACTTTACCGGTGAGGACAGAGGTTTCCAAAGGGAGCTTTTGGTGCTGTTGATCTAATTGCTCTTAATAGTCAAGGAGATAAGCTTCACAATTTCTGTACTCAACCTTTTTCCTGAGAAAAAAGGATTGAGCTCCAGTCAAGAATGGAAAGTCTGATTTGATTTCCAGGCTCATGATAGATACATGATGAGTGCATAGACTATTGCCTAACTTCTGACTTAGTTTTGCTGGTGAAGGGAGAGGAGAGCAGAGGGGTGTGTGTGTGTGTGTGTGTGTGTGTGTGTGTGTGTGTGAGAGAGAGAGAGAGAGAGAGAGAGAGAGAGAGAGAGAGAGAGAGAGAGAGATTGAGAGAGGATTGTGTGCCTGTGTGGAGGGCCAAGAGTGACTTTAGGAATTATCCTGGATTGCTTGTACCTCCTTTTTCTTTGCTCTGGGATTTCCCAGGCTCTGCCCACCAGGGCCAGAAGTGCAGGGCAGCACTATTTGCTCTTGACGGTTTTATGTGGGACTTGGTATCTGAATTTAGGACCTTCTGTTTGTGAGGCAGAGTCTTAACCCTTGAGCCATCTCTCCAGCCCTACTTTGTTTTTTGAAACCGTGTCTTCAGTGGCCTGGAGTTCTCTGATTAAGCAAGACTGGCTGGCCAGTGAGCTCCTAGGATCTGCTCGTCCTTCCCAGTGCTGGAATTACAAACTCAGCACAGAACCACCCTTAGTTTTATTATTATTATTTTATTATTACTTTAGTGTAGGCTCTAGGGATCAAACTCAGATCCTCATAATTGTAAGAAACTTTATGAACTGAGCCATCTCTCCAATTCTTGGGGACTTATATTTGTATATTTATGTTCAATTATTAGGGAGATCAGAGGATGCCTAAGATGTCCCAAATCACAAGCCAAGTCAGGAGACTTGACTCTCATTCGCATGTAATAAACAACTTAGGAGGTCTTGTTCCTTGACTGTGACAATAGAAATTTGTATGCCCATCTTCATTATTTTGCAGCCAACTCTTTGAGTTTTGCAGCGAAAAATGGAAAATTCAAACCAGATGATTAAAAAGAAATTCCATGTGTCTCTGGATATAATGAAAGACAGGCATGTATTCTCAGATGTGCCTTTTTTCTGTGCGTTTTTTTTCTCCATGTCTCTCTCTGTCCCTCTATGTCTGTCTTTGTCTCTGTACCACATATACACACCCCAATCTCCCTGTACACACACTGCACTTGTATATGTTCAAATATTACATTTAGTTCTAGCACTTTCTTGGCCCGTTCTATACCATCAGTAGCAAAGAAACCTCTAGGAAGAGCCAGGGAAGCACCATGCTGAACACTTACTAGAAAACGGGACATAAGACCTAGGAAGCATCTAAGATCAAGACTGCCTAGAAACCTTCCTGCTATATTAGAGCCTCCATCAAAAAATAGATGGTATCAGTAGGAATGCAAGAGCAGAAGGGAATAGAACAAAGTCCATGGAGGGAAGACCAAGGAAACAGACTTACGTCAGGTCTCAGCCCCTCTGGAGGGTTTGCAAGGGATCCATGCTTGCTATGAATAGCTCTATGCAAGGCACAGGGGATACAGCAGAGCTTTAGGAATCAAATCAAGATCCAAAACAAATAACCTTTGACCTCTTAAATACAAGGAGGTACTCTGCAGGCAATGTGGGGCAGGGATGGGGGGAACCAGATTAATGTGAAATTTCCCATTAAACAAAACTAAGCATTTTTTAAAGCCTTGAACATGCAGATATTATTGTAAATTTCTCAGAAGAAGGAATATAAGAGGATGCATTCTCCCAATCTCTTTGCTCTGAGAGTTCCTTTCAATGGGACTCTGCCACTTCGAAGGGCACCATGATGCTTATAGCCTGGTCTGGAGAATGCGATTTGTAGATGTCAGGGAAACACCAGCTGTCCAGTCACTGGCTCCAGTGAGCCTCGGCTTCCTGCCTTCTGAGGAAAAACCAAACTAGGGGGCTTCTAAATGAAGTTCCAGATACTTAAGGATATATAAGGCTTCTGCAAGGATATTTAAGTACATGGACTTTTTTTTTTTAATTTTAGCCTAATATTCCCTATGTGTACTCTTTCCTAATGTAGTTATGGATGGTAGTGAGCCATTCCACTGAGTGGAGGCTCTCCTTTTTGATTCTGGTATTTTTAAATTAATTTATTTTTGCTTCATTCTATGCATGTATATAGTACATTGAGGTCACATGCATCCCTTCACCACCCTGTCTTATTCTCCTCATATCCCCATCAGGCCCCTCCACTCCTGCCACCAAGTTCTCATTCCACTTTCCTGTCTTTTGTTTTGTTTTTGCTTTGTGACCCACTGGATTAAATGGGACAGAGTCACTCACATGGGCATGGGTATGAAGCTATTGGAGGAGTTACTCTGGAATAATTTCTCAGACACTAATTAGGGTGGAAAAGAAGAGTTTAGTTCACTGGAGGTCTGGAACTGTGGTCACTCTCCAAGACTCCAGCCTCAAGCTCAGCTTGTACTTTCATTTTATATTAAAGCAAGGCAGAGGTGTAGCAAACGAAGCGGGACTTTGTAGAAGCATAAGCAAGATTATTAGGTGTCATCAGGGCAGGCTGATGAGTGCAGAGGGCCCATGGCCTTAGCGTTATCATTTCCAGGTGCAGGCCTGAAGGGTGTGGTGGTGCCACTGAAATGTCCTTACCTGATGCCTTTGTGATTTTAGTAATTTTCCATCTCAGATTATGCTTAAGAGCAACTCAGCAGTTTATATTTTTCTACTGCAGTTATTCACTGGAGCATGGATAAGTCATCATGTGAGTTACATCACTGAAGATAATGACTTTCTCTCTCCCAAAAGCACCCTCTCCTTAAATAGCTGAATCATAGACATAAGACATTCATTTTGATGTCCCCCATCTTAAAAACATACATTGGTCCTGGTGAATAGATTTCTGGGAAGCCAGAACAACCACCCATCTTTTTTAAGTGAATGATTCCATTGATGAAGTAATAAATCTTTTTGCATCTCAAGTGATTCCTAATTCCTCACTTTCATGAAAACTGATAGAAGACCTGACAGAGAATTAGATCATTAAGTTACTTTGATGATAGATCACCATGTTGAAAGGAACCTGAGTAATTACCATTGTGATGATATAATTCTTTACATTTTAATTTGCTTATTTATATGAAAAAGTTCTAATACTTGTAATAACAGCAATAACAATAATGGTGCACAGTTTTTTGTAGATGTCCATTTTTGGTAAAAGGTCTTAGAAAGAGGTTTTTCCTAATAAAATTCTGCTTTTTATAGTTAATAATTATTCACAAAATTATATATTTATGCTATCTGATAGATTGCCTGTGAATGCTACTCATGATAATTCAGTCCAGAAATATCTCTTTGCTTTTGGATCCCAAAGGCCATAGGCAACTTTTAAAAAATTCAGTTTATATTCATATTTTTATTTGCAGATTATTAGGGGTAACCAAGAGAAGAATTTCACCCATGAAATAAATGCAATTAAGATGAAACTGTATAGAGGAAGATGGAATGGAAATATAAGCTTAAAGATCAAGTTAATGGAATAATTTTTGCCTATTAAGGATGAGCTTGTTCATCTATATTTAAATGAATTCTGCTCAATATCAAATTTTGTATGGCATTAGATTGTACAGGAAATGCTTTATTTTAGTTACTATTTTGATATATCTTTAATTTGTTTGATTATTTTGAATCTTGATCTCATACAGCCGAGGTTGTCTTTCGACTCATTATGTAGCCACGAATGACCTTGAACTCCTGATCCTCTTGCATCTACTGCCCAAATGTTAGGGTTAAGTATGCATCACCACATTTCAAAATTCATATGAATTCTTTAACTTTAAATGTCCAATATTTCCAAGATACCAGAAATAATGTTGACAACTATGTAGAGTTAGAGATAAATATTTTAGTTATTAGCCTAAAGAGCATGCATAGCAATATAGTTTTCCCAGATATTTTAGGAGGTAACCAGACAAAAAGTCGAAAGTCTTCGTATCCAGCATTATATAAGAAGGATTAAAAAGTAGGGATTCAGAGATGGTAGCATTTGACCTTAATAAGGATTGGAGCTGTTCCTACATGTCTTTCTTATTTGATAATAAACATTGCTACTTGGCTCTGGGCCAGTCTTTAGCTTCAATATGTACTCTCAAAAGCATGTGTTAGAATTACATTCCCAATTCAGAAACACTTGGAGGTAGGTCTTAAGTGAGGAGGTCAGGCTGTAAGAGCATTGTCCTCATTGGTTCCAAAAGAAAATATTCAACTCCCTTTTGAGTCTCTTTCAATCACTCTTTTTTTCCTTTATGTCACAGGATGATCTGATAGGCACATCATCATTAGAATAACCTTGGATTTCCCCAGTCTTTATAGTTATGAGCGAATACATTTCTATTTATTATAAGTTACTCAGCCTCAGGCATTTTGCTACAGGGGCCTACAACTGATTAATACTGATCATTTCATGAAAGAAAGGTCCTCGGTCCACGCTTTCTGCTATATTCTTGCCTCAATTAGTCTCGGTTCCCAACTCTGTATACCACCATCTCAGCAATTAGCAATGTGTGTGGGAGTCTTAGATCTCCACCTCCCATTTTTCACAGGTTCTCTGGGATTATACATGTTTGAAGCTTTTTTTCCCCCTTGTCCAGCTTTGATGTTGATGCTGAAGATTCAAACTTAGATTGTCAGGCTTACACAAGTGCTTTCCCCATTGAGTTGTCTGCGCAGCCCAGCAATGACTTATATGTGTGTTCCAGGGATCAAACATGGGTCACCAAGCTTGCATGTGTGTGCACATGTGATGCAGGTACACATGTATGTATGTATATATGTGTGTATGCAAACATGTGGTGGCCCAACGTTGTTGCTGGGTGTCTCCTTCAGTCACTTTCTAGTTTAACTATTAAGGCAGCAGTCTTTCAGGTGAACCTAGAACTCATCTACTCAAGTAGACTTACTAGTCAGCTTGCCCTGGGTGTGCAGGCTGGTTCAGGTCTTCCTGAGGCTCTTGAGTACTGACCAATCTGAGCAACGAGAGGCAGCAGTTTGAACTTCTTTGTTCCTGCTCTTTGTCCTTTCGGGAGGTCTTGCTTGCACTGTGGCCAGCCTTGGATGGGAAGTGATACTAATCCACTCACTGTGTTCTCTTTGTGTGATTTATTGACTAGGAACAGGCCTGAATGTCCCGAGTTGTGGCAAAAGAATGTCTACCTTGAAACTGCTGACCGTTTGAGTACTAGTTACTCATAATAATTTAGTTTCCCACAGTATGTCCTCCTGTTGTTCATTATTTATTGTTTTTATAAGATTATGCAATTCTTGCTGTTTTTTTCTATTAGGAAGGACTTTGGATAGTTGCCCAACTTTCATGTATAAGTAATTTAGAATAAACTTGTCTCAGTCTCAGTCTTTCTGAGACCCCTCCCACCCTGGCCTGGTTTAATTCCCAGACCCGCTTGTGGAACTCTGGTTGATTGGTAAGTGTGGGCACTAATACCTGGGGATTATCTATCTTTTCCTCCTTAGTGCTGGAGTTCAAGTGGTAATGATTACTGCTTGGCTTTTATGTGGCCATGTTCTGAGGCTCTGAAAGTGATCCTCACATTTACAGGGCAGGCACCTTATCCATTGCACCATCTTCCCATTTCCCCAGCAAAGACTTTTAAATTGTGGTTTTCGTAGATTGTCTTTCTCTTATTATTGGACATGTTCCTTACCACAACTGGCTGAAATAAATGAGAAAATGAAGCTTAGAGGATTTAGATGATTTACAGGGTAAAACAGCAGAGTTAATATTCAGATCCAGGTTGCTGGTCTTCAAATCTATGTATCCACAACGACTCCTTGCTTCCAAGGAATCTACTGTGGTCTGAGGCCAAAGGAAACCAACTGGTATCTCCCAGTCTGGGTGGCCCATTCTGTACCCTTTGCAAGTCCATCCCCTGAGGAAGATGATGGTTGTTTTTAGTCTCTCTCTATGGCTGCTCTCTGCAATCGTCCATCAATATTCTCCATCAGACACTTGGAAGAGACTTCCAGACAGTGAGGGGGAAATAAATACACATGGGTACTTAATGTGGAACAAGAGAGCATGGTGGGGAGCCAAGACAAGAAAAGTATAAATAAACAGTCACATAAAAAATGTGCAAGAGTTGCTATGCATTTTAGCCTGTGTTAGAAACAAGACTTGGTTGGCTGTCAAAATATCATTCATCTAGTATTAGTTTTTAGTATTTAGTATTAGTATTTAATTGAAGATGAAGACTTTGTGTGGAGGCTGAGGAGATGGCTCAGCAGATAAACATGAAGCCTGACTTTGGATTTGCAGCATCCATGTAAAAACCAGGGCTAGGAGTCCCTGCAACCTCAGCAATTAAGGGCAGAGACAGGCGAATCCTTGAAGCTCATTGTCCAGTCTATCTGTCTAAAACAGTGAGTTTTAGGTTCGGTGAGAGACTTTGTCTCAAGACCCCAATGTCTAAGGTTACCTTCTGCATATGTACATGTGTGTGCATGCATATGTACATG
The DNA here is from genome assembly GCA_023101885.1 of Typhlomys cinereus. Taxonomy (NCBI): domain Eukaryota; kingdom Metazoa; phylum Chordata; class Mammalia; order Rodentia; family Platacanthomyidae; genus Typhlomys; species Typhlomys cinereus. The sequence goes on along the minus strand of JALPQD010000530.1, from coordinate 1,054,815 downwards.
TACGCATGTGTGCACATGTGTGCTGCTGGGGATGAAACCCAACACATGCTAGGCAAGCACTCTATCATTGAATTTCACATCCACCCAAGACAAAAGGCTTTTGAAGAATCAAGATTGCTAATTGTGTTTCAATTCACATTAAAGAATCCAAATACATGGTTACTTTGGCTGAACAAGCTAAGTTCTTGTTTCATGAGGTTTTTCTTTTGGTAAAAGAGTATTTTATTTGTGTGTGTGTGTGTGTGTGTATATGTGTGTGTGTGTGTGTGAGAAAGAGAGAGAGAGAGAGAGAGAGAGAGAGAGAGAGAGAGAGACAGAGAGAGAGAGAGAATATATATACACATATGCTTGGAGGCCAGGGTACAACTTTCAGAAATCAGTTCTCTTCTTCTACTGTGTGGACTTCCAGGCATCCAACGTGGGTCCCCAGGCTGGTGAACATGCACCTTGCATATTTAACTATCTCACTTGATATTTTTCAGTAATCACTCATTCTCTGGGACTTGCATTTTTTTGTTTGTTAGTGTGAGTTATATTGCTTGAGACTCAGGCCCTTAAGATTAATATAAAGTCAGTTGGGATTTCTAAAAAAGGATTGAGTCTCCATATCTTAAAGGAATAAATCTGTAGATAAGGTTCTCAGCAGGTAGGTCTTCATCCACCTAGTGTATACAGGGAGTAATTGTGAAGGAAAGGACAGCATCAGTGTCCATGCTGTTCAGGGTCACCCTCAGAGGCCACCTGAAGTCTGGGTTTAGGGATGTCCAGGAGCTTAATGACCTGGGATTTATCTTCCATGGCCTTAGTGGTCGGTTCCTGTTATTTACTTCCAAGAACAACTTGGAAGGCGGCTTAGAAGGTTGCTAGATAGTTTATACCTGGGACCCACTGACTTGGACCACAGTCTATCTTGGGCTATAAAACAGGTAAGCACAAGTGGGCAGTGTTACAAATGCTGGGTTAAGGTGGGATCATATTTTAGGGGGTTTGGGGAAAGGATGATTCTCAGCTGTTATCCCTCCTTAAAGTTCTCTAAGTGTACTATGTCCAAGCATGGTGATTCACGAAGCTGTCCTAGGGCTGAGAAATATGAAAAGGGCAGAAAGGGAAAGAAATACACAGAGACAGAAATAGAGAGAAAAGTGGGGCCAAAACAAGTGAGAAAGTTCACTGTTCTCCCAAAGATTGAGGGTGAAAATCTGCCATCCAGTCCTGCCAGATTTTATACATGGGATAATGGGGCGGATGGGAGGGGGCTGGAAATCTGCATGCAAACCCGAATGTGGGACCTCTGATTTGTTGGAAGGAGATAGGAAACTGGCAGCACTCTCCAAGTTTTCTGAGAGCCAGAGAATCAATATTCCTAATATCCAACACAGGCTGGAGAGGCACAGTCTGTACACGAGACTTTTTCATAAACAGAAACCTTAAGAGCTCAGGCTATGTATGGCCTTAATTCTTAAGGACTCTAGAAAGCACCAGTGTGTTAGGCTACTATTTCTGTACTTTTGTTTTCCATGGAAAGCTCATGATTTTAACTCTTCTCAGCCCTCCATGCTTTTTATCAAGGAATAAGATTTCCTTTTCAACAGGCATACACTTTCTGCTGGGTGACTCTCTACAGTAATAGTCCACAGAACTCATCATCAGTGGAAAAATGTCATAAGTCAAAGATGAATTTACTATATCCAACCTAGCTAGCATAGCTAAGCAACATAGCACACTGGGCAGTGTCAGCTGACTCCTCTTAGCGTGTGGATGACTGGGAACTGTGGTCCATTGTTGCCGTCTGCCATGCCAAGAGAGTATCATTTTACTTATCTCTAATTTGGGAAAAAGATCAAAATTCAAAGTTACTAAATGCTTGCCACTTTTCCATCACCACAAAGTTATGAATTTGCAAACAAGTTTGGGGAGGGTCTGTATTAAATTCTGTGTGTCATTTTAAAGGCGAAACTGGGACACCTTTTTCAAATAGTTATTGAGTATCCTAAAAAGCTGGTAAATGGTTTGTTGCATCTCAGTTCTCTCTTTCTGTTCTGAGATATCACCCACTGGAATTCAAAATTTTATCTCTTTGTGCCTGGACTTGTAGATACTAATGCTCTATAGCAGGTCAAGCTGGGAAGCTGGTGCAGGGCCTTCGCTGGTATCCGTGGTCACCAGAGTGGCTGGCATTCCACTCAGGAAGCTTTCCCATGCAGGACAAGTAACATGCTAAGTCTCGCCACTATCTATTAGTAACACATCTGCCACAGTTACTGTAACATCTAAAAACCCATCTGTCTGGTAAGAAATGAGGGTCCTTCAACTTTCCAGCAGACAAGGCTATGTTTAGTGAAAATGGATCAAAGGTGTGAGAGTTTGCTTGCCCACAGCTATAGTGAAAAGCTGTAGTGAAGTCAGAACTCTGCTCCCAAGAGTATAATTGCCCTCCTGTTCCTACCTATCTGGAAAATTGGAAGTACTCACTATGATATTTTGGAAATGTTCTAAAGTCCTAGGCAGAAGATAGTAAGTAACTATCTCTAAATTATTATGTCTTGATAGTTCAAGATACTACCAATATAAGTATAAAGGACTAATTAATTTTGAAACATATGGAAGTTCTTTTCTTTTTGCTTTACTTTGCTTTTTGAGACAGAGACTCATTCTGCAAAGTAAGCTTAGAGCTTACTTTGTAACCCAGATTGGTCTGGATCCCATGGCAATCCTGCCTTAGCCTCAGAAGTACTGGGATCACAGGTGCAGCACCACATACACCTGGTTTATATAGTACCGGGGGTCAACCCAGAGCTTCATATATGCTAGGCAAGCACACTACTAAGCTATAGTCCCCAGCTGTGAAAGAAAAGAGATGGCTAGAAGAACACTACCACCACCTCAGCCAGACACTTCCAGAAGCTTCTAGATGTGACTTATTCTCTCTTGGTGCACAAAGCACCAAGCTAACACCTTGCAGACATGGGCCAATGCACATTTGAATTGAAGCATATTGGCTTTGAGCAGCTTTCCCATACATTTTGCCAAGTGTTTTTTTTTTTTTTTCTTGGAGTTTCATTTAACTTCTCCAGAGAATCCTTCCTGCTTGGGGTCTTCTGGATTGAGAAGATCTAGAACCTGGATCTTCACAAGTAGCCCAGATGGGGTGGTGCAGGCATCCTAGCATTCAGTGGGGATGAATAGGGGACTCAGCAGAAGGCTCATGAGTTTGAGACCAGTCTGGGCTACACAGAATCTCACAACAGAGCAAATAACAGGAGGATGGGAGGGGAGGAAAGGAAGAGGTGATAAAGGGAGCAGAGGGGAATTCAGATCGCAGTGGGAGTTAAAGGAGTCACTTTCAAAGGTGTGCAAGATGTGACCACAAGAGGCATGGAGAGGTACTTCTGGGCTGGGTGGTGTAGACAGAGCCCCCTGCCAACCAGTTTCTCTCTCTCTCCAGGAGCGAAGGCAGTGCCAGCAAGACTATCTGCCAAGTGCTCTAAGCTGCCAGGAACAAGGTGCTGCATAAACATCTCCCTTATTATTGCTTCTAATCAGTAGACCCTGGTCCCTCTGTCTGTAAACACAGAGAAAGGAATGGGGTGGGGAGAAGCAGCCAGTGATTGGGAGTGGTCCAGGCCAGGAGAAACATTAAACCCCTGCAGTTAAGCCTCAACAAGTCTAGGGTGTCTGTGAGATAGAAGCTTCCTCTTCTGGAATGCAAATGCTGTTTTGACTTTTTCCCTCAAACAATCAACTTTTGTTCTTTCCCGGCAGAGCTTCTACTTGGCCCTGGCCTTCTCTTTGCTGAGCCATGGGAGCCCCGTCTGGGCTGCAGATCAGCTTTGAAATCTGCCCAAGACTCCCCTGCCAAGAAAGTTCTCTCTCAGGACTGTGTGAGTCCTCAGTTCCATCCTCTATGGTGGAGCCAAGGAGGAGCAGGGAAGCGTGTACACTCAGTGTCTGCTTCTCCAGTCTCACAGTAGAAGCCGTACTGAGTGTCACAGGTTCAATGAATGCTGCTTTGCAAATAGCAGCTAGTGAGGAAACTGAAGGAATTGGCTTTGCCACCAAATGCCAGGTGTGAGAGTTCTTCGAGATTAACAGACCTGGGATCTGTAATCCCAGTATTTGAGAAGTTAAGACACACAAGTTTGAAACTATATAGCCTGGGCTATATAGTGTGAGCTCCAAGCTAGCCTGGGCTACAGAATGAGATCTTCTCTCCCCCTTCCTCCATCTCCTGCAACAAAAGAAAACCACCAGAAACTAAACAAATAGACTTAATCTCTTTAATTATTCAATGACATAGAAAAAGGAGGTAGGAAAGGGATGTTCTAGTTATTACAGAGTGAAAAGAATATAACAGATCTAAGAGACAAATAATCATATATATTTCAAATAAACCTATGAAAAATATTTTATTTTAGCTATTTGGGGAACTTTCAAGAAGGACTGGGTATCAGATGATGAATTTTTTTGTTGGTGCACTGACGACATGATGCCGTCTTTTTTTGAGACGGCTAATGAAGAATTTAGTGATAAAAGGACTTGGAAACTTGGTTTTGCTTTAAAGTAGTCCAACTTTAAAAATGTACCTAGTGATGAAATAAGTGTTGGGAAATGATGGTTATTGAAACTGAATAACTGGTATCTAAGGGTTTATTGCTTCAGGTTTTGGAATATGGTTAATTTTTTTTTCTGAATGTGTATGTGTGTATGAGATATGTGCATGTGTGTATGTGTGTTTGCATGTGGGTATACACGTGTGTGTTGATGCATATGTTCATGAGTGTATATGGTGTAGAGGACTGAGGTTGATATCAGGAATCATCAAACACTTTTCTACCTTGTCATTGTGAGCCTGGGTCTCTAATTACATCCAGAGAGCCCCATTAGGTCTAGTCTGGTTAGTCAGTTTGCTCTGGGGATTCCTAGGCTCCACTGTCTGGGACTGGAATTACAAGTAGGTTACCACACCCATTTTTTTGTGGAGATCTAGAGATCAGAACTTTGGTCCTTCTGCTTTTGTAGCAAGTGCCTTAACTGCTGAGCCATCTCGCCAGTCCAGATTTTTATGTGAAAAAATTGCAAGGAAGACATCTTTATATTTTAAATTAAAAAAGTGGGGCTTATTTTGTGATAAAGGTACTCAGAGAACATAAATGTCTCCCTTTCGGTTTAGCTTAGAGAAAGCATAGTTTTCTAAGGAGTTGTCAGATTTAATCTATTTAGAAAAGATTTCTACTTGTAAATTTTGGCATGGTTTACCTGAAGTTTAAAATAGGTATACCACATGGATTTATAAAAGGTCTTGGAAAAGTTTCTCAGCTTAGTGACATCAACAAATAATAAGAGATGGACAAGATACACTGTGTCTTTTATTGCCCCAAGTAATATTTTTTCTATGTTCTCCTTGTTTTTCTTATTTTATGCTGGTGGACAATCACTTCTTCATGCTTTTAGACACTTCAGCTCCACCTTGCTTCTTTCTTATATGAAAATATTTGTTTATTGATCTTTCTATATTGAAGACTTTTTGTTTCGAGAGAGTCTTACTATGTGGTCTGAACTGGCCTCAAACTTGTGATTCTTCTGCCTCAGCTTCCAGAGTGCTGGGATTACAGACATTCAGCATAGTGTCTCATTCTTGCTTCTCTCTCTCTCTCCCTCTGCATTTACTACTTTTTAAATTCGTGTGTACTATATAACATACTGGGTTTCATTATGACATTTCCATACAAGTAGTAGAGGCTTGGGCTTAGATCACAATTACAACTTCATTACCCACATTTATCACATTCTACTGATTCCCTTTTTATTCCCAAGTAGCTCCATTTTTACTTCCACATCTTTTAATTTTATATTCCACATACGACAACATGTCTTCCTGCATATAACTCATACTGCTTTACACAGTTTCCCGCTCCATACATTGTCCTGGGGAAAAAAAGCCAGGACTTGGTTCTTAATGCCCTGAATAAGTCACTTTTCTTTAAATACAGCTTTCCCAGTGGTACCAGTTCCAGGAGAACCATTGTGCATGTGTGGTGACCATAAGACCTAGATCTTCCTAATATGAAAAAACGTGCGTGGGCTAATATGGTCCTTTCTCCAGCACAAACCCAACAAGCAGAACACACTTGGTTCAATGAACATTCACAAATAGATATGGTTCTTGCCCTTCGTTGGATCATAACTAGAAAGACAATGTGGAGTCCCAGGGGAATTGTGACAGTATCACGTAGGTTGGAGATCTGTCCTGCTAGAGTGTTTCTGAAGGATGTTGCTATTTAACTCAGGACCAAATTGAGGTTTATTTAGGCAGTGGTTTCTGTATTAGTTTTTTTAATCTCTGACATCTATTATATAACTGCTGAGCTATAAGAGCTGTCATTGCAGTCACACAAAAAAGCAAATTTCCTTTATGTAACTTTCAGGAAGTTAGCAGAAAAAAAAATAATGTAAGACATGTGGGAACAAATCCATCAGAAAAATGTAGTGAGACTGAGAAGAGGTCACATCTGCCTAGCAAAGTCCCTGTCTGGAACGCTGCCACCCTGAAATTGAAGAGAATGTTACCTCTATAGCTAGACATTCTCTCTCTCTCTCTCTCTCTCTCTCCCTCTCTCTCTCTCTGTCTCTATCTCTCTCCCTCTTTCTCCCTCCATGTGTGTCTGTGGAAGCCAGAGGACATCCTCGGTTGCCATTCCCTAGGTATTTCCACCTTCTGAAGACAGTGTCTCTCACTGACCTCTGAGTAAGCCAGTCTGGCTAGCAAGCCCTAGGTATCTACTTGTTTTCCCTTCCCCACCATGCAGAGATTACAAGCATGTGCCAATACCACATCCTGTTTTTTAATTTATTTTTTAAAACTGTATTTATTTGGGGTGTGTGTGTGTGTGTGTGTGTGTGTGTGTGTGTGTGTGTGTGTGTGTGTATGTGTATCAGAGGGCACTGTGTGGTCCTGTGGAGGCCCAAGAGTGACTTTGGGAATCATCCTGGATTCCTTGTACCTCCTTTTTGTTTCCCAGGCTCTGCTCACCAGTGCCAGAAGTGCAGGCTGCTGCCATTTCCACCTGGCATTTTTATGTGGGACCTGGGATCTGAACTCAAGGCTTTCTGCTTGTGAGGCAGAAGTTTAAATTCCTGAACCATCTCTCCAGCCCTTCTAAGTCAGAATTTAATGACAATTTCCTTCAGTCATTTCTCTAAATGAACTAGATGAAAGGAAACAAGTTCTCAAAGCTGTGTAGAGGCAATTTTCTTTACAAGGAGAAAGTTTGGGAAGCTGAGCAGAGAAGATGTTGATGGGACACAAGGGAAGAGACCACATGTGTCCCTGTGGGACAGTCACATCCCTAGAAAGTATGTTCCTCTCAGTTTTTCCTGTGGATGTGGGTGTGTTCAGTTCTGTTGGTTCCTGTTGTCATAATGGACTATAACCAAGATTAGTGTGTGTGAATAAACCTCCTGTTCCCCTAATACTTTGGGTCATGTATATAGCAAAGTGAAAGAAAGATGAAACCAAGTATCTACCATTCATTGAGAATATAGAATAGAGAGTTTATGTTCTGACTCTAGTATTTGCTATGGGTGGCTATAAGGACTTGGGCAAGTCAACACACCTTCTGGAAGCAGAGTTTTAACTTCTGACTGGCTATGTAACAAGGATACTGGTGACTATTCAGTGAATGATGGCTATCAGCGAATTGATGGTGTCTTAATTAGCATCTAAGGTGTTGAGAATTCAGAAGGAAAGGGAAAACTTCATGGTAAGAGTTGTGCAGAGATTTCTGATGAACACCATTTCTGTTGGAAGCAATCCACTCTGTCTCTTATTCATTCTTCAGAATGTGAAGTCATCTATTTGTTTGAAGAGTTTGGTGTAAAGGGATTGCCTGTGAAAAGCATGTTTTGGAGTCTGGGAAATGTCTGCCAGCTTTACAGTGACCTTTCCCCTGACCTCAGTCAGTCCTTTGACCCCCAACATTGACACAACATTCACTGTACTCCAGCCCTGAGTTTTGTTTCCCAGTCTGACAGAGTACAGCTAAAGGAAGGCAACACTTAACAGCTTCTTTATAAATTACTGAGATTACCATGGAAACAAAAGGAAGGATGGTGGATCCCCAAGGAGGAGGTACCCTTTGCTTAATTGCTTCTGAAGGAAAAGAAAATTTCAGGTCTGGTTAACAGAGTGAGCTGTTCAAAAGAAGGAAATGGAGGAATAGGTAACAGCACCCTTGGGGAGACCCCAAGCAGTGCTGTTGAAATCACTGACTCTGTGAATTCATTTTGATTAGAGAGTTTTATTTTCTTTGTGTGTATGTGTATAGAACTCAGATTCATGCTGGAGTGGGGAAAAAGCTTGCATTATAGTGACTATTATGAGATTAAACCAAGACTCTCTGGGGAGAAAAACAAAGTGGTCAGCATCGATGTTTCTCAGATAGATTTTTAAATCCCTTTAAAGGTATTACCTGTATTTCATGAAGGATTAGATCAGAATGCAGAGTGCTTTGTAAATTTTAGGGAATTCAGTCATCTCAGAGGTTTTTCCCCCTACTGCTATTGAAAAGATGCATACTGTAAAACATATGAAGTACTTTAACTTTCATTTAAAGTTTAAACATGTAGCAAAAGAATACAACTAAACCTCTTTCTAAAAAAATTCATCTTTGTTTAAAATGTCCTGTGGGAAGACTATAGACCTTTAGAATTAATTTCCGTAGAACTAGTCTGCTAAGGCAATTTGTTAAAGCTGTAGGTTGTTAAGTCTTGACAAGGAAAATGCTATTGTATATAATTTCAAGCCACACCTAATTGTCAGTGTCTTATTATAAAGCTAGCGGGGCGCTGACCTTAATTCTTCTGAAAGATTAACATAAGAACAGAAGAAACATAATAAGATGAGCAATGGTGTTTGGTGTTGATTATGATAGTTATTTCTAGTAACCAGTAGGGCCCAAATTCTGTTTTATGACTCATGTCGCCTCTGCAAAGGGTTCAGTAAAAATCAGGGTGCAAAATCTAAATGGAAAACAAAACACAGGACCTCTTCATATCTGAGGATGACTGAGGCAGTTATATGGAATCCATGGTAATTGGGTCCAAAATGCCATGGTAGGTACAATATTCTTTCAGAAAATCAAAATGAGCATTTGTAAAAATGGGTTTATTTTGAGGCTGGAGAGGTGGCTCAGGGGTTAAGCCTCTGTCTTGCAGGCGGAAGATCCTGAGTTCGGATCCTAGACTCCACGTATAGACGCTGGGAGGAAGCGGGGGTGGGGGTGGGGGGGTGGTGGTGGCCTGCGTTTCTGGTCCTGGTAGGGCGGAGCCTGTGAATCCCGGGGCAGAGTAAACAAGGAGGTGGAGGCGACCATGGTGGTTCCCGAATTCGTCCATGGTTCTACACACACACACACACACACACACACACACACACACACACACACACACACAATTGAATAAATAATAAATAATAATAAAAAAGGGTTTATTTTGCTTTTTCATTAAAAATAGGTCATGATGCTTATGACCTAAATTATTTACTCAACAGCAAATAAATCAGGTGTTCAGTTGAAAAATAAATTTAGTTGACTTTGGTGGTCTTCAATGAACCATGCTCCTTGGTATATGCACACTTGTGAATCCCTTCACATAGTGACTCTGAGATTTGTCATGTGACTATTACTGTTCAATGGAATATTAATGACAATGATGTTTGTACAGGATTCATATATCCTTAAATGTTGAGGCTTATCTTCTTGGAATACTTTCTTCCCTTTCTCCTCTTCTTCTTCCTCTTTCTCCTCCTCCTGTTCTTCCTCTTTTTCCTCTTTCTTTAACAGCATCCTACTGTGTAACCCAGTCTGGACTTAAACATGAGATTTTTCTTTTTCAACTTCCCAAGAGCTACAATTAAAGGTGTGTACCACCATGCCTGGCTCAAAATGGTTCTTCTTCCACCTTTCATGCTATGAAATAACCTAGGAAACCATTTGGAGAAGCCCACTTGGAGAAGAACTGAGACCCCCTTATCAACTCCAGTTGAACTCCAAGCTGGCAGTCAATGTCCAGCTATGCATGAATTCATTTAGAACTTTCTGGATTTCCCAATTCCAGGTTAACAACATATGAAATGCAATAGCTTCTTCATTCTACAAAGATATAGAGAGCAAATACACCGTTATGAACCATGACATTTTGCGATAGTTTGTTATATCACAGTAGATAACTACAACAGACACTTAAAGTTAAGTCCTGCCATAGCATGTGGCATTAGTTTTGTGTATAACAGAGAAAAGAAGTCTGGAGGAATAGGAAGCAGTCTGATCCTGGAGGCCAGTGAGCAGATGCCTCTTGGAAGCTAGAAAAAGGAATGCAGAAGCTATGTCTTGGAAGAGCAATTAGCACAAGTGTTGCCTGTGGTAACATGGGGAATGGAACACACAACTAATGAACTCGTGTACCTAGCTAAGGAGATTTCTCAGCAAGATGTTGAAAGTGCTAGAAATTATCAGCTGCCCATGAAAAAGCACAGAGAAAAAGCTAGAGAAAGAACTGTTCAGTTTTCAAACAGAAATTAGTAGAACTTTATCTCTGGCCAGGGGGTGACATCCAATACTCATCAGGATGGAACCAAGGGCATTGCAGGAGCAGCAAAACTGAAAAAAAAAAATCAACAAACCATAATTCAGAACATCAGAGATCTATATCAACCACCTGAAATCAGGCCTGCCTAATCTCTCCCCATCCTGAAGCTCAGGGAAATTTGCGGAAGAGGGGGCGGTAAGATTGTAAGAGCACAAGGATGGGAGGAGTCATGATTGCAAGATACTCCACACACGTTAAGGCTGAAGCAATAGTAATAGGACTCTGCATGATCTGCGCAATGACCAACATATCATCGACCCCTCAAATTTTAGCATGGACTAAAGGCACTAGGATCCTTAGAAGCAAGGAATTAACAGTCACAACAGTATTCCTATACTTAAGGGGAACACAAGAAAGAGTTCTAGGAATTGCCACTGAGTCCTTACACCTCATCAGAGAGGAGGACTCAGAGGAAAGCTTGATATACTCATTAAAGGATGCTTCAGAGATGGGGGGAGGGGGTACTGGGGGAAAGGGAGGGAGGGGGGAAAGGAAGGGACAAAGCGGGGAGGGAGCAGGGAGGTCCAGGGAGGGGTGGAGGGAGGGAGGGGACAGGGGTTCCTATTATATTTGTATGAGCAGAAAAATAAAAAAAAATAAAAAAGAAATTAGTAGAGCTAAAAAGGAGCTAGAAATTTGCAGCCTTTCAAGAAAATTTTTGCAAAATAAGAAATGACTTTCGTTTGAAAATGGAATCAGGATGCTGATGGGGTTGGGGATATAGTTCAGTGGAAAATGACTTACCAAGCATGCACAAGGCCCTGGATTCCATCCCCAGCAGTGCAAATAAGAAAGAAAGAAAAAGAAAAAAGAAAGAAAGAAGAAAGAAAAAGAATGAAAGAAAGAAAGAAAGAAAAAGAAGAAAAGAAAGAAAGAAAAAGAAAAAGAACGAAAAGAAAGTGTTAGTAGTAAAACACAGCTTCCACATCAAGATCTCTGTTGCAATATCATGATGACTTAAGAAACATCTCAAAGATCCTCTTAGCTAGACTTGTAAGAAGCTTTTGAGGGTTCATCCTGATTTTCACATCCTTAAAGCAAAGCTGTGATTACAGCTTTGTCTAATAGACATTGAAAAACTACACAGAGTGGAGGAATGGTTTGAAGGTAGAGCACTAGCACGTATAAGACTCTAGGTTCAATGTTCAATCCCCAGTAACATGCATACGCACAGAAACTACAACTACAAAGAGCTCCATCAAATCTACCAGCTTAAGCTAAAAACCTAGAGATAACTTAAAATGAAAAGTTGCCTCAAAACTTTTTAAAGACCATTGTGGTAATTATTTTCCTCATTACTGTAACAAAATACCTCACAGATGGAACTTAAGGGAGGAAAAGATTCCTTTGGTTCAAGTTTTAGTTTATTACAATGAGGAAAGCATGGTGGACTCCATGGCAGTGGAAATGTGTGGCGAAAGCCTTCACATCTTGGTGGATCAGTAAGCCGAGAGCTCAAGTAGTAATTGGAGTGGATCTAAGTGTAAAATTCTGTTCCCAGCAACTTATTTCTGTGAGCTAAGTCACACATCCTAAAGGTTCTAGAGCCCCAAATGTGGGGAACATTTTATATATAGACTATATTAATCATGGAGGCCATTTTTGACTTCCCTGTTATTCTAATATTCCACATAATTGAACAAAAAATCTACCAGATAAACAGAATTATGAGAAGTGTCACATTACTGTTATTTAAAAATCATTATATTTATGAGTAGTTTGTTAGGCAGCAACATATAAACCAAACAAAAGGATAGTAAATTTAGATAAAATTGTGTAATAGCAGGGTAAAACATCTTTTCCCTTCACATCTGATTATTCAGATATAATCACCAAAAAGTTTTTTTTTACAAAATATTAAAGTTATTATTTAACTCCCATATGCTTTGTTAGTCCTTTGATGCTTCAATCTCTTTCTTTTGTTGTTAATTTATTTGTGAGATAGACAGACAGACAGATGGATAAATGGATAAACAGACAGACAAAGGACACATGTCCTGGTGTATGAATGGAAGTCAGCGGACGGTTTTTGGAAGTGAGTTCTCAACTTCTACCATGTTGGCTTCTGGAGATTAAACCCAGGTCTCCAGGTTTATGAGCAGGTGCTTTACCCACTGAGCATCTCATCAGCCTATACATTTTCTTCTGTTTTTCTTTCTTTTTAAAAAAAGGTATTTGTCATATATTCTGTTTGTGTCTATCTTCAATCACTAGTTAAATTTTGCTATATCTTTATTTACTAATGGTTTGGCATATATTCTGCATACCACTTCTATTAACTTTATAAAGTCTTGAGTCTTTTCTCATATTTGTGATTTCTTCCAATAGCAGGTGTCCACTGTGTTTGAATTTACTGTTTGCTATGGTACTGTTGTATTTGATGCCAATGTTTTAAGAGGAAGATGTTTAGTTGGAAAATTAATTTTATAAGCGGCTAGTTTGTTAACCAACTATTTTCTATTATGAGGGACGGGCTTATTTCCATTAACTAAAACAACAGATTTTCAGAGCCTGAGGCTCCTGTACTACTCTATTTATAGCTGAGCAGGTCCTAGAACAGATGATGCTGGGCTTCCCAGTGATAGCTGAGTTGGAGTAAGTGATCTGAACTCCTGGTCTGAGAAAGACTTTCTACTTTTTTATTTTGAATCTAAATCTTGGCATCAACCCACTCAACTGTAAGTTGGGAGAGGGAGAGAGACAGACAGCAGTCTGGAATTTAGATCAGTACTTCCCTGTTTGAGGATGCCATTATAGGTATGGGGAGGAGAGAGAGAGAGAGAGGGAGAGGGAGGGAGAGAACGTTCTGAGATGACTGCTTCTGCCGGCTAGAGAGAGGAAGGCACACTTGTGTTGTCCTGGCACTGTGAGCCTGTCCATTGGTATATGTGACCTAGTAAATATCCTGGGCTGACATCAATGAATCCAATCCTTATCTCTGTGAGAAGAGAGGAAGGAGAGAGGTAAACAAGTAGAGAAACCATAAAAGAGGTTAAAGAAGGCTGAGGATGTAGCTCAACTATGCTTTTATACCATGCATGAAGCCCTAGGTTTGATTCCCAGCACTATATAATTGAGTGTGTGTGTTTACACATACCTGTAGTCTCAGGAGGTAGAGGAAGGAGGAAGAGAGGCTGAAGCCTACTATCAGCTACACAGTGAGTTTGAGGTGAGCCTGGACTATGTAAGTCTCTGTCCAAAATAAACCACAGAAGGCCTGGTGAGATAGTCAGTGGGTATGGTGCCTGCTGGCAAAATACCCCAGCAGTAGCAACAATAATAATAATTAAAGAGAACTGACTTTAAACAAGCTGCAGGAGTTCTTGAAACCAGCTTTACTCAAAGTCTGGTTACTGTAAGTGTTAAGGGAAGCTTTGGCACAATAGTGAGAAAATGAAATCAGTCAACATGCCTGTCAACAGAGGAATGGGCAATGAAAATGTGGTATATATACACAATGGAATATTATTCAGTCATCAGAAAGCATGAAATTATGGAATTTGCAGGTAAATGGATGGAACTGGAAAATTTAATATTGAGTGAGGTTATCTCAGACACAGAAAGATAAGTGCCACATGTTCTTTCTCATATGCAGATGCTAGTACTGATATTCTTGTCAATGTTTTTGGCTTAGAGTTACTGTAAGAGCCAGAAAATTTGAAAGGGACAAATGAGTGGGAAGGTGGGAAGGAATGGTTAGGGTGAAACCTTTTAAAGGGGAGATTTAGGATAACAGAGCAAGTAGGGTCAAGGAGGGAATAATTAGGAAAAATATCTAGGGAGAGCATAAGAGGATGGGATATAGGAGGGACAGAGGGACTTATAGAAAAATCCTAAGATTGTGAGAGGTAAGCCCATAGGAATCTCATGTGCTAACAATATGTAAAAAGTCCCTACTATGTCTTTTAAAGAAAGGAACAAGAATGGGCAGCCCCTATGCAGAGGAGCACAGAGTGAGGAAAACAGTGCAAAACAAAACAAAACAAAAGCCTTGAGCTGATCCACTTAGTACCCTGTGACAATTAAAAATATAGCAGAAGTAACAGGAATGCGACACTTCCTGATAAAATGTTGGTCAGAGAGGTCTCAAAGGTCCCCCAAACATTATAGGCTTTTGCCATTGCTGTTGGTTGCTCTCCAAAAAAAAAAAAAAAACTTTCAGTAAGACCGTATTACTGAAGATGCATCACATATGGATCACAGAACGTGGGCAAAGTACATCAACTTTAACTGGTCTGAGAACTTCCTCATTGATGGATAGCTTACACAGCACCAAGGAATACAGTAGAAGCTACTGGGGAGGGGGAGAAATAAGCACAGGCCTCTTCAACTCACAAGATCTGTAAGTTGCAATAAAAATCACTATGGCAACATGTGACTACCAATGTAATAGTGGCATGAGTATCAAGGAGACAACCAACAGTGTTGTGCTTGAACCCAAGACCTGCTTGTCAGAATGGGACACATTCCTCTTAACTAGAACAAGAACCTAAAAAAGAGAAGGAAATAGATCAATAGGGAAAAATATTCTATGAACCTATAGCTAGGAAGACAGTACACCAAACTGTTCTGTAAATAGCTACTGTTATACCCATAGATTTTGAAGAGCACTAGCACTTCAGCCTAGAAGTCTTCTACTAGAGAATCTCAACACCCTGACAGGATGGAGCCTAGGCCAGTAGGAGAGCAGTGAAGTGGACAACAATGGCCAGCCATAATGCAGAGTACCAGTGACCCAGCAATGCTCACCCAGAATCAGGCCAACATAATCTTTTCCCATCCTAAGACTTAGGGAACCTCATGGAAGAGAAAGCAGTAAGACTGTAAAAACCTGAAGATGGGAAGGTTCACCATTGGACAAGACATTCCATTCAAGGCAGGACTGCTGCATCCAGGAACTCACTGCAGTGAGACTTATCCTTACCAGAATTGCATAATGACTGTCATACCAACATGCCATAGACTATAGAGGAATTCAAGAGAGATTAGAACTTAGAGTGGAAACTTTAGGAACTAAAGCAGGATGGGTGAAAGGAAATGACCCTATCAGTGGGGTGGCCCGAGGAGGGGCAACTTGGTATTCCCCAGAGGCCTGAACTCCCATAAGAGTAGACAAACCAGAGGGAACTCTGGGGTCCATAGAAGCAGCCAGGCAGGAGGATGGAAGGGAGTGGAATGGATTGGTGAAGGGAAGGGAGGAAGATGGGAGGGAGGGGGGGATGGAGGGAAAGAGAGATAAGTACTCAATGTCCTTGTAAAACTAGAAAAAAATAATAAAAAAAGAGAAGTTTTGAAGTGAAGATCAGAAGCTCAGTGAAAATAACTCTGTCATAGGCTGGGGTGTGGCTTAGCAGGAGAGTACCAACACATATGACACCCCAAACTCTACCCCCCCAAAAAAAGATTAGATTGTGATTGCTAAAAGTAAAAAGTTAGAAAGGCAGTGATACTTCAAATTGTCTATTTATGGGCTGTAAGGATGAACCAAGTTTTAAGACTCTGCCTTGCAAACAGAAGGTCCTGAGTTGGGATCCCAGGTCCCATTCAAAAAGCCAGGTAGACATTGGCAGTGGCCTGAATTTCTGGCTCTGGTGGGTGGAGCCTGGGAAGTCCCAGACCAAAGCAAAAAGGAGGTAGAAGCAATCCAGGATGATTCTCTAAGTGTGATAGTTAAGCATGGGTATCAACTTGACTGTTGAGGGTTTGAACTCTGGGCACAGTTGTAGAGAGTTGATGGTTGAGTTAAGCCCAGAGCAAACCTGAAGGAGATTGTCCAGCTGGTGGGGAAGACCCAGCCCATGATGGGTGGGATTAGGCCCTGGATAAATCACAGAGAGCTGGTTGAGAGAGTTGGCATCCTTCTGTATACTTGGCCAGACATGCTGGTCTGGCAAGTAAGGATTGTCCATCTCTCAGCCGTTATGCAGTGATGGTGTGACCAGTTCCCTCGGCCCTGGTGTTGGTGTATGCTCTCCTGTCAAGCTGGACTAAGAACTGTAACCAGAAATCATAAGAGAATAAACCTTGTTCCCTTAATGGTCATTATCAGCAACCATGCAGGCAGACTGTAACACCAAGTCACCTTTGGTCCTCCACAGAGACACACAGTGCCCTTTGATACATACATATACTACACACACACACACACACACACACACACACACACACACACACACATACACGGTAAATAAAAATTTTTAAAAATTGTCTATTTATATTTATTATTTATGTATTTATATATATAATTCATATGTATTTATAAAAACAAACCTACTTTTAGTGGTAAATTTTAAGTGATTATTTCAATAATGACCTATTTTTTGTTTGTTTTTTTTCAGAGACAGAGTCCTTGATGTATATACCTGGCTCATCTGGAGCTCACTATATAGACCAGGTGACCTTGACCTTGGCAATCCCTCTGCCTCTGTCTTCGAGTACAAGGGTTACAGGTGTGTGCCACCACATCTGGTCTTGGACAACAGCTTTTTGAACAGTGAGAATCTTTGCTGCCATCTAGCTTTAATCTTTCCTTCAAAGTCAGCATTTTGGCAGTCTGGCCCATATGGTAGCACACCTGTAACCCCAGCACTTGACAGGAGGGTGGCAGGAGTTTGAGGCTAGCTTGGTGTATGTGGTAAGTTTCGGTCAGACAAGCCTGAAAAGTGAGGTCTTATCTCCAACAACCAAAGAGAAAAAAAATCCTGCTTCTTTATTATTATTAAGTACATGATAAGGAAACATTTAAATATGCAGTTTTAGTGCATATTCAACCTCCAAATGGCTGAAGTTGTACCTTTTTAGGGCTAGTTGTCATATCTAGTGCTCATATTATTATTGAAAATTTAGAAACTTATTAAAATATGTAATTTTATAATTGGGAGGTTGAGGCAGGAGGATCACAAGTTGGTGCCAGCCTGATCTACATAGTAAGTTTGAGGCTAACTTGGGTTACATAGTGAAATCTCGGAAAAATCCAAATGCTATATAACATGTAAAGTAGGATCATCATCACAAAGTGATAACTTTAATTTTTACATCTATCTACTTATTTTTTTGAAGTACCAGGGAGTGAATTCGGGGTCCTACACATGCTAGGTAAGTTCTTTACCACTGACCTGTATTCCTAACCTTTCCTTTTTGTATCTTTTTTACTTTGAGATAGGGTCTCTCTAAGTTGCCCAGGCTGGCCTTGAATTCATGCTATAGTATAGGCAACCCCCTGGCCTCAGTCTTCCCAGAAGTTGGGGTAATGGACCTGCAAGTTATGAATGGAACACACTAAATAATGAAAAATTTGGAAGAAACAGATACTCTTTCTACAAATTTCTACCAAGAAATTTCCCATAAGGGTAGAATTGCTGAAATGCAGGTCACATGACACCTTTGAAATGAGAGTACAGATAAAAAGGTTGATGGATGCAAAATGCATATGAAAATCACTTAGAGAAAGAAAGTCTCTAAATATGATACCTTTGGAGTCTTGCTATGAATTAACTAGTTGGACCTTTTCTTGTGCAAAAAAAAAAAAAAGGCAGATTTCAGCACTGTTCAGTTTTATTTCTGTTTTAGAGAAATCTGCATTAATCTCTTTAATGCACTGTTTTTACAGTAGACATAAGAATACCAAGACTTCTCCCATGCTTTCTATTCATGTTTCAGCAGCCTGTCACATCTTAACCAAGTCCTGGGAGTTTTAAGTCCTGGGAGATCCTTCCCCTAGCTTGAGAAAGTACCTCCAATAAGATTTTCGGCAGGATTTTTAGCCTTTCTGTATAGCTGGCAGATACATTGAACCAGCAAATTGAAAACACGCAATGGTATGTATGCTCAGAGTCTCTGTAAACTTTCCCACGCATGCTATTTATTCCACCAGCTTTCCACATTACCCGAGCAGTTAGTGACTGATGCGGAGATATCAGGTGTTCAACAGAGGTGCAAATTGGCTGCCCATGGGATTGTGTCGTCTGCGCATCAAGAGTCTGCCCAGTGCGCCAGTTAGGGGATCGCCCCTTGAGCAGGAAGATGCTTCCCTTTTGAGAACCCTGTTTCTTTCTTCCACTGGCCACAGGTTCTATCCCATCCCACGTCTATGGGAAAGAGACCATTGTGACAAGTCGGGAAATGGGGAGTTGCACTGTAATAACCTCGATTGCGCCTCTCTCTGGCCCGCTTGAATTTTGGCTCTTCTCCATTTCATCTCAAGAACAGGGATGTGAAAGGAAGCTCAGTGAGACCACCTTCTCCCAGGTTTGAGGGTTTGTTATGCTCTAATTTAGGGAAGCATGCCTCCTCAGAGACACCCCTGAGACCCTGGCATGTTATCTTAAGCCTTGTCGGTTATGTGGACATCGGTTTCTTTTTTCTCTCCTTTTAAAATCTTCTTTCTTTCTTTCTTTCTTTCTTTCTTTCTTTCTTTCTTTCTTTCTTTCTTTCTTTCTTTCTTTCTTTCTTTCTTTCTTTCTTTCTTTCTTTCTTTCTTTCTTTCTTTCTCTCTCTCTTTCTCTCTTTCTCTTTTTTCTCCTTCGTTCTTTCATTTATTTTGTGTGTGTGTGTGAGAGAGAGAGAGAGAGAGGGAGAGAGAGAGAGAGCATTGTGTCTCTCTGTGGAGGATTAAGAATGACTTCAGGAATCATCCTGGATTCCCTCCTTTTGCTTTGTTTGCTCTGTGATTTCCCAGGCTCTGCCCCCTAGGGTTAGAAGTGCAAGACACTGCCAATTCTGCCTGATGTTTTTACATGGGACCTGGAATCTGAACTCGGGACCTTCTGCTTGTGAGGCAAGTCTGAGCCATCTCTCCAGCCCTACACTTTTCTCTTAAAAACTTTTATTGGTATATATTCATTTACACAGCATGGGATCATACAGAGACATTTTCATACAAGCATATAATTTGCTTTAAACTTATCAACCCCCTTCCACCACATGCCTCTTTTCTCTCTTCCCTTCTGTCATGGTTTGGATGTACGTTGTCCCCATCAGCCTTGTGTGTTTGAATCCTTAGTTGTTTGGGAAGGTCGCAGCACCTTTAGGAGGTGGAGTCTTGCTAGAGGAAGGCACACTGCAGGGGGTGAGTCTTGAGGTTAGTTAGTCCCTTCCTGCTTCTGCAAGAAGCTGGCTCTTGCAGCTGGCTCTCTCAGCCTCCAATATGTCTGCAGTGACTTAAGCCCCCTCTAGCTTCTGCCAGTCAGCCATGCCTTTCCTGTCGTAGTGGACTGTATCTCCCCTTTGGAACTGAAAGCCAAATAAACCTCCTTTTCTCACTTTGAGTTACTTGAATTTGAGTGATGTCTTAGAGCAGCAGAGAAGAGTAACTGCTATATATATCTTCCTTCCTCCTAGTCATCCTCTCCGTTCCCTTAAACAATCTGCTTCTACTTTCATATCATATATATATATATATATATATATATATATGTGATTTCTATAAAATTAAGGAAACATAATCAGCAAAAAAGTTGTATCTGTCTTTCTGGAGACTGATTAATTTGCTTAATATGGTTATCTTCAGTCGTATCCTTTTTCTTGCAAGTGTCATGACTTTGTTCTTTATGACTAAAAACATCCCTCATGTATGCACCACATTTTCTTTTTCTAGTTCTCTGATGATGACACCTATGTTGACCATAACTTAGCTATTGTGCATATTGCTGCAATAAACACTGATGTGCCAGTACAGTGAGATGTGGATTTGGAATAACCACAGTAAATACCCAGGGGTAGTAAGCTGGATCATAATTTATTTTGAGAAATCACCACATTTTCATAATGGCTAAATTAACTCACATTCTCACTAGCATTTTATAAGATTTCCCTTTCATCCATTTATGCAGACATTTCAATAAACCTCTGTCAGGTTCAATTTCCAAGCCATTCTTCCCAGGTAAAGGTTTTCTCAAAGCTTAGCTTTGTTCTTGTACCCAGTCAGTCAGTCCAATTTGACTAAACAGGAAAGAAAGTGTCTCCTGTCTTACTCTTCACCATTTCTCTGGTACCTAGAACAAAGCCCTGAATGTAGAAATTGAATGAGAAATATTAAAAGTCACTTGTTGAATGCTGGCAAAGTGGCTTAGTGGATACACATGTTTGCCGCCAAGCCTAATGACCTGAGATTGATCCATGGAACTCATGTGAAGGTAGAAAGAGAGTATGAGGGGCCAAAAAGATGGCTCAGGAGTTAAGCCTCTGTCTTGCAAGCAGAAGGTCCTGAGTTTGGATCTCGGATCCATGTAAAAATGCCAGGAGGAAATGGTGGCTTTTACTTCCAATCCTGGAAAGGAGAGCCTGGGAAACTCCAGAGCAAAGCAAAGAGAAGGTAGAGAAATCCAGGGTGATTCCCAGTCATCCTGGGCCTCCACAGGCACAAATAGTGTCCTCTGGTACACACGAACACACACGGAGACAGAAAATAAATAAGTTAATAAATAAGTAAAAAAGAGAGAACTGACTACTGTAAGTTGTCCTCTGATCTGCACACATACACTGTGGCACGTGTGGGCCCACATATACGTATACACACATGACAAATAAATGTTTAAAAAGTTCCTTGCTGAAATTTAAGTATTGGATGATGAAGACAGAGTGTGAAAATACTTGATCTGTGCCTTTTTCCAGTTAGTATCTAAAAACCTGAGCCAGAAGATACTAGGAGTCTGGTTTGATGGAGTTAAGAAAGAAAGCAGGCTTTCTTAGACCTTCATCTCACTTCCTTGAAAAAAATCAGCCAGTTTCCTGCCTTCATTTTGCCAACTATGAGAAAGACTTTGGCAATATCTTTTTCATAATTGATGAGTGAGAACACCAGCTCCTTGCTAAACTGAGGTGCATAGAGCAGCTAGGAAGAAACAGTGCTTGTCAACCCCAAACTTAGCTTTGCCTGAAATCAGAAGCTTAAAGTGATTATGGTGCTAATAGGGGATATAAGTCAGTGGTAGAGCATTAACCTAGCATGCACAAGACCCTCATGCACAAGGGCCTGGGTTCAATCTCTAGTACTGATTAAAAAAACCAGATTATGATATTTATCAAGAATTCAGTCTCTTATTCATATGTTCTCCTGCAAGTAAAGAATTATGAAGTCTCAGAACCAGAACACACAAATAAAATATTAGTCTCCAATGTGAATGAATTTGGAGCTACTATAGGCAATGGTTATATGCATTAAATCATCTCTTGACAGTGCATTAATTTACAGGGGAAGAAAGATGTGTGTTTTCTCTTAGCATTCCTATAGCATTCCTTTTCTGGAACAAGACTCTATTGGAGGCTTCACATCTCTTAGGAAAGAGGCCCCATTTGGGAGCCAGAAGACCCCAGGCAGGGAGTCCTAACCCTCCAACCCCATTCCCAGCACCCCCAACTGCCTCTAACTATGTGACCCAGGCAGGCACTGGCCCTCTGGGGACCCTAGCTTTTTTTTATCTAGGAAATAACATTGGCTTCCTGCCTCCCAAGGATACCAGAAGGAAGAATGAGTTAACATATACATTGTACATTGGGAACCTCCGGAAAGGCTCCCCCAGGACTGGGAAATACGATACACTGAAATAGGAGGAATGTTTCTTATTTTTGAATTGTTCATCTCTGTTTAGGATTTCTGGGCTCCCTGACCTATATACCATATAAAGTACTAGAGAAATGAAAAATGACATTCTGAACTTAAATCAAGTAGGATAATTGTGATTTATAGCTGCTGGCTTTTACTAGGTTTGCTTTATTGTTCATTTTGAGAGGAGGAAATATGGGGGCAGAAAACCTGACTGCTACAGAGAAGGTTTTGATCTGTACGTAGACAGCAACAGATAGACACCCATTTTGAAAAGTAGTAGGAGGCAGAGTTGAGTGACCTAGAGTTACCATCAGGATTTCAAGCATGGGGGAAAGTGAGAGATGTACTTTTATATCTTTGGTATCCTCCCAGCATTATATATATATATATATATATGTATGTAGCATGTATGTGTGTGTATATATATACACACACACATACATGCTACTGAGTTGGATTATAAATGACTAAATAAAACCAGATTGCAACTTTAGGATTGAGGAGATAGCTTCATTGGTACGGTGCTTGCAAGAGGACCTGAGTTTGATCACTAGAACCCCTGTTAAAAAATGAAGTTGGGGGCTAGAGAGATAGCTTAGTGGTAAAAAGAGAAATTGCGCAAGTCTGGGTACCTGTGTTTGGATCCCAGCACCCTGTAAACAGCTGGATGTGGCTGCACACTCGTCTATGTAACTTCAGTGCAATGTGTGTGTGAGGGTGGGGTGGGGGAGGCAGGAGGACCACTGGAGCGTGCTGGTGACCAGACTACCCCTAGGTTTAGTGAGAGACTCTGTCTCAAAGGAATAAGGATGAGAGTGATAAAGCAAGGAAGACTCTTGACATCCTCCTCTGGCCTCCACGTGTACACAGGAGTGTGCACCTGCATGTACATGTAAACGCACGCACGCACGCTGAATTACAGCTTTGCTCTTCCTCACCAGCTACATGTTTCTTTTCCTTTGTTTGCATTGGAGGTGAGAACTCTGCCATTGTAGAGTTGTTGTGTGTATTCCGAAGTGACCCAAGCAAATTGCCCAGCACATGGATACACTGTGATTCTTGTCTGGTTGTTGGCTCTCCCATCACTATGAAGGGGGACCCAGGACAGTGCTGACATGAGGCATGGAGGAACATGGGTCTTGGGTTTGTTATTATCAGTTCATGGGGAGCAGTGATTTAACTCCAACACTTGGTTCCTCATCTGTATAAAACTGGATGTACTTTCCAAGATGGACCTCTTGAATACCATTCAGTTTGAAGGAGTTTTTATGTCCTTTAAAATTTTCATTTTAATAACATCTTGAATATACACATGAAACAAAATGAATAGTTATGTATCTTCCAGCAAGGTTAAGGCACGGAACACTTCCCATCACTCCAAATCTCTCTTCGGCCCACAGATTATTTATGCTTCTATTTTACTAGAACCATACACATACTATTCAGAATGTTTAAAAGGTGATTTGCTATCCAAATCTATGAATTTGCTACAACTTATACACAATTTCTTCAATACTATAATTTGAGTTGCTCTTACACATTATGTATTTCATGATCAAAAGTCTACTTTGTCCTCTTGATTTAACTGTTGATTTTGTACAATCGCCACACTGTTTCAAGAATTGTAGCTATATACCATAATGTTTATATCTGAAAGGACAAATTACTTCTTCCAATTCTCTTTCAAAAACTCCTGAGATATTCCATTTTAACTTCTCCTTTTGTTTTGAAATAATCTCTTTTATGTGTGTATATTTGTGTGTGTGTGGAGGTACATGTGTGTGTGCAAGCATGTGGAGGCCAGGAGACAGACTTCAGCGTCACCCTCAGAAACACTGCCATGGTTTGAATGTGACTTGTCCCCCACAGGTTCATGTATTTGAATCCTTAGTTTGTATTTGTGAAGGTTTTTGCAACTTTAGAAGGTGGAGTCTTGCTGGAGGAAGGCTTGTCAAAGGGAGCAGGACTTGAGATTGTTTAGTCCTGTCCTTCAAGAAGTCTGCTCTTGCAATTTGCAGTTGGAGTTCACTCAGCCTCCATGATGTCTGCAGTGACTTAAGCTGCCTTTGGCTTCTGTCATCCAGCCATCCCCTTTCTGCCATAATGGACTTTATCTTCCCTCTGGAACTGTAAGCAGAATAAATCTCTTTTCTACTTTAAGTTGCCTGAATCTGAGTGGTGTCTCACAGTAGCAGAGAAAGTAACTGATACAATAATTACTCATCTCCTTTGAGATAGGGTCTCTCATTGGCTTAGAGTTTACCAGTTAGGCTAGAGTGGCTTTCAAAGTAAACACTACTAATCTCATCCCTGAAATATTCCCTTAAACTATGCAAGAGTTAAAGTTCAGTACCAAAAAATTTCATCTTGAGTCATGTGAAAGAAGTCACACTACGTGACACCTCAGCACATCCATTGGCTTTAATGCCTATTTCCCACAGTCAAGGGCATAGAAACTGAAGATTAGCATTGCTATATTATTATTGTTAAAATTCCAGATTTCATTCAGATCTTGACACTTGTCTCAAAGATGGTCTTTATAGCAAGAGGATACAGTTCTGAACCATGCATCATCATATTAAGTCTTGAAATTGGGTTTTATTTATTCCTTCAATCTGGGCTGGGAATTGGCTTTTTCATCGACAGTTGTGAACTTGGTACTTACAAAGATTACAAGCCAATTAGTCTATAGAGTGCTTCTTAATTCACATTATCAGAACATCTCTCTCCTTTTCTTCCTTCACTTCCTTTTATTTTTGGAGCAATCTCATGGATGTGTTCTAGTCGCAACCTCTCAAGTGCTGGGATCATAAGCATCAGCCACCATGCTCAGCACTTTACATTAATGTTTCCATTTTGCATCATTGGTAGGCAGATAAGGGAAGTGATGCTATGTTCTTCTCATTTTTTTTTTTTTGAGTAGGATTTCATGTAGCCAAGGCTAGCCCCTGACTCCACTGGAATTATATGCATACCCCATTATGTCCCATGTATGTAGTTTTAGGGATGGAATCCAGTGCTTTGTGCATAATAAGCAAATACTCTACTAACTGAGCCCCTATTTTTAGGACTTAATAACTTCTGAAGTGCCAGGCACTGTGATACATACCTGCCATCCCATACTTGGAATACTGAGACAGAAAAATCAGGAGACTGAGGACACTTTGAACTACACAGTGAGTTCCAGTTTAATCTTGGCCACATAGCAAGATCCTGTCTCTACAACAATAAGCCAAAAATAAAACAACAAAACTTGAGAAATGTTAAGTGATATAAATTCACCAAAAATTATTGGGAACTTTAGTCTTTTATACTTAGCTTCATAAATTTTGAGTACTAAAACTTTAATTTTAGCATTTCACTTGTGATAGTTTATACATGAAAGTTTATGAAGCCAGGGAACTGGTAGAACAAGTCCTCTGGCTACTATTTCACTCTGTTGTATCTCCATTAGGTTATTTTTTTTCTTCTGGGACTATATTTAAACCATCAGGCATGATCATTGCGAAAACTAGTTGAAATTGTTAGAAAAGTGAAAACGACTAAAATTGGCTGAAAAGACTAGAAAAACATTGTATGCATGAGTATAGCACGGGAATACATGTGTGGGCATGTGTGAGGTCAGAAGACAACTTTGGATGTAGATGTAGTTGTACCTTGCTTTTTTGAGATAGGTTCTCTCTTTTACTTCACCACTGCTTACACCAGGCTAGCTGGCTCGTGAGCTTCTGGATATTCTCCTGCCTCTGTCTCCCATCTCCCCATAGGAGCGCTGGGATTATACACTGTGTATATGACTTTTACATGGGTTGTGGGAATCTGAACTCAGGTTGTCAGGCTTGTGCTGCAACTGTTATACATCTACTGAGCCATCTTTTCAGCCTTGAATGGAAAATTTGAATGGGATGCATAACAAGTAAACAGTTTGAGTCAGATCTAAAACATTTCCTAAGTTTCTGGCTCTTTGGACTAAAGAGGAGAAGGAAAAAGATGAACTTACTTATTCTTCATGATTAATTTAGAATTACTTTTATGTTCAAACTGAAAAAAAAATTGAATTGCATTTTTAGTTGGATTTTTTGTTAAAATTGTTTTAGGAAGTATATCACAGATTGACAGTCTTAGGTCTATCTTCAGAAGGTCCACTCTATCAGCCATGAATGTCTTTATTAAGGCACACTAGTTCAGTCATTGTAGTCTAAGTTCAGGATGCCCCAGAGGAACAAACACACTGTGATCCAGGAGGAAACATCTCACACACTAACAAACTCCATGAGGCCCAGAAGGAGGCTGAATGACAGTGCTAATTTTAGCCAAAATAGTTGATACTGGTGCAGTTGCTAGAGATGCTGTATTTAATGCATCTATAGAGGTAGTTCTAATGGCTTACTTGGGTGATTGACTTCAATTTGGGTTCCACGGTAGCCTCTATTCAGTTTCATGAGGCTAAGAAGCCAGCATAACATAGAGGAGGGAATCCATAGGCTTAGGGAGTTAAGAATGTTTCATTGGACACTTCACATGTTATCTTTCATAGAATGAGAACATTCTATGAGACAGTCCAGCAACACTCCTGTCACAAAAACAATGAGAAATACATCAGTGAGGGTGGAATCAGCACCTATGACAATCTGTGGTTGACTCCTTTGTAGGCAAGATATGACCATAGTGGATGGCATTATTCAGATGGGGGTCCCTGATTCCAAAGGGCTTCTAAAGAAGCAAGTACCAAGTGGTAGTATTGAGTGCTGGAGAAACTGAGTCTGCCATAAAGACATGGAGGTAAAACTAGTTCTCAGAATATTTGAAGAGTTGATTATGGTGTCCCTTGAAACTAAATAAGTGGGCAGCCTTCTTCAGTAATGCTTGATCTTTGCAACAGGGGATGGTGTTAAGTCCCACGACTAAAAAAACCTTATTCAAATCGCCACAAAAGAGATTTAGAGCCTCTTACCCAGTTTCCAGTAAACACACTAAATTTGTGCATTTTATAGAGCTTGAAGGGCAGACCAGTGTTCTTGGGGAAGAGCTGTGTACCATCATCACAAGTACCTGTTATAAATCTTCCTCTAAGACTTTCTCCAAAGGAACTAGAGTTGATTTACTCAAGACTTACGCACTGGGAAAAATAAATACTCAAACTCTTTAAGGATTACTAGATATTGAAGATACTAATTCCAGAGTTACCCAATTACCACTGTGGCCCCGAAACTAAAGATCTTACTATGTTCAGATAATAGATGGATTTTAGTGCAAATTAAACTCAATCTGGGGCATGTTGTTTTAGAGATTCCCCTTGTAGTTTCTGAAGAAATAAATCGAAATACAGATAATTGGCAATGGACAATTCCTCACTGTTGCTCTCCAACCCACTAGGTGATGGTCAATTCTCACATCTCCACTGAACTTCCAGCTTGGCCTATGCAGAAGCCACATGGGTCTGGAGAATAAATCCTATTGTCAGTTTAGTAGATCAATAAGTAAAATTCCAGGCACAGTCTTTGACGTAACATCTAGGTCAAATCAGTGTCCCTTTGCACTATTTCAAACCCTATTGTCTTGGGACGTGGGTCTCTCATGGAACCAGAAGTTCACCATCTTGGTGAGACTGGCTGGCCAGCAAGTTCTTGTTCTGCTGTCTCTTCTCCACAATTCTGAGGTTATAGCACACACAGCCATGTCTGGCTTCTTACATGGGTGCTAGAGAGTCAAAATCAGGTCCTCTGCTTACAGAGCAAGTGCTCTTATCCATTGATCTGTGTCTCTGGCCTGTATACTCTTTAAGATGGAATATTTCCTGGTGTTATCCACCCCACAGAGTGTGAGTCTTAGAATCAAGGGATGCGAGTGGCTTAGGGTTCTCTATCAAATCCAATAATTTGTTTGTGGAATATTTGGTTTCCTTTCTGACTTTCTTGACCTCAGATTATTTGGAGAACTTAGTTCCCAAAGACCAACTAATCACCAATGGTTCCAATAAGAAAAGAACCTAGGTGAGGCTTTCTCTCAGAGTTTACAGAGGAGAAAAGAAAAGGAGACCACTATGTTGGAATTATTCATGAGCAGGACAATCTACAGAAGGGATCTTGTGGAAAACATATTTTTGTGTTATATCAGAAGAGTTTTGATGGTGTCAAGATTATACAACAAGAAGAAAACATGTATGCTGCTTTTTATTTATTTGGTTGTCTAAATGGAAAGGAAAGTTGAGACTTTTAGGTAGGTAGAAAGAGACAAACTTTCACAGACCTCCAAGGCACTTGAAGATGCGATTAAAAAGTAAACTCTTTTTTATTATCTTGTCTGCATAAGTTATAGCTGAGGATTAAAATAGAATAAGGCTTCTGGACAGTACAAAATTGATGTCAGGTCAGTTTCACATTAATTGAATCATTGCAGAGGGTTAAGTTTTCACCAACTCTATCAGATACCTTTGAGTGGCTATGACCAAAATACCCAAGAGATAGCTAAAGGAAGAATTATTTATTTTGATTTGTGATTTCCTCCGATTTATGTTCCTAGTCCTTACCTTGGTTGAGTTGGGCCCATGGTGAGGCAGAATATCACGGCATAGGAACCTTCCGGTGGAGGGTGTTCATCTCACGGAGGACAGAAATTAGAGCGATACAGGAATAGGGTTGGAGTAGAATACAACCCTCAATGACATGCCAGTCACCTATTTCCCCCAGCTAGGCCTCTGCAATTTTACAGTGCCACTCAGTGGAGACAAAACCTTCAATTTGAGCCTGTGTCATATACTTTATATACATCTTGTGCAAAGGGTCAGCTTATGCTTTTAAAACATTTCTTATTTTTACCCAAATTTCTGGGTTGAAGTTAAGCACGTGGATGCCAGCATCTGATTCTTGGCGCTTGAATATTGATTCTGTGATATTAAGTCAATTCGACTTTTTGGCCTACATTTCCTTATCTGTAAAATGAAGATGATACTTATGTCTATTGTGGAATGCTGTTTGGATACTGAATTAAGATAACATACATAAAGTACTTACAACGGTACTTGGCTCAGAGTTAGTGATTGTTAATATTATGATTTGGNCAATGCTTTCTCAAAGTCTGTTTGCCAAGAATATAAACTATGCCCTATCTTCCTCTTCTCTTTCTCCAGGAAAGCTGCAGAACACCTGGTAAACAACTGTTGTGGATTAACTTGCGTCTTTCCTCTCCCATTCCCCACTCATATGTCAAAAGATATAATCTCTCAACTGACTGTATTTAGCAACAGGGCCTTTATGGATAAGTTCATAAAAGTGAGCCCTAATCCTTTGGACTGGTGACCTTGAACTCAATCTCTGCGGGGCATAGGGAAAGGCAACCTCCTGCGGAGAGAATTTAAGACAGCTACTGCCTACATGATTCTCAAGGAAGAGAGGTCTAACCAGACATCAGTCTTGGCACCTTGATTTTGAATTTTTAATCTCCTGAACTGGAAGAAGTAAATGTCTGCTGTTCAAATCATCAATTTACTATATTTCATTACGGTAGTTCTAAACAGGCTAATATAGTAATATGATAAAGTTCCGCAATTTAAATATTCAATAAGGGACTACTTAGTAGATAAACAGCCTGTGTTGTTAGCCTTGACTGCCATTTCCCCAATCATTCTGTGAAAGTCTGGTATCTCCATGGCAGGTAACTGCAGGAGTCATGTATATATATATCCTGAATTTGCTTTGACAATAAGCAAGATTTTCCTGCAGAATTTACCAAGGTACTACTAAGAACACACTTGTTTTTTTTTTTTCTCCTTTTTTTTTATTAAAAATTTAATTATACATTTTAAAATTTTTTACCAGTTCCCTCCCTCCCCCCTCCTCCCCCCGAACCCCCTCCTCCCCCTCCCCTTCCCCAGTGCCTCCCCCCCAATTCCCAGAGAGTCCTTTATTGTGTACGCCTAACTCTCCACTGGGCCCTCCTCTCCGATGACATATAAGGACCCAGTGGCATTTCCATAAGCCCTTTCTCTTGTTCCCCTAAGCATAAGATCACTACTATGGCTGTCAATCCCTTGCCTCCAGGGGTCTCGGTGCCCTTAACAGATGCTAGACTTAATGAGGGCAACAGTGCGCTGGACATTGCGCAGGGCATGCAAAGTCCCATTATGATTGCTTTGGCCCCAACTATTGTTGAGAATCTTGCAAATCGTTGCTCCTCCCATCCTTTTGCTCTTACAATCTTACCGCCCCCTCTTCCGCAAATGTCCCTGAGCTCCAGGATGGGGAGAGATTAGGCTGGCCTAGTCTAAGAACACACTTGTAATCTCAACATTCAGAAGTCATTTATAACTCTCTGAGTCTCTCAGCAGCCAGATAATACTGCTTGGAATTAATGTCTCCCTTTCTCTGTCTGAGGATGCCCACAGTGCTGCTTTAGATTTCTTGCATACCATCTTGCTTCTCAAATGGCCGTGTATGGACTGGATTGGAACCTCAGAACAGTACAGCAAAACCTGTACCCATTGCAGGCCTCCACAAACAGAATAATCCTAAGAAAAGTTTCAGGACTTGCTGGAAGGTTTTTTTTTGGGGGGGGAGTCTGGGAAGGTGATGCCAGCCTTTGAATTTTTATCCCTTCTTTATCTTCTCTTTTAACTTCCAGATGTTCCTGGGAACTCTCTTCTTTCCAGGTCTGTAAGAATTCAGTTGCGTTCCAGGGCTCAAATCTACAAAACCCCAAATAAGGTATATGTAGAGAACGGTTGTCTTCCATTTTAAAGAAATTTTGTTTATAAATGTGCTGTAAAATGTATATTAAATATGCACAGATGCCTGAACTCCTACTAGAACAGATGATCCAGAGGGAAACCTGGGACCCATAGAAGCTGATGGACAGGAGGGTGGGAGGGAATAGGTTGGATCCACAAAGAAGTGGAAGGAGGGAGAGAAGAGGGGGGGGAGAAGGAAGGGGGTAGGGATACCTATTTATCATGCTTGCCAATTTTATTTAATAATAAAATACAATTTAAAAATAAATTAAAGTAATATGCATAATGTAAATGACACATGGATGACATACATGGTATGATTATATTATCAGCATACTTACAAAACACTCCTTTCTTTTCCTCCTTTTCTTTTCCACCCTTTCTTTTCCTCCCTTTCTTTTCCTCCCTTTCTTTTCTCCCTCCCTCCCTCCTTCCCTTTCTTTTCTTCCCTCCCTCCCTTTCTTTTCCTCCCTCCTTCCCTTTTCCTCCCTCCCTCCCCCTTCCTTCCTTCCTTCCTTCCTTCCTTCCTTCCTTCCTTCCTTCCTTCCTTCCTTCCTTCCTTCCTTCCTTCCTTCCTTCCTTCCTTCCTTCCTTCCTTCCTTCCTTCCTTCCTTCCTTCCTTCCTTCCTTCTTTCCTGATAGAATCTAATGTAGCCTAGGCTGTCCTTCAATTGCTCTTTGGTTGTGGATGACTCCTGACTTTCCTGCCTCTATCTCCCACGTACAGTTGTGATGCCTGTCCAGTTACCTGCTGGTAAAGTCTGATTCATGCCATGGTGGGGATTTAAGGCTTCATCAATCTTAGACACTCTACCAGTGGAGCTACATCCTCAGCTCTCTTGTTTCTTATTTTTACTATACTAGGTACAATAAAGGCAATTTAGTAGAATGAGAACTTTTGAAGTCTTTTAGTCTACTTCAATTCACCGAGCTACTAGGGAAAAGCTGTTTGTAATTAGTGTCAAATTTGTTTTCCAGGGGTAGGATACTCAGAATCTGTAAGCTGGGGTTACGTAAATCATTTAACACTAAAAAAGGCCAAGGAAGACTTGGTGAACATTATTAAAGAATAATTCAGAATGTGTCTATGACAGAGAGAGAGAGAGAGAGAGAGAGAGAGAGAGAGAGAGAGAGAGAGAGAGAGAGACTGACTAAGAAATATGAATTTAAAAGTTTATTAGCCCCATGCTTTTTGGGACAATAAAGCTAGATTTCTCTATATTTTGAATCTAGATGAAGAATTGCATAGAAAAAGACTTTTGCAGAGTAATTAATTATGCAACTTAAGAGCAAGAGTTGTAAGTACCCTCCTGTTTAGAACAACTAAACAACTCGGTGCACCCGGCAAGCCCCTATAAGAGCACTCCTAGAGGGCAGGGCTGCTTGAACCCGGTCAGATTGATCCCAGGGGTACTAGGTAGCTAGTGTTGGGTACCCCGACTACTCGCCTGCCCCGGGGGAGTCCCCAGTGTGCCCTTCCTGGGAACCGAGCCAGGCCACTCGCTGCGCTGACTCGCTGGACTCCCCGCCCTCCCGTCGCCCACGCCCCCTTCGCAGGGGGGCGGGCGCTGTCCCCGCCCGTCCCATCGCGTGCCGTCCCGTCCCGGAGACCTTTTTAAAGCGTGGCTTGCGAGGGCCGGGCATGGTGAGCCCGGCGGCGGAGCGAGCCCGCACTCAGCTCCGAGCGACGCGCAGCTCAACACCCAGGTTGCGGATCCCCGGCGGCGTCGCGGGCTCCCCGACTCCCTGCCGTCTCCGTCCCCCCCGAGCGGGCCATGCGCCCGGGCTAGCGGATCGCCGCCGGCATGCTGCGCCCGCTGTTGCTCGCCGCGCTCGGCCTGGCGGGTTGTCTGGCACCCGCCTGCGCCTGCCAGCTGCCCTCCGACTGGAGACCCCTGAGCGAGGGCTGCCGAGCAGAGCTGGCCGAGATCATCGTGTACGCCAAGGTGTTGGCGCTGCACCCCGAGGTGCCCGGCCTCTACAACTACCTGCCGTGGCAGTACCACGCCGACCAGGGAGGGCTCTTCTACTCAGCCGAGGTGGAGATGCTGTGTGACCAGGCGTGGGGCAGCATGCTGGAGGTGCCCGCTGGCTCCCGGCTTAACCTCACTGGCCTGGGCTACTTCGCCTGCCACTCCCACACCGTGGTCCAGGACTATTCCTATTTCTTCTTCCTCAGGTGAGCCTGGCCATCCGACTCCTCTGTGGGTTTGCAAGACCTCGCTGGTCGCAGCTACCTGCTGCAGGTAGCCTAAGGGGATCTGACCTGGCCACGCCAAACTAGCATATGCCCAAGTCACTTTTGCTCTGACTTCTCTGGCTAAGACTGCTTCAAATTTAGGCATGATTTTGAGGTTGTGTGCCTGCAACACCATTCAAGGCAAAAAAAAAAAAAAAAAAAAAAAAAAGATCAAAAAACTTTTTTTTTTTGTTTGGTTGATTGTTTTGAGACTTTGGTGAAACTTACAATCCTCTTGCTTCAGCCTCTGCTGAGTTTGGGTTTACAGACATGCAATCAATGCTTTCCAACCACCTATTTGACTTACTTAAAACTGACTTTGGTGGGAGTACTTTGGAATGTTCTGAGATGTTTAGAAAGACAACCTTTGTAGTCACTGGTTGGAGTTCTGTCTTTGACCTTCCCAACTGTGATTTTTTTTTTGAGCCAGTTAATTCTTATGAGCCCCACCACTACCATACCCCCAATTCCCACCTACATAAAGTGATACTAAAAAAACACGGAGGCCAAGCACCTAGGGCAGCCTTGTTGTGTAGTTCATATTCACTCTGTCCTCTCCTATCCACCTGGATGCGGGAGCACAGTCCGGCTGGCTTCTTGTTCTCCTGTCTCATACCCCTGCCAGGTTATTGACAACAGCAAAGGGGTGTGTGTGCGTGCCTGTGGAGGGAAATCATGAATTACTTTACCTATGTAATGTTTTGCTTTTGGGTTTCCCAAGTTCCACGTTCAGGGCTGGAATGGCTGGCCACTGGCATATATATCCACCTGGCATTTTACATAGAAAATGGGGATATGAACTTAGGTCCTTTTTCTTATGAGGCAAAGGCGTTAACATCTGAGCCATCTCACCAGCCTTTCAGTTAGTTCTTATCGACTACTGAATTCTATTTAAATTAAACATAGAAAGTGGCAGGTGCAATCCTAAATTTGCAGGCTGCTTCCTTCCAACTAATTAAGAGTGATATGGAACATCTGCAGGAGATGTCAGCATGAAATCTAACCCAGATTTCAAGATAGCAAATGCATAAGAAGTGTTCTGGTGGATGCTAGTTCCATTCTTCCCAGCTCGTGAAGTGCGGCGAAGGCATGTGGAACCATTCTGGCCAGAGTCCTCACATTTGTTTTCAGCTCACATCACTCTAAGACACAAAACAGTAAGTCCCACAGAGGGGCGAACACAGGCTGTTGGCCACATGTGTTTTCCATATTGAAGGCAGAATGTCTAAGTTTAGAATACATGTCTTCTTTGTGTTGGCTTGAGTGCTTGAGCTAGATTAGGTTGGTTTTTTTTTTAATTGGCTGGAAAGTATAGTTTCTAAAATAAAGTCAGCCAGAACTGGGAGAGTGCCCTTCTTGATACAGAAAAATGTAACTCAGAGTTTTCATGTTTTTATTTGGGGGAAATACTGAAAACTGAGTTATAAAACAACTCAGTAATAATTTATTTTCCAAAGAGGCAAAGGAGGGAGGTTAAGTACTAAGCAGACAATTTTTTAAGTTTTCACTTTTTAAAAAGTCATGAAATGTTTTTGTCAAATGGCTATATGATCAGCTCACTCTTTGCTCTTTTGCTGTGACATATTTACAGAAAGTTAAGACAGACATATAACATCAAACAGTACTGTGAGAGAGATTCATCTCACAGGGCTCTTTGTCCTGAATTGTGCTAGCAATTGCATACAAACCGATCTTCCTTTGTTCTTTTGGGCCCACTGGATTTGAAGACACCCTGCTTAGTTCTTTCATTCTCTCTTTCTCTTTCTCTCTCTCTCATGGAAGTGGCTGTGAAGACTGGGCATCTGGCTATACACCCTTTTGCCTGGTGTATTAGTTGCTTTACATTATTGTGACTGAAATACCCGAGAGAACAACTTCAAGAAAGATGGATTTTTTCGGGGTTATGTTTTCAGAGAGTCCAGCCCATTGTTCCTTTGTTTTATACACTTGGACAGAACATCATGGCAGAGGCTATTCTATCTCACAGTGAATAGAAAACAGTGCTGGAGAGATGGCTGAGGGGTTAAGACTCTGCCTTGTAAGCAGAAGGTCCTGAGTTTGGATCCCAGGTCCCACATAAAAATACCAGGCAGAATTGATAGGGCCCTAGAGAGCAGAACCTGGGAAATCCCAGAGCAAAGCAAAAAGGAGGTAGAAGCAATCCAGGATGACTCCTGAAGTCACCCTTGGACCCTCACAGGGACACACACACACACACACACACAAAGTAAAGTTTTAAAAGAAAGAAAACAGGAAAGAAGAAATCCAGGAAGGTAGAATATAACCCCCTCAAGATATCCCCCTCCACCTGGGTCCTACTTCCTTCAGCTAGGCCCACCTGAAACTTCTTTAACTTCTCAAAATAACACTACCAGCTGGGTACCAAGGTCCAACATATGAGCCCGTGGGGGAAAGTTCACATTCAAACCATAACACCTAGATTACAACTACTACCTCTTTTTCCTTTTCCCTGACTTCTTTGTGTTTCTAACTTGTAATGTACCCTGGAGTCTATGAAAAGGTTTACTGGTCTTTTTATTGCATTTGCTCCATTCCAAGTGCTTTATTTCCTCACAGTTTCTACTGCAGTCTTTATGATATCACCAAGAAAGTGGTCTCTACTACAATCCTTTTGTAACAGATTGCAAGACTGGGCCTTAGAAGAGTTAAGAAAGTTATGTCACACAGGAGACAAAGTATGGCATGACTCCAACCCTGGTCACATTGTAACTGGCCTGCTGGTCAGGTAGCAATGACACATGGAAGATGCACAAATACACAGAGAGGCATGCACAGGTACATAATCTCTCCCTCTTTCTCAGACTCATTCTTTTGAAAACCCTGAAAGTTTAGACTTCAATAAAGTAGAGAAACAGTTGACAGTTTTTACTGTAGGAATCCTTTCATGAGAACCATGCCAAATATTATGATGTAATAGTAAGACCATCACTAACCTAGGATGGATGTTCATGCACATGTGTGTTTGAATATGTGTTCCTAGAGTGGGGAATGTGTGTGCCTTGGCATGCATGGAGAAGTCAGAAGACATCTTGGGGCGGAGGTCCTCACAACCACCTTGTTAGAGACAGTATCTGTCTTGTAACTAATACTAGTCAAAGAGTTTCATAGGTTGTCCTGTCTCTGCCTAGATCCCTGTAGGAGCACTGGGATGATTACAGGCACATGTGTTATTGTGTCAGGAGTTTATGTGGCTTCTCTGGGGGTCTGAAGTGCTTTACTCATCGAGCATCTCCCCAGACCCTCTGGGGCTCTTGATTGAAGCTGGTCCAAACTCGGAAGTCTCACCTACACCTCTGCTTTTCTCTTGTTAGGATGGATGAAAATTATAACCTCTTGCCTCATGGAGTCAATTTTCAAGATGCCATCTTTCCAGATACGCAAGAAAACAGAAGGCTGTTTTCCAGCCTTTTCCAGTTTGCAAACTGTTCCCAAGGGCAGCATCTGGTGACTTTCTCCAGTGACTGGGAGATCCAGGAAGACAACAGGGTAAGAGCAGTGGTTTAGCCTCATCTTACATGTATTTTACGATCTAAGGCACCAAGATACTTCCAAGCTATTTCTCCTCCATGGTCTCCCTCCCAGCTGTAAGAAAATGCTACTCATAAAGTTTGAATGCTTGAGGCTTAACTATTTGATAAAGGGATCTTCCAAAAAATATGGGGAGGAGATGAGAAGGAGTTTTTCTATTCTGCTAAAGGGAGACAATGGTCACATCCATGCTGTGGGGTTGACACAATCTGATTTAAAAACATAAAAATTTATATTTATGTCATTCTGTTGGTATGGTGTATTCAATGAATATAACTTGTGACTGTCCTTGTTATTGTCATTAATTATAAGCCATTGTCTTAGAAAAGAAAGACTTCAAGGACAGGAAAAAAGAGAAACATCAGAGACAGCACTTCAGTAAATTTTTTTAAATGGTACTAGTTTAGACTTTCAGGGTAGCCAGAGTGGTTGTAGAATATAAAGGGCAGTTTAGAGGAAATTTTGGGGACATGTCACTTTTCCAAAACAATGGTGGTACCATAGTGACACCGGTAAAGTGGTGGGATCAAGTCTATCAAGATCTGTGGGCTGGTGGTCCTTCACTACCTGTCCTCTGTCAAAGATACCTTTTGGCTGTGTGATTAACTGCTACGTACAGTTCCTGTGTGGAAATCAAGTCAAAGAAGCACCTTTTCTTCTTCCCAGGGCTCCTGGCCACTTTTTCTTAGCAAGGCTGCTCCTGTTATGGGCAAGTACTTTGGCCAATAGAAATGATTTGTTCTTTCACATTTTCAAGAAGCTCCTTCCATAGCTCTCCACTACAGATAGCAGTCTAACCTACTGATAACCTACTGCTAACAGTCAGAGTCTTCTAGTCCCTCCGCCATACTTTCTCAGCATTCTCTAAAAGCTCATTCGTACTTTGCTTCCAACTTTGTTCTAAGCCTCTGTTTTTGGTTTACCATGTGCACACATGCATGTGTGAGTCTGTATGTTTATGGATATACAGGTATAATGTATGTGGGTGTAATTTCATGTGTCTGTGTTTGGGGGGGGAGACAAGCTTAGATGTCATTCCTCAGGCACCGTTGCACTTCAGGCATTTTCCTTTACTTCTGTTAGATTATACTCAAGGGAGAAAGGGAGATTTATTTGGCTTATGGTACCAGAGGGACTAGAGTGCACTATGATGGGAATCACAAAGCAGCATCAGGAAGGTTTGAGCAGAGAGCAGGAGCAAACAGAATGGAAGCAGAGCAACTACCAAACTCCCAAGGCCCGCCCTCTAGCAAGACTCCACTTCCCAAAGGTGCCACACCTTCTCAAACATTAACATCAGCTAGGATTCAAATACAGGGGAAAGGGAGTGGAGGAAAGGCAACTCACATTCAAACCATGACAAGCACTAACCACTTTTTTTTTCCTTTTTGTCTTGGAACTCACTAAGTAGGCTAAGATGCCTGACCAGTGAACCCCACTGAGCTCCCTGTCTTTGGTCTCCAGTGTTGGAGTTACAAATGCATACTATAATCCCTGGCCTTTCTCTCTTTTTTTTAAAAATGGGTTCTGGGTTATTGAACTCAGGTCCTTGTGCTTGTGCAGCAATTGCTCTTATCCAGTGAACCATTTTCCTAGCTCCATTTTTCCCTCTTCTTAATCTTTACCATCGCAGGTTCTACATTGAATTGCTCTCACCACAACTAAGTCCAAGTATTTCAAGCTGAGTCCAACCTGATATATCTGAAACATAATCTATGTAGGTTTGGTTTATTTTGTGGGAGTTTTGCTTATACAGTCAGACCCACAGTAACGATAGATTTATGTCAAGAGATCAAATGTTATTCTAAAAAGGTTTGAGCTGAGAGCCACCAAACTCTTTAGCTGCATGACTTATTAGCTTTATGGTCACATAATGAAGCTATTAGCATTTGTTTGGAATTAGATTTTCCATCCTTTTTTATTAAAAAAAAAAAAAAGGAACAATAGGACCATGGAGAATAGTTTCAGTGTGAAGGCAAATCCACTTCTGTTAGTCAGATGTTGATCTTGGGGAGAATTCCTTTTCCATTTCCCTTCAGTTACTCTGTCCTCTTAGATAACAAAGCGGGGGAGTGCTGGGCACAGGGGAAAAAGAACCAGAATTTGTGAGGAAGGAAATAATTGTTCCAAAATGCTGCACCTCTGCGCACTTAAATCTAAAAAGTTTGATCCAGGGTACTCTGAACTTTCTCAGACATTTTGTTTGCATTTTTATTCTCTGCCCAGTGTGAAAGAAGCCTCACCAGTGCTAAATGAAATTAGCTAATTATTTATCTGTTTTATGTGTATGGTATGTCTCTGTGCATATCTGTATGTCCATATCACGTGTATGTGTCTGTATATCTGTCTATGTCTACACATCTGTGTCAGGGTCTGATGGTGTAGTTCTCTGGGCTGGCCTATAACTTGCTATGTAGATCAGGTTGGTCTCCAACTCTTAATTCTGCTGTCTCAGGGTCTCAGATGTTGAAGTTGCAGGCCTGTTTGCTACCACTGCTAGCTAAATTATGAAAAAGTTAAAACTAGGGGTTGGAGAGATGGCTTGGGTTAAAAGCTTTGCCTTTTTCTGTGAATAGGTAAGCATTTAGTTATCTGTTCTACCCAAGATAAATATACCATAAAATACATTTTTTTAAAAAAATTTCAACTTTGAGAGTTCAAAACTGCTATTCAGGTCACATTTTTCCCCCCACTAGAAGTATTTGTTAGGAGACATTTTTCATTAACATGTTCTGAGAGCAGTTCTGTGTTGTGCATTAAAGACTTTCTCACAGTGGGTTAGATTGCAAACCACGCAAACAGTGTAGACAAGCTCTTAACGTTTTTTTATTGTGGATGCCATTACTCTCAAAGTTTCCATTCAGCCTGGGCAGGGGACCTAGACTCTAGGCATGAGGGATTCATTTCACTGTCTTCACCCATAATTCTTACTTTGTCTTGGCACGTCATGTGAATCTAGGGCTCCAGTGTTTTGATCTGGAGGTTAAGGGATTGACCAGAAGAAAAATCTTAATGTAAGGAAAACTTTTGTGTTGTACACTCAGGGCACCATTCAACTCAGTCTATAAGAACAAACTCCCCCCACACTTTGGTTCCTCCCAAGTGCCTCTCCTTCCATATCCCACCCAGCACGTGGTTAATAGAAACTTGATCTTGTTTTAAAAAGTTGCCAAGAAGCTAGTAGTGTTGCAAAGTGTTCAGCACCTTACCAGCTTGGTATCCTGGTGTTAATGGCTTGAGGGGCTGGTTTTGGCACCTTGGAGCCATTGCTGGCAGGGGTTTCTGCACTTCGGCCAAGGACATTTTTCCTCCCCCTCCCCCTTTTTTTTTATGCAGCCAAGTGAATGTAACAGTCAAAACAGAAGTTGGATATTTCTCCCTCTCTGCCAGTATTGTCCCCTAGGACCAAAACCTAGCCTGACCCCATTTACATCAGTCTGTCATAAAATGTCATGAGATGGAAATAAAGTCTGTGAAGGTCAGGCTGCCCTTACATTCTCGTTTCCTTGTTTGGAGTTAGGAAGGAACTGCACTCTAAGGCGCCTAGGAAGGAATGTTAACTCTTCACCAGAAGGTCTGGGCCAACTCGGCTGTGCCCAAAGGAGTGACCTTGGGTTGGTCCTTTCATTTCTCACCTCATTTTGCTCACCTATAAAATGAGACTCAGACATGTTATGGTAGTTCTGTTTTCACATGGATTATTAGTGTGAATTTGTCCTTTAAAAAGTATTTATCTTGAAAGGAAGAGGAGAGAGAGGAAGAGAACATACACATGTAGAAATGAGAGAGGACAACTTTCAAGTTGGTTTTTTTCTTTCCACCGTGTAAATTCTGGGGACTGAATTCAGGTTGCTAGACACCTTTATCCACTGAGCCATCTTGTTGGATCCTTGAGATTTTTTTTTTTTTTAATATTGAGTCTTTAGCTCTGTCTCTAAAAGAACAGCTGTAAATTTTAGCTTTATCCTGACAAGGCTCCCAGGCTGTGGTTGTAGGTGTTTACGATGTGCTTTTCACAGACTACTCCTTATTCTGGATGACGGCTCAATTCCTAAGTGTCTGACCTTAGATCATATATCCATCCCGCTGTGGGAAATGTGTTTATCCCGGAAGATGGGGCCTGTGGATCTTACCTGACTGATGTTCAGTTTATCCCTACCAAGATAACCACCCTGTTATGGTTTACACCAGAAATGCCTCTACAGATACATGTTCTGAATGACTAGACCCCAGCTTATGGACTTCAGCTATAAGAAGGCTGGGGAGTCTTCAGGAAGTGGGGCCTGGCTTGGTGGAAGTAAGTTTGCAGGTTAAACCTGCTTCATATTCCAGTCTGCTTTCTCTGCTTCCTGTCTTCTGTGATGCTAACAACCAACACTTCACTGCTCTAGACAGAGTTTCTCTGCCCTGTCTTCGCCTTCACGATGGGCTCAAATCCCCAGCAACTGTGAGCCTTTCCTCCCTTAAGTTGTTTCTGTCATGTACTTTGGTCTCAGCAATGTAAAAGTAACTGGTACATTCTTTCTGGACAAGAAAAAGTTTCAGTCATGTCCGTCAAGTGAGCATAATGGAAATAGCTAAATAAAATATATGAAGTGCCATGTGTACTTTATTACATATAGACCCCAAGGTGACAGGAACAAATAATCTTACAGGGCCAACAGGAAGAAGACCTGTGTAGAAACCCTGTGCTCATTCAGCGCGAAAGAAAGGGGTAGCCTTTGTTGGGGTCTAGGATATAACAGGCTCAGGGAGTTT
The DNA here is from genome assembly GCA_023101885.1 of Typhlomys cinereus. Classification (NCBI taxonomy): domain Eukaryota; kingdom Metazoa; phylum Chordata; class Mammalia; order Rodentia; family Platacanthomyidae; genus Typhlomys; species Typhlomys cinereus. Next base: position 1,013,355 of record JALPQD010000530.1, on the reverse strand, counting down.
CACTCAGGGAGTTCTAACTGATGGGTTTAAAATAAGTAGGTCTGGTTTCATGTTCCATGGAGTTGCACGTGACTGAAAGTGGCTGCTACAGTAGGTCTTCATAGTCCATGCTGGGCATGTGTGTGTTGTGGGGGGGGTGTCAGTGGGGCAAGTCAAGCAGGCTGTGTCTATTTGTGCCACAGGGAGGCTGTTACCAAGAGGTGGTTGTATAAGATAGGGATCTGGACTAACCACACCGAGGAGCTGGGAGGAGGGAGAAAACTGGGAAGACGTGTGAAGGATGATCCATCCTTTTCTTCCTGGGATGAGGAAGTAGGCTTGTATTCTAAATGGATACTCAGGCAACATTAAAATGACAGAAAATTATTACAGGATAGAAGGCTGATGCTTATTAATGGCAATTGTGGCTACATTGTAGAGGAGGAGGGGTGATCAGTGACGACTTCTATGTTTCTTGAATGCCAACTACGTGTCAACATCAACACTGGAAAACTGAGTAGACCACACAAGGGAGGGGAATTCAGGTATCTCATTTTGGACAAAATGAAGTATTGTTAAGCCATCCAAGTACAGACAATTTGGGTCTATAAGTCTGGAGACTCATGGTCTCTGCAAGTTGAAACTGGTAAGAATGAGATTTCCAAGGCATGGGGTGTGAGAGAAGTAGAGGCCCTTAGGTTTGTGGGATAGTAACATCAGTCAAGGGGGAGCACCTGGAGAAGATAAAAGAAAACAGGGAATTAAGGCTCGGTGTTTTCAGTATGATGAATGGTTGATGGAACCAAAACCTTTAGAGTAGCCAGGTAAGAGGAGGACTAGAAAATCACCCGTCAATATTAGTGGCCTCAGGGAGGACAGTGTTCACAGAGTGAGGGAGAATTAGACTGCGGTGCGAGGACACAGCCGGACCATATGGTATGTAGGAAGCAGTTGGACAGTTCTTTCATGCAGTTTGGATGTGGATGTTCATTCAATGCAGTGATTGGGGCAGTGATACCTGTTGGATTCACTTCTTTGTTTTAAGTTTTTTTTAGATTTTGTGGAATTTTCTGTATAAGTAATCATGTCAATAGGAAGACTTATTTCTTTCTCTTCAGACATGCCTTTTATTTCTCCTTATTAATTTCGAGTAGGACCTTCATTATAAGCTAGTACAAGAGTGTCAAGAGTGGACAGTGTATTGTGTACATGGCCATGGTAGTTTCTATAGATGTCCTTCTTCAGATTAAGGAAGTTACTTTTTAGTAGTTTGTGGAGAGTTTTAATAAGGAATTACAGAATTTGTCTCATGTTCCTTAGTACCTACTGAGAGATCATGAGCACTTTTTCTTTTGAGTTTCTTTATGAAGTGAATTACATTGCTTGTCAAATGCCAAACCATATGCTTGCAAAATAAACTCTAGTTTTTAATATATTCCTTGATTGAAATTACTGGTATTTGTGTGTGTGTGTGTGTGTGTGTGTGTGTGTGTGTGTACATGAATTCATTGGGAATAGAACCAAAAGCCTCATACTTGTTTAATATCACTGAGCCACATCTACAACTCTTGATGAAAATCTTTTTTTTTTGCATTTATGCTCCTAGGGAATATTTGTTTATAATTTTATTTCCTTTTAATTAAGACAGAACGTGAGAGTAACATTGGCCTCACAGAATCATTTGGAAAGTATTCCTTTGTCTTCTATTTTCTGGATAAAATTTTATAGAATGTTATTTTTCTCATTAAATATTAATGTATTCATCTGCTAAAGCTGCCATTGCAACGCACCAAAGTCTAGGTAGCTTAAACAAAAGAAATTTATTTCTCACACTTTGGAGCCTAGAACTTTAAGATCAAACTACAAAACTCAAAAGAGGCAGTTTCTTGAAAGTCAGTTTAAATGTGAATTATGAGATCTTTTTCAATAAACTTTATTATTTCTGCATGAAAATTTATTAGTTTATCTTGTGCTTGGGATTTGTTGCAGTTAGTCTGCATGGTTGCTGACAAAATCACCATCAAATAACTTAAGGAATCAAAGGGTTTAATTTTCTCACAAAAGTCTGGTTAATCCATCCAGCTTGGCAGGAGAACATGCACCATCACCAAAGGACTGAAGGAAATGGCCACACAATATCCACATAACAGCTGAGAGAGGGACAATCCTTGCTTTCCAGACCAGCATGTCTGCCAAGTATACAGAAGGATGCTAACTCCTTCAACCAGCTCTCTGTTTTTTGTTTACCTGTCCAGGGTCTAGTTTCACCCACCATATGAGATGGGCCTTCCCATCAACTTGACAATCTCCTGCAGGTTCACTCTGGGCTAAACTCAACTACTAATTCTCTACAAATGTGCCCAGAGCTCAAACCTTCAACCATCAAGTTGACACCTGTATCTAACTATGACAGGATTTTTAAAACTTAAGTAGATATTATACATGATACATGACATACACAAGATACTAGGTCAGAATTATGCAGCTACACAGAATTTTGTTATAAATATTAAAAACAACCAACTGGCTGGTGAGATGGCTCAGCAAATAAATGTACCTGTGAACAAATCTGCAACTGATTTTGTTCTCTGAACCCTACAAGGTGGCAGAACAGATCCAGCTCCCCAGAGTTGTCCTCTGACTTCTACCCATACACTGTGGAAGGAACATGTTCAAGCTCACCTGTAAAATAAATAAATAAAATTTCCCCCACCTCCACCGTGTGTTTTTTATCACCATTGATTTCATCAGGGAAGTCTAAGTACTGAGAAGTTGTCAAACTCACAGTGGCAATTTCCGTGACATGTTAGTTTTTGCTGGATGAATCAAATTTTATCAGTGGCAACAAACAGTCATTCTCTTTGAAGTCACAGACTCACTTCACTTACTCTTTAAAGGACTTTTCAATTGAGTAAATGCAGCTTTTCATTGATTCTTTCAAGTAAAAGTCCTGCATCTTTGAGACAACACTAGACTTGGGTCCCATTGGAAGTGCTATGTGTAATTTTTTCACACATTTAAAATGTACAGTCAAGAGTCAGGTTTTCAAAAAAATCAATAATCTCTACTGTTATCATGGACATTTTACATTAAATTGACTCCTCTCCCCTGCCTGCTGTCACATGGCAGTGATTGCAAAGACCACCAGTTTGATTTGCTGCCATTGCCCAGATTTGGACCAAGTCACTAGTAGCTTAATTCATTTTTGCTTTTGTACCAGGGTGCAGAGGTCAACATAATGAAATCAATAAGTAACATCTTGGTATTATTTAGAATTTTTTTTTTAATGTCAAAGACTTTGTTTCAGTATAAAGTAGGGGACCTTCTCAATGAACCTTGCTATTTGCCTGTGAAAATCTTACTAGTTTATTTTGTGCCTGGGATTTTTTTTTTTAACCTGATACATGGTTTGGTGTTTAGGGACAGGATCTCATCCTGTAGCCCAGGGTGGCCTCAGAGTTATGACAATCTTCTTGCCCTAGCCTCTCGAGTGCTGGGATTACATATGCGCTCTACCAACAAGTTCAGAAGATAGTTTTGATTTCATGGGCCACCCAAAAAATGTCACAAGGTTCCCTAGGACTCTGAAACTAACTTGGTGATGGAGAATGGCAGAAGAGAAGGCATTGACTTGGCACTGAGTGCTTAAGGATGGGAGGTCTAGCAAACAGATATGTATGACCTCAGTGTAGATCCCAGAATCTCAGAAGACCTGGAATAAACATTGAATGGGAATGACTTTGGCAGCATGGCTCCTGCACTGAGAAGAATAGAAAGTGGTCTGTAGGGTTGAACACAATGGTGGAGGGCTATGAATACCCTTGTGAAGAATCAAGGCTGAGGTTCCAAGTGCCTCAGTTTCAATCTAGAGCATGGTTATTCACTAGTGAGAATCATGGACAAGTTGATTCCCTGTAATGGATCATTTGCTGGGCATATAATTAATACCTTTCAACATAAGTTTTATTCATCAGCATTAAATAATGGAAGATGGAAGAGTCATGCTTAATTTTTACATAGTTCTATACATATTAGACATTAAGTCAGCAGAGAGCTAGATAAGTAGAATGTGGATAGATAACAACTGGGGGAGGGTCTCTTAACGATGAGGCTGGTTCTGTACCTTCCCACACTGAGAGACTTCAAGCTCATGGCACAACTGTGGTGTTTGCTTTGCTTCCCCTGGTTTGATTTTGTCATCCAATGATGACAGAAATGCATACTTATTCTTTGTGTCTCCTTTCAGCTGTACTTAAGGAATGACTTGTAAACATATTGTTAAACTGTTTAGGTCCTTTATCAGTATGGGATTTCTCTATATTCATTGTTATGTTCCCAGGATCTAGCATGCTTCCATATACCTAGCAGTGACACATTCAGTTAAACAAAAGGATTGATAAAAGAAGGGAATGATTAAGTATCCTATGAACAAAGAAAAGCTTGAGAAAGTCAGATAAGACTTTAAGTATTCCAGGAATTTCTCAGGAGAGACAGGCTTGGTCTAGACCTTGGAGGATGACCTAGAATATACTGTTTCCAAAGTGTTTTTTGACACACTTAGGATCATGTTACTTCTAAGAGAAGATTATCAACCTAATCTCAAATAGTCATTCATTTGACCAGCTAGCTCTGAGGCTGTGATGAGGTAGGTAGCATGGTGGTCTTTCTCATTTGTTCCTTAATTCATTCACATTTATTCATACCTTCTATATGTATGCACCAAACATCAATTAATGTCAGGTCCTGAAAATACAGTAAGAACAAGAGAAAAGGGCTCACTACTTTTCTAGACCTTATGTTGTAGTGGGGTAGGAGAGAGATAATACCAGATAGTGACAGATGTTTGGCTAAAATTTAAGAGAGACACATGACAGGGAACTGGTAGCTACTGATAGCTGAACAGATGACATTTAAACTGAAATCCAAATGACCGCAGGTCAGTCATAAAAATAAGTAGAAAAGATTTCCAAGTAGAAGAAAAAGTCAGTACAAATATCCTCAGGGTGAAAACAACTTGGCACATGTTAGTTTTTCTATCATGATGCCAGATAATTCAAAGAAGTGACTTAAAAGAAGGTTTATTTTGGCTCATGGTTTCAGAGGTTTTAGTCCCTGATCACTTGGCTCCATTGTTTCCGGGTCATGGTGATGTGAAATGGTCACGGAAGGAATCATGTGGTGGAGCAAAGCAACTCATTTCATGATGTACAGGAAACAAAGAAAAACAGAGAAAGAGAAGGGTCTTCAATAAGATGTATTCTCCAGGGGCACGTCTCAAGTACCTTACTTCCTCATCTCTTTGTAGAGTTGTCATTACTTTCCTAAGTAGTGCCACAGACTTGGGGACCAACTCTGAAACACACAAGGCCTGTGGAGGTGCTTTAGCATGCTTGATGGATGGGAAGTATGAAGGGAGAGTAGTGTTGAGAGAACGGAACGAGCTAAGCTGGAGGCGAGCAGGGGCTGGGTCACCGAGTGCTTCCCAAGGGTGAACACTTAGGTCTTTCTGTTTCAGGAGCCAGGTGATCTGATCAGCACATCACTGGTGATACTTTGGCTACTGAGTGGAGTCATAGATGTCTGGGGACCAAAAGCAGAAGCAACAGACCAACTAGAAGACTAGTGGAATGATGCAGGCAAGAGTGATAGCGGCACTGGTGAGAACTTGCAGACCTCAGACCGTGTGCTGGAAAAGAAACTTCTCCCGCGTCCTCCTGATTTGTCCTTTTTCCCAGGCCAGCCCTCTGCCCCCACATCATAAGACATTTAGACATTCCTATGGGGCCTCAGCCGGGGCCACAGTTTAAAGTATACTTTCTTTGGGAATATCTTAATCATTTGCCTTGCCGATAAAGCTTTAGGGTAGCAGTGTGTAACCTAATCAGATTTGCAAACAGTTTTCTGGATTCTAATTCTGTGGCTATTACTCAAACACTCAGAATACGGTGTTTTAATCAGTAGAATGAGCCCAGTATGAGATAACAGGCAAAAGAATGAGGTCACATGCTCCTCTGATCATAGTGTTACATCTCAGTCAATCCATCCTAAGCTGAAAATATCACAAGTGAAAACTCCTTTAATGTACCTACCAGACTGTTGGGGTTTCATTGTGTAATGCCCCTCCCACCTCCATAGGCTTATGTGTTTGAACACTTGGTCCCCAACTGTTTGGGAAAGTCACAGAACTTGTAGGAGGCAGAACCTTGTTCATCACTAGGGACGGACCTTTAGGTTTCATAGCCCAGCCCCACCTCCTGTTCTGTTTCTTAGATTTCCCCTGCAGTGTGAGGAGTTGGCTTCATATTGCTTCCATGCCTTTCCCACTATGATGGATTTAAACCCTCTGGATGTAAGCTCAAATAAACCCTTTGTCCCTTTTTTCTTTTCTTCTTTCATTTTCATGTGTATATGTGTATATATGGAATACATTATGGGCCTATGTGTGTTTTTGCATGTGGATAGGCATGTCTTTGTGGGTGCATGTACACGTGTATGTGTACATGCGGAGGCCAGAGGTTGATATTGGGAATCATCCTTAATTGCTTTTCTATCTTCTTGCTTTGAGGCTGAATCTTCAGTTAAACACAGTATTCACCTGGCTAGTTAGCTTGATCTAGGGATTCTCAGGTCTGCCTTCTGGGGCTGGATTAGCAGGCATATCTTGCTCTATCGCTCTGCCTCATATCCCTTGCAACAGGGCCACTCACTAGCAGCCAGCAAGCCCCAGTGATCCTCCTATCCACTCCTACCTTCCCCCAGCTGAGGTAATAAGATGCCCACCTTTTTTTGTATGTGTGTGTCTTGGGGATTCAAACTCACATCCTTCCACATGCTTGTGTAGCAGGTACTACAACCCTCTGAACCGTTCTCCCAGCCCCCAAATCCAGCTCTTCTTCCAGTGTCCCCTCCTCCCTGGAGGCCTGCGTTTCTGCACCATTTTATCTAAGAATTGGTTTCAGTGCATTCTCAGCACACACTGGGGTTTTACAGATCTGCAGGGAAATTGCTGGTGTTCTGTGAATATTGCCCCAGAGGAACCCCCCTTTCCCAGCCCCTGGGCTTCCTGGGCTTTCACCGGTCAGATCCTCTGGGATGCTGCCAGGCTTCAGTTCTCCCAGCTGCTTCTCATCTTGCTTTTGGTTAAATCAGCTGTGACATCTGCCAGAGCCAGGCATCCCCTAGGGGTCTAAACAAAACCTAGATGCTGCCAGCGTATTCTAGGGGCTCAGGGCCCCAGAGATGAGCTGCTACTCTTGAGAAATTTGCAGACATATGATGAATGTGAGGGATAGAAGTCTGTGTATTCCAGCAACCCCTTAATGCAACATTACAAAAGGACTTGGTAGTAAAACAAAGGTCCAACTCATACCTGTTAGTATGTGACCTAGCTGCTTTGACAGTTTACTTCATTGATCACAAATTCATTGATAAAATCATGAAGAACATTTATAGAGGCTATTAACATGGGGGTTTCAAGAGCACACAGTCTTTTTGTCTTTGTATTTAGGCAAAATAGTTGTGAAAGCTTGAGGACTAGAGCTTAATCCACAGAAATCACTTAAAATTATCAGTTGTCATTGTGTGCACTTGTGATCCTGGAGCTGGTGAAACAGACAGATTCCTTAGAGCTTGCTTGACAGCCCCCTTAACCACTTTTCTGGGATTTCCCAGGCTCCACCCACCAGGGCCCAACTTCTCTTTCCCTTCTCTCTGAAACTCTCCCCTTTCTGCCTCTCTGGCTTCTCTGTGACTCTCTCTACAGTTTTCTTGCTCCCCTAATAGTCCCCAGACTCCAGAATATGCGTGTGCCCCAACTGCTTTATCCTGACTGCCAGGGAACCCCAAGGCTCTGCTACACACTTGATTCCATAGAATAATTAAATTGAAGATGTTAAGGGGTGGTTAGGAATTCACTGCCTCTAATACACACATTTACATTATAAAATTCTTAATTTTAAAGTTTTTTTTATTTATTCAATTGTGCATGTGTGCGTGTGTGTGTGTGTGTGTGTGTGTGTGTGTGTGTGTGTGTAGAACCACATGGCAAATTTGGGACCGCCTAATGGACCTCCATGGATCGCCTCCACCTCCTTGTTTACTCTGCCCTGGGATTCACAGGCTCCGCTCTACCAGGACCAGAAACACAGCCCCCCCCTTCCGCCAGGCATCTGTGCATGGGGTCTAGGATCCAAACTCAGGACCTTCTGCCTGCAAGGCAGAGGCTTAACCCCTGAGCCACCTCTCCAGCCCAAAAATCTGAATTTTTAATCCTGAGAGAAGAACAGAATGGACACTTCAAACAAGAGTGAGGAAGTGGCTTTTCTTGACTATATAACATATTGGTACCTTGAACCACATAGTTGACACCATCCAAACTCCAGCACACACAATCCCAGGCCCGAGCTTGTTCCTCTGATCTGTGGCTCCAGAAGAAGATTAAATCTGTAGTAATTCCAGACATATCTGCAATGAGTATTTATTGGAAATGACTAATGAACAGGAAGCTTATCTTTTATGTCTAATTGTTTTTGTGAACAATAGGAACTTAATATGTATCTGTTTCAAATGAAATATTAATGTGCCAGTGGAGCCAGCATTTTATATTCTTCAAGCATTTGAAAACTGCTTGTGAAGTCTTATTGGAAAGGCCCCAAGAGCCCTTAGATTTTATAAGAAACACTAATTAATTGAAACCCTCTGTGGAGATCACTTCTTGAGCTTTTCTGTGATCTGTGTTGCGAATGGAGTCCTCTGTGGCCTGGGGCATAGTGCTCTCTGGAGGAAAGTGGCTTTCGAGGATGTGGTTGCCAGCTGTCAATCAGTGCCTAGCTGTAGGGGGTGGGGGTCTGTTCCCTTCACTTGAGAGCTTCATGGAGTTCAGTAGAAACAAGTATTAGGGACACTGAGGGAACACTTACCAATCACAGCTCCTGAATAGGTAAAGGGTTCGTTGTGTAAGAATGAGGAACCGAGTTTGACTTACCCCCCCCCAAGAACTCACATTAAAAAAAGTTGGGCATGAGGGTGTGCACTTGTAATCCCAAGGCTGGGGAGGTGGAGACAGGTGGATACCTGGGGGTCATTGGCCAGCTAGTCTAACTGAACTGGTGAATTCTAGGCTAGTGAGAGACCTGTCCCCCAAAGCACCTAAGGTTGACTTCTGATCCTCCCCCACATTCACATACACATGTGTACCCCCCACAAGTACATGCACATACTTCACACACTATATACACATGCACATGCACATGCACAAAAGAAATAAAAAGTGATTAATCGAGGATTTAAAAAAAAACAGGTGCTAAGAATATCACCATGGAAACAGTGTGAACAAACATATTCATTATTTAATAAAATTAGAACTACATAGTAAAAATACAGGTGCTAACTCTTTATTCTTTTCTGATATATTGGGGCACAAGCAGGGTATATCTTAGCTCTGCTCCTTACTGTTCTGTAATTCTGGCCATTTCCTTCTGCTTCAACCTTAGTCGTAAACACTGCTGAGAAGCTGTTTCTGGGTTTTGAGACCTAATGAGGTTTCCACATAGAACCTGGCATGGACCATGACACGCATAAAAGGAAGTGGCCCACAGGTTTGCTTCCTCCCACATGTCAGGCTATGACATTGCCTATCCATTGCCATTCAGAATGGTGTGTGTGTGTGTGTGTGTGTGTGTGTGTGTGTGTGTGTGTGTGTAGAGCTTGCCGATGAAGGATTTGGAGCTTCTAAGTGGACACCTCTTTAAATCTCGGACCCCGGGGAGTGGCAAACGTAAGCTCAAGAGCCTGGCGTGCTGCACATTGGCTCCTAGATGGTGTGTGGGATTCTCTGTCTGGGTCTGGGCATGGGGTTGATTGATGGCTGCAGTAGAGAAGGTGCAGTGTAGAGAGAGTGTGAGGTGGATAGGATGGTTGGACTCCCACAGCTCCTGCCATCCTATGATGAAGTGGCATTATTATTTTATTATAACTAAAAAAAAGATTTGAGGGCTGAGGATGTAGCTTACTTGGTAAAGTGCTTGCTGCGTGCGTGTGCGTGTGTGGTGTGTGTGTGTGTGTGTGTGTGCATACACCAAGTGTGGTGGTACACCTCCATGATTCCAGCACTTAGGAGGTAGAGATAGGAGGGTCAGAGTTCAGTCATCTTTGGTTATATGGAAAGTTTGAGGTCAGTCTAAACTACATGGGATCCTGTCCCCAAAAATACATCATGAATTATCTTAGAAGATTTGGGGGCTAGGGAAATGGCTTGGTCAAGTGCTCGATGCAATACTTGCCATGTAAGTTTGAGGATTTGCGTTCACCCTGCACACTCTTCTCCATGAGGCCACCTACTCTTTGAAGGAAGGGAGCTGGGTACAGAAGCGTGTGCCTATAATCCCGGTGCTGGGGAGGCAGAGACAGGAGCATCCAAGGAACTTACTGGTTGTTAGTTTAGCTGAATTGGTAATTGGTGAGCTCTAGGTTCAATGAGAAACCTGATCTCAAGAAACAATAAACAGAGAAAATGAAGAAAACACCTGACGTATACCTCTGGCCCACACATGCACACGCCCAAACCCATGAACCCCATGATACACACTCTCTCTCTCTCTCTCTCACACACACATACACACACACACACACACACACAAAGGAAAAAAGGAATCGCCTCCTGTCCCCCTCACCTCCTCCACTGTCAACATCCCCACCAGGTTGAAATATTTGTTTTAATTATTTGTGAACCTATATCAACATACATTGCTACCACCCAGAGTCCATGGTTTATATTGGGGCTCACATTTGGTGTTCTATATTTTGTAAGGCTGGGCAAACATAGAGTGACATGTATCTACCTTTACAGTATCTTACACAACTGTTCATTGCCCTTAAGAATCCCTGTGTTCCACTGATTAGTTCCCCCACCTTACTTTCAGCAAGAGTTGAGTTACTTTACATATTAAATGGGACATATGTAGAGGCCCATGTGTCTGTTTTCATTTATTTGTGCTGTAATGCTATGTATAAAAGTAGACTCGTGGACCAGATGTCGAAAAACAAATCCATAAGATGTTGTATTTTGTGGCTGTGGATTTTTACCTTGATGAATCAACATTACATGGTGGAATTCTGTCTCTAAATTAAATTCTTGACCACCTATTCCTTACCCCTGCCCCCTCCCCCAGCCCGCACACTCTTCTTCATGATGCCAAGTACTCTTAGAAGGAAGGGAGCATTTTTCCTCCATCTTTGTTTACTAGAGTCCTGCACAAAGTAGGTACTCAGCAAGGGCTCTGTGAATGTATGAAGGAATGCTCAGCTCCCAGCTCTTGAAACTTGGCTGTTTTTCATTCTCGCTGTTCTCTGATTGTCCCTCACATCTGCTGCTGCCTCTGTCTGCTCTCAACCCATCCACCCCAGGGGAGAGGCTGCTGAAGCTGCTGTCTTCAGAGGTACAAAGGTTGCATCTCAGCCCAGCGTGGGCTTGTTTCTCTGAGCAGAATGTGCTGGGTGTGCACAAATGGGCATTGCTCTAGTGTCTGGCTCAGATGGGGGAGGGGAGCCCAGTTTAGAACCAAACACAGAAACCTTAGCTATGCTGGGATTTGCATCTCCTGTCCTCAAAGCAGTGTGATGAGTTGTGGAAAGCTGTGCCTTGAGGCCGAGCTGTGTCCTGATCCCTAGCCTGGCTAGTTCCAATTCACTGAAGCCAGGAGGGAAATGGGCTTCACACCTGCCTCATTTTCACCATATGGTTAAAAGAAAGTAAGGGCTTTCCCTTTGTATGGAAGAGGATTGTGACAGCTGGAGATCAGTTGTTGGTAGGATTCACATGGCTGCTATGAGGTGGGCATTAGGCTGTTGAGACACATCTGCAAGTCTAACCATCTACGTGAGGGGGACTTGTGAGTTCTGAAATCATGGGATGGTGGTTCCATGTGGATCCACCCATCTTTATTCTATGTGGAAAATAACTAGGGGTGGTTATTTTCTTTTGAAAAGCATTGCTCCTAAAGGGTTGCTGAAGTTCACATTCCTGTTCTCTGAATTAATATCTAACAGGTTAGGAGTGAGCAAAAATCTGGAAGGTCCCCTCCCATTCAGAGCTCAGGCTTGGGGCAACTTCCTCAGATGAACATTGATTGTTCCCACAAGAGAGTAGCAGGTAGACCTGGAATATGTATACAGTAGGTGCGAAAGGTAAGGTATTGGATGGGAAGGGAAGAGAGAATCTTCCTTAAGATAGATAGACAAAGGAGATAGACAAAGGCCCAGAAGACCCTGTTTGGGGTAGATTTATGAAACAAGGTGACACCTGCCTTTTGCTAAAGCAGGGATCTGGGGAGGAGGGTGTAAGTGGTGGAATCTAAACCTATCATATGAATTTAAATTTAGGAAAGGGACTGACTAGAGCCAGTGACAGAGAGAAGCTTATAAGAGGTGAATTAGATTTCTGTCTTTGCCATGTGTCTGACCTTTGGAAATTCTTGCATCATGCACATCTCATAGTCTTCGTTTGCTTCATTACATATAAAAGAGTAATATTTACTCCAAAGGGGTTATGATTTCATGATAAAGGACCAAATACCACAGGTTTCTGGTGCACAGCAATTGTTAAAAAAAAAATCTGGCTGGGAAGACAAGATAGCTCAATGGAGAAGGTGCGTACTTGCAAACATAGAGACCCGAGTTCAATCCACAGAAGCCCACATGATGGAAGGAGAGAACTGACTTCTGCAAGTTCTCACGGATCTCCATCTGTACACCTTAGCATTCATATGTTCTCTTTCTCTTTCTCCATCCCTCTGAAATAAAATAAAAAAATAAAATTCAGGGCTAGGAAGCTAGTTCAGTTGGTAGAGTGCTCGCCACGCAGGCATGAGGACTTGAGTTCCAGCTCATGTTTGATAAAAGCCAGGAGGACTCCCTTGCCCCTCATGGGACTCCATGTCTGGAGTCCATGAATTTTCCAGGGCTCCCTTGACCCTCACAGACAGCATGTCTATGAGTTCTGTTCTTTCTCTCCTCTAATAAACTCTGCCTGTTAATCCTCAAAAAAAAAAAAAAATCCAGCTCAGTGTAATGGTTACTTTTATCTGTTGCTGTGAGAGAGCACCCAAAGTCAAGCAACTTAAGGGAGAAAAGGAGATTCATTTAGCTTATGGTTCCTTGGTGGAGGTGACATGGCTGGCTGGCCAAAGCTGGAGTCAGGCTAAGTCACTCCTGCCCGTGAGGTTAGTGGGTGATGGCTGAAGGGTAAAAGATTCCTGGAGAGTCTTTCTTTTTCTTCTCCTGTTTTATAGTTCTTTTTATCTGGTTCGCTATTGGGAGGTTCCAATAAGATCTAGGGAGGTTCCAATCTGATCTAAGACTAGTCTTTGTATTGTAAATGTATTGATCCAGATAATCTTTTCAGATAGTCTCAGCTGATGTTAGTTAATGCCAGATGTGTCAAGTGACACCCAGGATTAACTATCACACCAGATATGGTGGTGTGGACCTGTAATCCCAGTGCTGGGAAGACCAAGTCAGAAGGAGCCCGGGGGCTTGCTCGCCAGCCAGTGTAGCCAAGTCAATGGGTTCCAGGTTTAGTGAGACTCAGTCTCAAAAAATAAGGTGGAGAGTGATTGAAGCAGACAACCAAATATTGACCTATGGCCTTCATACACACGCATGCAGATACAAACATGAACGCATACACAAATACAATGATGACTGTCAGCCATGAAACTGGAGCTATATATTATCAGGAGAGGGAGTTATAGTGAAATACTGAGGACAGCCAACTCTGGTCATTTCAACTGCACTTGAGGATAGGATTCAGGAATTTATTTGCACATGTATAGTAAGAACATCCCTCAAAGAATCCAAGATGTAGAAAGACCAAAGACTTACATAAACCTCTACTTGTCAGCCTACAATCTAGGATGAAATCTACTATGTAGCAACTAGTGATCACCTCACTCTTCTGAAAGTGGGTGCTGCTTCTGAGTCAACGCTAAAGGATACCTAAGTGCTTTTATGACTTTCAAAAACTCCAAATGCAACACAAAGGAAGAAAGATTTATCTTACAGAGATTTTCATCCACAGTCCTTAACTCTGTTTCTAAGCCTGGGGTGAGGTAGAACATCATGGTGGCCAGAGTGTGTGGGAGAAGACACTGCTGCCTTCGTCATGGACAGGAAGCACCTAGAACCAGGCAGAACCTTCAAGTCATGCCCTCTGGAATCTACTTCTCCCATCTACTAAAGCTTCCGCAATCTTCTAAAATAGCACTACTAGCTGGAGACCAAATATTGAACACAGGAGTCTGTGGAGGTGGGCAACATCCCATTTTCCATCCACAATGACGAAACAACTTCTTTTCCTTGCATTCTCACAAAAGCTCCTGTCAGCAGGGTGTTAGGCTATTCTCACTTTCCTTTGTAGTAAAAAACACACATCATAAAATATGTCACCTTCATTAAGTCTGTAGTTGAGTAGTGTTAAGTATATCCACGTGTCTGTGCAGACCTCTGAACCTTTCATTATGCAAAACCAAAACTCTCTATCCATTCTATAACAATTCTTCACCCTAGCCCTCCTCTAGTTACTGGTAACCACTGGTCTACACTCTGTTTCTGTCTATGAATTTGACTGCACTGGGTGCTGTGTACAAGTAGAGCCACACAATATTGTCCTTTTTGTGACTAGCTTGTTTCACTTACCACAATGTACTTAGTGTTCTATCTTGTAACAAGTGGCAGGCAGTATTTCCTTTCTCTTATATGTGTAGATCACATTTTCTTTATTCATCTATTCTGACTCCCACTTTCTACTCTACTTCAATTGCTTCCTTCAATCCCTTATCTTATATCAGATCTCTAAGAAGTTTCCTTTACGTCAGAAACTGAATGGCATGTGATAGATCTATATTCATTCTTCCCTTGTTCTCCATCCATCCACTGATTCCAGTGTTCTGAGTTTGCCATGTGCCTGGCTGAAGTCAGGGTTTGTTGTCTGTAGTCTCTACCATTTTAGAAGCTGGCAAGAGAGTGTCCACATTGGAGCTTGAGAGATGGGCATCTGGGACAAGGAACATGTAAGCAAAGCTTTACATCCCAGGGGTACATGGACATCTGGGGGTTCCCAAGGAAAGCATTTATAAGTCACCCTCTTGAGGCCTTCTTCAGGATTCAGAGGACAGAGCCTATCATTAGAAAGAACTTGACTCATCCTTTCTCTGTAGAAAAATGGGGGTGTCATCTTGGCTTGGGGGGACATAGCTCAGCTTGGCCCTTCCTTGATGTGAGCTTAGTTCCCTGCTCCACTGTGACCCATAACTTGAGTTCCATGGAACCCCTGTCCTATACCCTCAGCTTCCCAGTACCTCATATTTCCACTGGGTGATAATCACCCCTTGCATTTAGAGAGACATTATGAGACCAAGTTTAGGTGGAGAAAATGGCCACATGCGTAATTTTGCCCAAATTTCCTATGGATAATCTGTCTTCAGTGGGCTCCATCCCCTCTGCTCATGGAGATGGCTGTGAAAACACATTGTGAGAGAAAACAGGAAGAGAGTACTATAATGAGGGCAGCCCCTGCCAGCGGGGCAGTGGAAACCTCTGGCTGCACTGAGCCAAACTGTGTTCCTACTCTGTGGATTATTTCTCATTCGGGACACGCCAACCATCTGGACCAGGTTCAGGAAGAGCCCGCTTGCAAATGGAAACTCCAGGCAGGAACTTTGTGAATTTGGTTCTGAGTTCTGAATGGGATGAGCTTCTTAAAAACCTTAGCCGGCATGTCTTTCCTACTCACATACTTCAGTGTGATGGCTACAGTTATTTCTGGGATGTCCTGTTCATCATCCCTTATTTTCCCAAATTAAAGAGATCATTGGCCATGCCTTCTGACTATCTTGGGCCTTTCTGTAATGCTGTCTAGTTCTTGGAATTCATTGATTTTTCTTTTCTTGGACCTTCCTATTCCAGTAGTCATGATTCCCTTTTGGATGAGGACATGAAGCAGAGATTCACACGTGGTTACAGAGATTCTCAATGGTTATGAATGCTTGGGCTTCCTAATGCTTGCTTTGGGATCTCCATATCACACTACCTGGGCAGGGATATAAGAGTCGAAAGAGGTCTTGGGGACAGAAGACTTGGGTCAGGTTTCCCTGGAAACCTAAGTTCAGTAGAAACTGGGAAACGTGTACAATAAGTGAAAGGGGAACTTAGGTTTTGTCATTAATATGGAGAATGTTAATACCTGAGGCTCAGCCCTGGAGTCACTGTTTGTGACCTATTGGAGGAGGTCTCTATAGGGGAAGAAATTGTTCTCCCCTCCCCAATAGTTCTCTGAACACACAGGGCTAATCCAGGGAGGCTCAAGTGAGTGTCATTCCCCAAAGTAACTCCCCGGGGATGTGATTTGTGTGTTGTTTGGGTCCCTGATCTTTCTCTGTGTCTTAGGCCTTCCTTTGTTTGCTCCTCTTCCTCTTTTCCTCCTCCTACCCTTCTTTATCCCCTTCTCTTTTCCTTTCTTCTCCTCTTTTTTTCCTCCCTCTTTTCTTCCTCTTCCTCTTCCTCCTTCCTACAATGAAAAGTAGGAATAGCCTTGCAATCTGTGGATGGAGTCCTTGGTGAGAATGCAAGGAAAAGAAGTTTTGGTTGGAGAACGAAGTGGCCCCCATGCTCAGAGGCTCTTGTCCTCTATGTTTGGCCCCCAGCTACTGGGGCTATTTTGTAAAATTGTGGAAGCTTCAGGAGATAGGAGAAGTCGATCCCACAGGGCATGCCTTGAAGGTTCTACGTATTTCCCATCCACCATGAGGGCGATGGCCACCTCTCCCATACCTTCTAGTCACCACGATGTTCTGGTGTTAGTTGAGACGTGATGGTGCAACCAATTTAGAGCAGTGAGGAAGTGTGTCAAGACTTGAATGTCATGATGTTCTGCCTCACCCTAGGCACAGAGACACAGCAAGGACTATGCATGAAAATCTCTACAATTCTGAGTTAAATTAAATCTTTCCTCCTTTATATTGCCTTTCAGATATATGAAAATAATTGAAACACTTTAGGCATGAGTGACTTTGTCCACTAAGCCATCTCCCCAGCCCAGGGTCTTGTGTTTCAGTTTGTAATATATTTTGAGTAGACTTTAGAACTCTCCTCTTATACTATTTTAAGTTAATTTTATTTTCCTTTAAGTGGATATGCAATTCTCACAGCACCATCAAGTTGTGCTGCCATTGGAAGGATTGTTTTATATGTGTCTCCTAGGTGCTTGTGATCTGAAGTGAAGTTTAAGTTCTTGCTGATTTTATGACTGGGCAATCTGTCCTTAGTCGAAAGAAGGGTATGACTATATTGTAGAATTTATTATTCTTCAGTCTATGAATACTTGCTTTATATATTTAGGTACTAAGATGTAGGGTGCTTTTGCATTTCCAACTGTATTTTCTTGAATCAATTCTTTAACAATCAGTGGCCCTCTTTATCTTATTTTATGGTTTTTGACTTGACGTCTGTTTTTTCTAATTTATAGGTAGTAGTCCCTAGTCTCTTTTCACTTCATATACATAGAATATCCTCTTTCACCCTTTCAATCTACAGGTATTCTCAAAGATGAAATGAATGTCTTTATTTTTTTTGCATGTGTATGTATGTATTGACATATGTTTTTATGTATATGGGTACACATGCATGTATGAGTGCATATATATTGTGGACTGAAGTTGATATCAAATGTCTTCTTCAATGCTCTCCACTTTTATTAAATGAAGCAGGGTTTCTCATTTGAACCCAGAGTTCACTAATCATGTAGTCTAGCTAGATAGCTTGTCCTAGGGATTCCTTGTCTTTGCCTTCCTAGTACTTGGGATTCTAGATGGTCACTCCTGCCTGGATTTTACATGGATTTGGGGGATCTGAACTCTGCCTGAAGCTTGTAGAGTATCTGTCTTACTGCTAAGCCATCTCTGCAGCCATGAAACTAATGTCTTGTATTCAACATATGGTTGTGTCTTTTTTTATACACCTAACTCCTGTGTGTCCTTTTAGTTAATATGTATTAGTCACAAAACATTTATCAGTTTTACAGATCGCTTTATTTCCAAATGCTTTCATAGAATTCTTATGCTTTATTTTTCACACTGAAATATACAATTGTATATACTTCTTGTGTCTAAGATGATATAGTGAGAGGGAGTGGGAAAGCAGGAGAGCAGGGATAATTACTCAATATGCTTGTAAAAACTAGGAAAAAGTTTTTAAAAATTTAGAAAATAAGATGATAGTGTTATATGTACTGTAATATGACTAATATTATGAGTCAACATATGAATTTCCTTATATATGTATTGCATGTATGGATATGGATGGGTGTATGTATTTATGTTCAAATGTCCTCCTCTTATACTCATTGGTAGGGTGAGGGTGAGATTGTCCTTCTAATTCTTTGAGGTTCAGTAGCTGGATCTATAAATAAAGTGACAATAAGCAAATTAACAGGAGAAAAGGTTTATATATATATATATGTATTGAGTATCATAAGGGAAAAATGAATATCTCTCCAAACAGACATAGAGATGTAGAAGCTAAAGAGCCTCTTTGTAGCAAGGATTGGAGGATATAAGCAAAATACAGGAGAATAAGTGATCTGGAGTAGAGGAATGTGCTGTTAGAATAGTAGACACAGAAATTGTGGAGAAAGCTGTTGTGGCCATGGTATCGACATCTAGTCTCCTGGGAAGAGGCTGACCATGGAGTCTCTTTGGCAGGTTCTGTCTTTAGAGACAGGGGAATTCAAAGAAGCCTCTCAGTGCTGTTTAATTGTTTGTATCTTGAAACAACCAATGCACCAAAGCTGCATATTTGCGGCGGTGCAGCCTGCACCTTTTCACCTTTTTTAATAACTTTATGCACAGACCAATAGCTGCATGGTCTTGGTACACTTAGCACATCAGTGGGACGTTAGGAAAACCACTTCCCTCCTTGTCTCTTCTTCATCTGTGATGTGGAGCTAATTGTATTCTTTTTTTTTTTATTTCAGCTCATACAAACTTATTAGGTACACCAGTTCCCTCCCTCCCTCCTCCTTCCCCCGTACCCCCTGCTCCCCCTCCCCACCCCTCTCCCTCCCCATCCCCCAGTGCCTCCCACCCCAATTCCCAGAGAGTCCTTTCTTGTGCATGACTGATTTTCCTCTGGGCCCTCCTCTCCGATGACGTACAAGGACCCAGTGGCCTTTCCCTGAACCCTTTCCCGTGTTCCCCTTAGGTATAGGAACACTGCTGTGGCTGCCAATTCTTTGCCTCCAAGGATCTTGGTGCCTTTAGCAGATGCTAGACTTTGTGAGGTCAACAGTGTGTTGGACAATGCACAGGGCATGCAAAGTCCAATTATGATTGCTTCAGCCCTAACTAGTATAGAGTATCTTACATATCATTGCTCCTCCCATCCTTATGCTCTTACACTCTTACCGCCCGCTCTTCCGCAAATTTCCCTGAGCTTCAAGATGGGGAGAGACTAAGCTGGCCTAGTTCTAGGTGGTTGATATAGAGTCTCTGAAGTTCTGGATTGTGGTTTGTTGATTTTCTTTTGCAGTTTTGCTGCTCCTGCAATGCCCTTCACTCTATCCTGGTGGGCATTGTATGTTACCCCCTGGCCAGAGACAAAAAGCTGTTAGAGTCTTGTGATAAAAGCACATTCAAAGGTAGATGTAATAAAAGTGGGAAACCACAGTGAGGGAGGGGTCTATCACCCATTTGCAAAATTGTTACTTTTTATCTGCCAGACTATATGCCCTCCTCTTCTGGTGAGATCACTCCCCCTCAGTAGTAAATGATCAGGAACAAAAGTCTGTGAACTTAATCAGATGTCTCATTACTTATTTGGGTCCTTGGTGGAGGCCTATTTTCCCTGCTGTAACATGGTCCCTTCTCTCCTTCTTTCTGGTGTGGCCCTCCTACCCCATCCCTCCTGTTCATAATCCTTGGAATTCCTGTCTCTAGGTGGGCTGGGTGGGTTTGGTACTAGGAGCCACCTATTAGGGAGTACATACGGCGCTTAATTTTCTGGGTCTGGGATACTTCACTTAATACAATTGTTTCTAATGACATCCATTTCCCGGCAAATTCCAGTAATTCATCATTTTTGATGGCTGAGTAGTACTCCATTGTATAGATGTACCACAGTTTCCTTATCCACTCGTCAACTGTTGGACATTTGGGCTGATTCCATGTCTTTCCTATTGTAAACAGTGCTGCTATGAACATGGTCGTGCTTGTGCTATCGAGGCGAACCTCTGCTGTATGGGGGGTTATTCCCAAAAGTGGAATAGCAGGGTCATATGGCATTTCAATCTTTAATTTCTTTAAGAATCTCCAGACGGCTCGCCAGAGTGGCTGTATGAGCCTGCATTCCCACCAGCAATGTAGGAGAGTTCCCCTCTCTCCACATCCTCTCCAGCATTTGTTGTTGTTAGTATTGTGGATTTTTGCCATCCTGACCGGGGTGAGATGATATCTCAGGGAAGTTTTGATTTGCATTTCCCTGATGGCTAAAGAAGTGGAGCATTTTTTCAGATATTTGTTAGACATTTAATTTCATCCCTGGTAAAGTTTCTTTTAAGTTCCAGGGCCCATTTTTTAATTGGGCCATTGGTTTCCTTGGTGTTTAGTTTTCTAAGTTCTTTGTGCACTCTGGACAATAGAGCTCTATCAGATATGTGGTTAGTGAAGATTTTCTCCCATTCTGTGGGTTGCCTTTGAGCTCGCGTTACAATGTCTTTATCTGAACAGAAGCTCTTTAATTTCACAAGATCCCAACTGTTGAGAGTTGGTAGCAGTGACTGTGCCATTGGATGTCTGTTTAGGAACTGTTGGCCTAGCCCAATCAGCTCGAGGGAGTTCCTATCCTTTCAACTATGGTTTTTATAGTCTCTGGCCTGATATCAAGGTCCTTGATCCATTTGGAATTAAGTCTTGTACATGGTGACAAGTACGGGTCCAGCTTTAATCTTCTGCATGTGGAGATCCAGTTTTGCCAGCACCATTTGTTGAAGATGCTGTTCTTTTTCCATTGGATTCTTTGGGCCCCTTTGTCAAAGACCAAATGGCTGTAACTTTGTGGGCTTATATCTGGGTCTTCAATCCTTATCCATTGATCTGTGTGTCTATTTTGGAGCCAATACCAGGCTGTCTTTACAACTATGGATTTGTAGTATAGACTAAGGTTTGGTATGGTTATACCTCCAGCTGTGTTTTTGTTACTCAGGATTGTTTTTGCTATCCTGGGTCTTTGTGCCTCCATATGAACTTTGAGATTGTTTGGTCAACTTCTTTGAAGAATTGCTTTGGGATTTTGATTGGTATAGCATTGAATCTGTATATTGCCTTTGGTAGGATGGTCATTTTCATGATGTTGATTCTGCCAATCCAGGAACATGGGAGGTCTTTCCACCTTCTGGTGTCTTCGGCTATTTCTTTCTTTAGGGTTTTAAAGTTTTCATTGTAAAGGTCTTTTACCTCCTTAGTTAGGTTTATACCAAGGTATTTCATTTTTTTAGGGGCTATAATAAATGGTATTGTTTCTCTCAAGGCTTTTTCACTTCTTTCATTCTGGGCATATAGGAAGGCCTCTGATTTTTGCACATTTATTTTGTATCCTGCCACCCTGCTGAACTTCTCAATTAGTTCCAGGAGCTTCCTGGTGGAGTTTTTGGGATCACTCAGGTATAAGATCATGTCATCTGCAAATAGGGATAGCTTGACTTCTTCCTTGCCGATTTGAATCCCTCTTATGTCCCTTTCTTGTCTTATGGCTTCAGCTAAGACTTCAAGTACAATATTGAATAGAAGTGGTGAGAGTGGACAGCCTTGTCTAGTTCCTAATTGTATTCTTGAAGATGCTATTGGCTACAGGAAAGAGATGCCTGGGATCAGCTACTTTACAGCCATGAGGAAGTGTATCAGGACTCGAGCAAAGAAAGTAAAAACTACACCAGCTCCAGATGTAGCTCAACCAAGCATATAGGTCCTCTTCCAGTGACCCTCTTGGCCTGGCATTTTGTTCTATAGTATTTGCATAGAAGCTAGTTTTCCCCATGGTGGCAAAAAGAAAAGACAAGACAAGACTGTCGCAGTTTCAATTCTAGACTCATCAATATCTAAAGATTCTCTCTTCCGATAGCCTTTATGAAGAGCAACCAAGGATTGTTCTCATGGATGCTTTTCTCTTATAACCAGCTTCCTTGAAAAAAAAAAAAAAACATGCCATGAGTTAGAAATGTCACGTCTCTGACCCTAAAGGCACTTTTCTTCAGACTGGTAAAGACCCACCTCTAAGGATAGCCTGTGTAGAAGTAATGGCCTTGAGAAAGAGGGTGGGAATTTAATTAAATTGGAGTCAGAGGGCTGGGGAGATGGTTCAGAGGTTAAAGCCATTGCCTCAAAAGCAAAGGAACCTGAGTTTAGATCCTCAGACCTCATGTAAAAATGCTGGGTGGAAATGGTGAGGGCCTGTAATTCTGACCCTGGAAGGACTCCACCTGGGAAACCCCAGAGCAAAGTAATAAAGAGATAGGAGCAATCCAGGATAATTCCCATTGTCGCCCTAGGACCTCCATAGGCACACACACTCAAGTACACTCTGGTACACACACAGGGAAAAAAATGGGGGTCAGTCAAAGGAAGAGATGGATCTAAGTTACCAACATAATAAGCCCCATGAGATTACAATGAGGAATGGGTGACATAGTGTGTGTTTTAATGAGTTCACTTACATAAAGCTCTTCAAATAGTTCTTAATACACAGGAAGTGCTATGAGTATGTATTTGCTATTATTAACCTGTATTATGAGTAACAGATGGGTGTAAGCACTCTAAGCAGCCAATACCAAAAAAACCATTTAAACTATGAGGAACACTGTTTGATTAGAGATGGTTACTGTAGGTGCACGAGAGACAATCCAGATGGTACTGTAGCAGAAAAGAGAAAGGAAGAGCTGGCCTATGTGTGTTCCTTTGTGAGCGTACTTCTGGTATTTTCAGCACCATTTGAGAAGCTTCATGTAAGCCACACATGAAGTCACATGTTATATCATCTATCCCTCATAACTGTCCCATACGGTTTATATGTTGGTGACATAAATCAATTTCTTTTCCCAATCTATAACCTTCCTTTGTATTTAAGAGCAGCCTGGTTAAATAAAAAAAATGTGGCAGTCCATTGAAACCCAGGCTTAGTTGGGGGTGTGGCTACAGTGGTAGAGCACTTGCCTAGTGGACCTGCCCTGAGTTTTGAGAATTAACATTGTAAAGGTTAAAGCATAAAATGAAAAGATGATGATATGATGATGATGTGTGAGAGAGAGAGAGTTCATATGCATAAATTCAGGCACACACATGCCAGAGTACATATGCAGAGGTCAGAGGACCACAGGTGCCTGTCCTCGCCTTCCACTTTGTTTGAGACAAGGGTCACCTTGTTGCTCACAGCTGAGTGTGCCAGGCTGGCTGGCTCCTGAGCTTTCAGAGAATCTCCTGTCTCCATCTCTCCTCTTGCATAGGAGTCCTGAGATGACGTGTTACTATGCCCAACTTTGTGTGGACTCTTGAGGATTTGAACTCAGATCCTGTGCTTGCATGGCAAGTGCTTTCCACTAAGCCATTTTCCCAGCCCTCAAAGGATGGTTTTCCCATGAAACCCAGCCTCTGGGAATTCTTTTTCCTCACAACCATGTTCTTTCATTAGCTGAACGTATTTTGTTAGCTACAGAGGTATTTCCTAAAACAGTCAAATTCTCTTAACCAAATAAGTTTAGATTTCATGACTTTGGGTGAGGGAAGAAAGTGTGTTATATGCTTAGGAGGAGGGAGGCATGCCGTGGATAGAGGTGTGTGAATTTAAATATCCCTTCATGGAAAGCACATACATAACACTTGTAAGAAACCATAGAAAAGCTGTGGCAGCCCTAGCCAAAAAAGGAAAAGACAAAAATTGGCTTCTTAAGAGCATTTAGCTATAACTAAAAATAACCTTCCTAGTCTGTATTTGATGTGCTACTCAAGAAAACCCAACTCTGTGTATCCTTAATGAATTTTGCATTTTCCACAATCAGATCCAAAGTAGGATCCCTGTTACATCTGGTTTTTTTCCGTACCATTTGGGACTTAGTTTTTTGTTCTGGCCACTTGATGTGGCATCTTAAATGTAACAGTGACATCTTAACAGGAACTTTAAAAGAAAAAAGGGCTGAGAAGATGGCTCAGTGGATAGGTGCTTGCTGCCTAAGCCTGATGTCCTGAGTTCAGATCCCAGAGCCCACAGAAAAGACAAACTTGGTGGTGTAAGCATCTGCAATTTCTTCATAGCTATGGGGATGGAGACAGAGACAGGAGAATCTCCAGGAGTTTCGAGGTCGGTTAATCTGGCTTGCATAGGGAGAGGCTCCTCTCTCTCAAATGGAGTGGATTAGAGACGATCAGCACCTAAGTCTGTCCTCAGACACAGGAATGTGTCCCATGGCACGTGTGTGGCCCCAAGCAGGAACACTGCATACACACACTCCCCTCTCTCTTCCTCTTTTTCCCTCCTTCTCTCCTGCACATGTAAAGTAAAAGGCAGAATCTTTTTATGTAACATAAAAAGCAGTTCCAAATATAAAAACCATTCCACATTAATACATCGACTTTTAGTTGTGACCACAAAGATGATGGAGTGTGTGTGTATATGTGTGTGTGAATACAAAGCAAACTACTTTAAAGAGAATGCTCTGCATTTGTTACATCAAATCCTTCTACTTCAGTGGAGACCAAAGACATGCATAGAGAAACTCTGGAGCTCTTGCCTTGCCAGGGAAAACAGCAGTTTCTGTTTTTCTTCCTCTTGAATTTTAAAAAGAATTTTTAATTTGATTTTCAATTTTCTCAGACAGCAATGTTCCATTGTTTGTAGTCAACCTTATAAAGCTCATATGTGCTGATCTCTCTGGAGCTTGACCAATCTTCCTTTATCAAGGGTTCACATTTTCTCCCATGCCTACTCTTGGAAATGGTTCAAAGGGGGTTTCCTTACATTTTTTGAAGTTCCCTTTGAAGTTGAAAAGGCAGCAGAGCTGTGTGGAAGCTTCTTGAGGGCGATAATTGGGCAAACCTGGGGCACCTAGTTCTTCTGTTTCTCCCAAAAGGAGCCTGTGTTCCATTCACTCCCCCCTGCCTGCCTGTGGAAACAAACCTGAGGGACCCATGGTTGTTCAGGCTGAGGAACAGGCAGGGACTAGAGGCAGGATGCCTTTGTCACAGGCCCGTGAGTCTGCGGGCACGAAGCCATGGGGCATGTGTAAGGCAGGGGTTGGAGCACACCCAAGTGTCAAAGCTAAAATCCTTTCAAGGGCTCATGGTGACCATTTCTAGACATAGCTTGGCAACATCAGACTGTGATGAGGATAACTGAAGATTAATGCTGTTTTCTTCAGTTTTAAGGCTCTTTGGATTCTGTTTTTATTTCGTTTTATAAGAAATACTGGCCTCAGGCAGGGAGCTGACCACCTGCTATTTGCCTTTCCTGACAAATTCGGCTGGAGCAGTCACTTGCTATGGGAGAGATTTTTGAGCATCCTTAGCTCACAGCTGGGGAAACTGAGACTTGGTGGGTTAAGCAACTTGCATGGAGCCTCTGAGCTGGGGCTGAATCTGGCTGGCATCTGGAAGATGCTGCTCAGCCGCAGCATGGCATAGAGCTATTTCTGAGTGGAGGTGTTCTTTGCCAACACCTCCCAGGATGCTGCGGGTTGCTAAGGGGAAGGTGTCTTTCGTGGCATCCCGAGCCTGATGTTAGGCACATCTGGTCTCCTTGCCTCCTTTCTCTCCCACTGAGATAGAGATCACATTCTAATACCGACCCACGGGGCAGGAGGAGGAGCGGCCAGATACACAAGCACATCCCTGTGTCTGCAGAGTGCTTTATGATCTGCAGACTTCCCTCATCTATTGTCTTGTCTGGTTGGATCAAGCTGGCTCATTCTGGGGGTCAGAGCACATGCTCCATCTTGGGATCTGATGGGCAATGCCTAGGTAGCAGAGCTGTCTGGGATCTGTGTGGACTCGCTTGAATCTTTGTTTCTGAAGTCTCTGGGCCCTCCTGACTACTTCCTCATTTCTTGACTCTCCCCCACTGTAGGCTGCACCCCTGTTACACCCCAAGCTTTCTTTTGGCTTCATTTGCCAGTGTGGTTGGAAAGCTTCATGAGCCTGGCACAAAAGCTCCGAAGGTGCTTTGGGGAGGGGGTTGTGGGCTTTGGTCTGTTTATTCAATGTGGACCAGGACTGGAATGTCACGTACTTTCTCCCTGTTGACAGCTGGCTTCCGTGTGCCAGTTTGCTGAGAAGCTTTGAATCCAGGGACAGGGACAGGGACTTTCCACTGTGGAGGCACCAGAACTAACCCAGTCCTGAGAGTCCTGACGTCCCTCCTGCCTGGGTTTCTCAATTCTGGGGCCTTTCCCATCCTCCTCCCAACAGACACAGGAAGCACAACCACGATGAATACAACAAATATA
Source organism: Typhlomys cinereus (assembly GCA_023101885.1). Lineage (NCBI taxonomy): Eukaryota > Metazoa > Chordata > Mammalia > Rodentia > Platacanthomyidae > Typhlomys > Typhlomys cinereus. The sequence continues at coordinate 986,843 of JALPQD010000530.1, read as the reverse complement.
TTAATATAATGTAACATTATGTAACGCAGCATAGCATAGCACACTATAATGTAAAATAACAAAAGATTTGTAGAACTAAAAGGTAAAAAGACAAAGGAAGTCTCACAGTCCTGCCTGTGCTGGTCCTTTTTCTTGCCCTCAGAACGGAACAGTAATTCCAAGAAAACTCTTGAGGAAAGAGAGAAATTGTCACTTTCTTGGGTCTTGTGTGTATATCTGGGCACCTCCTGATGCTGTGCTCAGCACTGGTGGGGACATAGCTCTGGTATTAACCATGATCAGCTGTGGATCTGCATTACAGTACTTGCTTTCTTTGGGCTATCCAAAGACGAGTATCTGATATTAAACCCTGGAGTCTTTGTAAGGTCCTTAAAGCTGTCGTTTGTACAGAGAAGGAGAATATGTTCACAGTGATGTGGATAGACACAGATCCATGGCCCGCCCTTGGCCCCATCTACGTAAATGGTGGAACATTTGTCAATTAGCATTGGGTGGTGTCAACTGTAAGTCATGCACTGTGCTGAGGAATAATAAATATATTTCAACCCTGAATGGCTTGTGAAGTACTAAATGTGAAGATGATGTGAGGATTGACCATAGCAGTTGTTGTAATCCAATGGTTGTGGTCTTAAGTTAAAGATTTAGGCTTTTCCCCTCTTTTGGGGACACCTGATTTTTTTTTTGCCTGCCTCTTGCTTTTGACAATGACACCCTGAACTTTATTGGATCACTTTTTCTGATTGGGTTGACTAGATCCCTGGGATCCATAGAACTTCTCATATCCCCTGACCAAGGTTGCAGTTTTTACAGATCAAGATCAAAGGCTAGTTTGGAAAATGGCTTGGAAATTGTAAGAATTGGGTTGAACTTTGGTCAAGGGAATCATCATGTCATTTCTTTGTCTAGGATTATATCACTTGCCCATAATAAACCAAATCACAGGAAGCTACGGGGAAAGAAATGTCTGATCCAGTGTTAGCATACCATCTGACCTTAGTTTGAACCACATTCATCTCCTAGATGTGGGGAAGGGCCTATGTTTCGTGAGCACAAGACTACCATCACCTGAAGAGAGAGACTGAGACCTAGAAAGAATTGAGAATTGATATGACTTCTAGCACCACAAAGGTGAATCCCTCAGATGACACCCTGTTATGTTCCTATCTAAAAAAAAAACCCAAAAACAAAATCAAGGTTCTTTGACAGGAAGAAAGGTAGGGAGAGACCATTAGGGCTATTGAAATACTACATGCCAACTCCCCAGCTGGATGGGGAAAGGGCCTTTACTGTCCATGTGAACTATCTTCCTGGTCAGTAGAAATATTAGCACAATTGGTCTAAAGATTGGCATTTGTTTAGTTGTCTTAGTAACCATTCAGCTTATTTTGAGATGGACAAAGCACTTAGAAATCTTTCTAGTTTAATGATAAGGGGAAAAATGACAACCGAGTTAAAGTTTGTTTGGATTTCACTAAGCCAAACTTGTAAAAGCATGTCAGTGTTTTTTTTTTAAATAGAATCCATGATTTCAGTTCTGCCCTTTGTCAGAATCTGACTTCTGTTCTTTAGAGCTTGCAAACATTCCAGCAGGAATGGTTCCTTCTCATTTTCCATGAACCTCTTCGGCAGAGCATCCTGGTGACTTCTCAGGTTGACTCTAGCCTCTAGATAGTTTTTTTTGTGTGTGTGGATTCTGGGGTGTGCTTTGGAAAGAGAGTTCTGTTAGCTCACCCTACTGGTCCTGTTTCAAGTATTCACTCAGTACTTAAAAATCTCCACTTGTTAGAGTAAGCCCCTGGGTTAGTTGTTGCAAAGGTGACAAACTTCTGCGGTGGACCAGATGACAAAAGGAACAATGTCTCTGGGGCTGGGTGAGGAAGGCTTCCAGGAGGAGATGGGACTGGCTTCTGTCTTACAGAGGATAGAAGACTTGGGGCAAGGAAGGTGGCATGGAGGCACAGCCTGAGAAAAAGCACTGAACAGAACCAACAGATGCGATTGGGCTCAGATAAGACAGGAGCATCAGTTAGAAGAGAATACATGTGTGTGAAGAGGTCATGCACATATATACAGATGTGTATACTTGTGTTCACACGCCTGTGTTCAGAGAGAGTGTATACTTGTGTTCACACGCCTGTGTTCAGAGAGAGAGAGAGGGAAAGATATATTACAGAGTTTTTAGTCCATTCTCCTGCCGTTTTGATGTGGATGTCTGTAACCAGAGCTCAGGTCCAGAGGTTTAGTTCCTGGCATACCAGGTCCACTTACCCTTGAAGACAGTAAGCAAAAGTCATGATGAAAAGACAACAGGATTTGAATCAAAATAGTCATTTGGGGGAAGACAGAAACTAAGCATTTCAGCTCATCTTCAGGGCACTGACAGGAGCATTAGGTTTGGATGGAGGAAGAATCAGGGCAGTGGATGGGAGGTGTGTATAATTAAGCAGTCTTAGTAAAAATGTGGTGTAGATAATCTGTATTTCAGTTCTGGGTCTGCAAGATGGCCCGGTGGAAGAGCTTATCTCTCAAAGGGGAAAAAGTACTCATTGCTACTAATTGGGGATGATCTTATCATAGAGTGATGTGTTTGTCAGGAGGCCCTGATATACCTGGAGTGTACGGTGGCTACAGGGTCAGGACAACTACTGTAGACTTTCAGGTACTTTTCTAGGGGTCTGGGATAGGATGTAATGTCTGATGGTAAGTACTTGGTTACTTTTATTGTGGTGTATTTAGCCTTAAAGGTGATGCAGTTTTTCTTCATGTTGCTGATAAATACATGACCAAATGACATAAAGGAACAAGGGATTTTATTCTTGGTTACCATTCTGGTTATAGTTCATAGTCCAGCTTGGCAGAAGAGTTCATATCAACACCAGGAGCAAATTTCAGTTGATTGCCATGATGTGTCTGTCCTCTTCAATACAGGGAGGCCGGCATTGCTTCTGCTTTACAATAGCAATATTCTGTTTGCAAGCAAGTCTCTTGTGTTCTTGCAAAAGTGATGTGCCTTCATCAGGATTAGGTTATCTCTGTAATGTCACAAGATAGAAAAGTGGCAGTTTATGAGAAAGAACTTGAATCTTGATTGCTTTTGGTTTTCAGATGGTCACCAGTTGGTTGGGACATGAGGCATCAAACCCAAGAGAGGGAAAAAACTCTGGTAAGGAAGGGACCAGTTGCTTTAGGAAAGAGAAAGTGATTTGGAAGTACAGAGAGCCCCTCTCTGTGACACATATGTGCTGCCTGTTTTCTATGGCATGCATGATATTGTGAAATCCATTATGCCTGTGAGGTCTTGTTCTCCCCCATCTTGCCCTCCAGAAGGAACTCTGCATTCAGCCATGAATGCCAGGCCTGGTAACACATGGACACCTGTCTGTCATCCCAGCACTAAGGTAGAAGAACCACAAGTTAAAGACCAGTGTATGCTACATAGTGAAACTATGTCAAAAAAGGAAACTCAGTCATTATTATTACCATTTATAGGAAACACATAAGCTGCTCATTTCTCACTTATTCACTTGTTGATAAATTTGAGTCTTTCTAATCGACTCAGTCATGCCCTGTATACTTCATCTTTGCTAGTTGCCATTGCATAGCACAAAACAAATCAGATTTAAGTGATCTGCTGTGCTATAGAGGAGGAAAGTAAAATCAAGCACATTTCAATCAGCTCCGAATGTGTTTCTAGCACCTTGTGGTTGATGTTCATGGACTTTTGGTTATAGACCTATGAGTAAGTGACGTATGAGTGAGTGACATATGAGTGAAATGTGGACTCTGATTATCTCAGCATAAATTTGGTCAAGAAGTTCCAAATCATAGTTACCAAACACTTGATAAACATCCTAAACATCTTCACAATATAAAGACCCCAGTAAAGTAGAAAGGAAAACACCCAACATCAACTTTGGGTCCCACACATACACACAAAACGTCCTCCATGACAAATTCATAAAGTGACGTTTATTATGGCACCAGGTCTTCAATTTATAAAAATGGTTTTATACCACCTGCTAGATATTTTTTTCACCTGACTAGGAAGCTAATTTTTATTTGTGTGGGTGAATAAGTTACAATTTTTTACAATTAGAGATAGACTTCATTCTGTTGCAATATCAAACTTCTTTTTATATTCTATATATTTTGTGATTGATGTCAAGTTTCCCACATGGGCAGGTTAATATTGTAACAATACCAGAAATAAATATTACTAGAAATGCTTTTCTTATGAGACATTCATTCCTGGAGGAATCAAAATACTTTATGTCATTGGCCTACTCATAAGAAAGTTAACTTAGGTACCTTAAAAAAAAATCACTGGGTCACCTAGTCCATTGGATTGACCTTTGGCTCTAATGGCAATCAGATATAGGTTGACACCTTTTGAAACAGTAGTAGAAAATCAATACCCTAATACAACTTCAGGTATCTCCTCCTATTCCTTATAAATTCAAATATGATTCAGTAATGGAAAACCTTAATGTATTATTCTAAAGTCTTTTTTTACCAGATAAATAAGCCCAGCATAATTCAACAACTGGTAATAATCACCCCTCATATCAAGTTCTTCTCATCCCTTACAATACCAAAAGCAATACCAAAAGCATCAGTATTTCAATCCAGGGGCCTCATTTCTCAAGAGTGCTCCTTCACACTCTAAAGAGTGTGCCTCTATTTAAAGCCAAAAAATACAACTGAGGAGGAGGAAGATGTTTCTCCATAAGCAATGTTCTAGATCATTAACATCCTGAATGGATGTTTCAGGTCAGTGAAGTCATGATCCTTTTTTCATGGGCTACATTTCTATCAGCGTGTGTCAGGAGGAGTCCATAGATAGCCTAGTGAGCATTCAGTTAGGTTTCCTTCAGAAGTTATGACATAACTCCACGTATAATATCAGATATTGTGTAATTCTCAAATTGTGAGTTCATGGTCCCACATGGCACTATGTCAACTGAATATGGTACTAGCGGATATAAACTCTATCCTAGGTGATGATGGCTCAGTGCACTTATAGTGAAAGTATGAGGGCCAAGAGCTTATAAAAATAGTGGAAGCCTTAAGGACTCAGGGAAAACTCGAGTAGCCTCCATGAATCCATGCATATACATTACATTAGTCACTTAAGTGCCAGTCTTAATCAAATTTTGAGTTAAGATGTGCAATTTGAGTGATCCTAATAGTTTTGGTATTATCTGGCTCATGATAAAAATATCTAAAAGCATTTATTTACTTGGTGTTCAATTAGTTCTATATTCTTTGTTAAAATAATTTAATGAACCAACTAGTTTCTTCATTAGAATCCTAGGAATTTTTACTGAGTCCAGTAGTTCAATTATCTGTGACTGACATTTGTCATAGTTCTTTTTGTGAATCTCCTTAGAGACCATTGTTATGTTATACAAATTATAATAAATATCTCAGCCATGGCTTTTTAATGAAATAACCAAACTGAGTGATAATATTTTTATGGAATTGGGACATTTATATAACTTATTGCATATAAAAGACATCAATAACATGCATGCAATATGACTTAAAGTTCAGAATCACCATATATTCAATAATGCTTTACATGTAACCTAATACATCAAATACCTGATTTTTTTTGAGATAGGGTTTTATGTAGCCTCCAACTCTCTTTGTACTTAATTAAACTGAACTTTTGATCTTATATACCTCTACTTTCCAAGTGCTATAGGCATGAAGCACCATGCATGGCTTAAACTTCTGAATATTTCAGAGGACCACTGGGAAACTTCCACTGTCAGTATGAACTCAATACATGTGATTAAAACAGAATCATAAGTCACTGTGAGATAATAACCCAGTTAGCTAAATGATAACATTCACAGTCAGATTTACTTAGCTCTTTAATAAAGAGGGCTCAGTTTCCTTAAACAGTAAAGGACTTACTATGATGAAACCTAAATCTGTCTCTAAAACCAATTACTAAAAAGTATTCAGCAGGTTAGGGGTTGGAAAGATAGTTCAGTAGTTAAAATGCTTTTATGTATAAGTAACAAGGTCATGGGATCCTCACTAAATGCAATTACTGGCAGGCCTTCATGAACTCCAGGAAATCTCTGAAAGCAGAGATCTGGGACATTGAGAGTAAGTGGGCTAGTTAAACTAGCCCTCTTGGCAAGCTTTGGGTTCAGTTGAACCATCAAAGACTAAGGTGGAATAGCAATACCACCATGATTACTACCAGCAACCTTAGGCCTCCATAGAAATGGGGAATAAAAAATGTATCAGGTTAGCTCTCTTACAAGAGTCATGGGCAGGGGGCAAGAGGAAGTTGTTCACCTTATTACACTTTTCTTGTGTAATTATACTACTTAGCTTATTTCTTACTATTAGATACTATTAGAGTACGGTAGTATTTATTTCTACATTGGTTGTAAATGGCCAAGTAGTTAAACAATTAATAGTGCAGCTCTGGCTTCAGATACATCTGAAGTTGCATCCATTTTACTTTTTCTCTAAAACTTCACTTTGATTTTTTCCTTCTTCAAGTAGGTAACCTTCTTCAAGTAGGTAACCATCTAGGGCAACTTCTGCAGAAACTTGAACTTTAACCAGAGTAACTCAAGGGGTCACAGGGGTGACATCCCTGTAGATTCTTCTCTTGCAATCTCTCCTATACCTCAATGACATTTCATTTCCCAACTATAAAGTCACATTCCCAGAATAAATAGTAAATTTTGTTTCTTTTGTCTCTAAACTGGTGTCCATGATCCTTTTTTAGATGCCTTATTTTTTGAAGAGAGGAGAGATTATAGCTTCTGGAATTGAAACAGTCTGATATATTTCAAGCAATTTTCTTTTCTAAGTAAAATATCCACTCTCAGAATCCTCTACTCTGTCAGTAAAATGAACAGTTTCAGATATTTAGGGCTAAAGTGCTAAAATAGGAATAACATTAGAAATGATCAAGAATGTGGAATGGGCACTTTATTTGTCCCAACAGCTCTACCCTTCCTTCAAAGGCATCAAGCCCCTTTGATGAATGAGTACTTAACAATTTGTATATTCAGAAAAATTAAGAGAAGTACACAAGGAGTAAATATATGTATTTAAATCTTTTCTATACCCAGTTATTATTACTTTTTGGAGATAACTTAAGGCCCTGTCTTGGAACTGACAGCAACCTCTTTGCTTTGTTTAGCCTCCTGAGATTTGGGATTATAGACACTTACCACCAGGCTGAGACAGGTTGGTTTCTCTTGACCAGACTTTGATTTTATTTTATCACCCCTTTAGGGACTGTTGTAATTTCAGTATCATTAGGCCATGCAGTAAACCTCTGCTTTAGAAGATTTCTAGGCTGAGTGTTGCATGTTCTTCCAATCTATGGGTATAATAACAGCGATTTACAGAGCAGGTTGGTGTACTGTCTTCCTACTTATAGGTTTATTAACTATTTTCCCTATTGCTCTATTTCCTTACCTTTTTTAAGTTCTTGTTTTAGTTAACAAGAATGTGTTCCATTCTGACAAGTAGGTCCTGAGTTCACCCTAATGATGGTTGATGGGAGCTCTGTTCCATTGCTACTGCTGCCCAGCATCTTGACAGCATCATACCACATGTTAGCCTAGGTAAACAACAACATTAAAACTATAGTTTCTTCTGAATGCTATTGCTTTTCCATTGCTGTAAACCTGAAAAGTGTCATGTAAGTTTAACTATCATAAGACTCTTAATTTGCTTTTGCTATGTAAGAAAGTGTCATGGTTTGAAATATGTCCCTCACAGTCTCATGTGTTTTGGCACCTTTGCGAGGTGGAGCCTTGCTGGAGGAAGGTGGTCACAGGGGGTGGGTCTTGAGGTAAAGTAGTCCCACTTTAACTCTTAGAGGAGTCTGTTTTTACAACTAACAGAGTTACAGCTCTCAGTCTCCAAGATGTTTATAGTGATTTAACCTACAGTGATTTAACCTGCTGTGTCCACCATAGAAGACAATTATCCCCCCTCTAAAACCATAAGCTAAATAAATCTCCCTTAAGTCATTTAACTTTGGGTACTCTCAATAAGAATAAATAATATAGGGAGGAAGGGTTTATTGTGGCCCCCAATGCACAAGATCTTTAGGTTGCAAATAAAAATCACCATGGCAACAGGTGACCATCAGTAATAGTGGCATGAGGATCAAGGAGACACCAAACAGCTTTCTTGATTGTTTTGCTTCCAAAACAAAAGGGCCTGAGTTCAGATTCCAGATTCCTAAAAGTCCTGGGTAGAAATGGTGGTGGCCTGTACTTCTGGTTCTGGAAGGTAGGGCTTGGGAAACTCCATAGCAAAGCAATAAGGAGACAGATCCAGCCAATATGATTCCTGAAGTCACCATTGGGTTTTTATAGGCACACACACTCACACACAGTACTCTCTTCTACACCCATATATAGTAAAAAATTAGTAACTTTACTATTTAGCAATATCAAATATTCTGAGGAAGATATTAGGATGACAATCCCACTTACAATATTCTCCTCCCCCCAAAAAATTCTTGGAACTTAACCTAACCAAAAAGGCAAGAAAACCTCTACAATGAAACTATAAAATAGCAACTAAAGGAATTGAGACACTTGAAGGCAGAAAGACACGCCAGAATTAGATATAAACATATTTAGTGCAGTGTCCATCAAAATTTCAATAAAATGTTTCACAGAGTTCATATGGAAAAAGTTCATATGTAAGCACAAACTATGTCAAACAGATAAAGCAACCCTGAGCAGAAAGAGCAATGCTGGAGGTATCACAGTACCCAATTTCCAATTATCCTAGTAATAGAGCTGTCTGATATTCAAAAATAGACATGTAGACCAGTGGAACAGAATTCAGGACATGAAAATTAACTTACTTCTACAGTCACCTGTACCATAAAGCTTCTTCAGTAAATGATGCTGGAGAAATCAAATATTTACATCAGAAGAGTTTAAGTAGATTCTTAACTTCTCTTCTTCACCATCTTTTCCTTTCCAATACATAAATCAATTTAAAATAGATCAAAGACCTTGACAAATAAAAATAATAACATAAACACACAGAAAACATTCAATGATAGGCAAGGACCATTTGAAAAGGACTCCAATGGTTCAGGAAATAATAGCAAGAACTTGAAAATGAAATCTCATCAAAGCAAAAAGTTTTTGCAACATGAAATAAGAGAAAAGAGCCAGCTTACAGAGTGGGAGGAAGTCTTTTCTATTCATCCATTTAGTAGGGGGACTAGTATCTAGAATATATAAAGAGTTCAAAAATTAAATACAAAAGCAACAAATAATTCAACGAAAGTGGGAAAATAAAACAGGCAGCTCTCAGAAGTACAAAGCACCAAGAAATAGGAGAAATGCTCAACATCTTTAGCCATTGGGAGAAATAAATACAATGCGAAACTCTGCTAAAATCTTATTTCATCTGTCAGAATGCTGATCATCAAGAAATCATCAGGAAATCAGTAGCACATGTTGTCAACACTGTGCCTTTACATAGTGCTGGTGAGCATGTGAACTGGTGCAAACTCTACAGAGGTTTCTCAAGAAGATAAACTAGAACTACAATATGATCCAGTACTACCATTTCCAGATACATACCTGAAAGAATTCAAGCAGAAATTGACATGACAGAGATACTTGTACACCCAGGTATATGAAGCACTTTTCTGCCATAGTTTATGGAGTTAACTGATGTATCTATCCATCAGCAAATAAATAGATAAAGAATATATTATCATATATGCATATGAATATATACAGTGAAGTATTATCCAGTCATTAAGTAGAACAAAATTAAGTCATTCTTAGGAAAATGCACTGAGCTGCAGACCACTATATTAAATGAATTAAATCAGACTCATGAATGAAAAAAATCATATTTTCTCTCATATGTGGAATCTGATTTATGACTTGAAGGCAGAAGGGAGAAATAAGACAGAATTTGTATGAGGGAGGACAGAGGACAGGAGAGGATAATGGGGAAGCATATGCTAAAATGTATGAGAAAGTCACAGTGAAATTCATTTTCTCATAATGAATATATATTAATTTTAAAAATAAAAGGTAGCTAATAAGGAAATAAAACATATATACATTGAGAAGGAGAAAATGTATTTGTTTACAGATTACAGGACTCATGTACACAATGCCCCCTCCAAAACAGACAAAACCCTTCTAAGTGATTATAACAAGATAATAGGAGCATACAGATAGTATAGAAAATGAGTTATTTTTCTTTATGCTATCAAAGGACAAAGAATTTGAAACTAAGACAAATCATTTAAATTAACCTTCACCTAAAATGTTAGAACTACTTACACATTAATTTTATAAATAGCAATGCTATTTTTTAAACTAATGGTACTGAAGACACATATACATGGGGAAATATTTCATATTCATGGACAGAAGGACTCAATACTGCTAGGATATGAGTACTTCCAAACTTAATACAATTGAGAGTCCATGCAACTCCAACCAAATATGAATAGTCAGACTTTTGAATGCTTAGTAATAAATGAAACCTCTATCTCATTCCCAAAGCCAAAGGAACCTAACAGAAGAGGTGAAATATAAGAGCTGGTGTCATGAAATACTGCCTTCTAGATGTGACATGACCATTGCAATCACCAACACAACAGCTATGGACAGCTGCCCAAGATTGGACCCTTTCACCTTCCAGCATAGTTAGAAGGGGTAGCCATAAAGCCCCACCTTTACTGAACATGTCAATGATTGATAATGGTTATGAAAGGAATGGGTGCCATTTTTCTCAGTGGCATAGTGGGAACTAGTTTGGAAGAAATTGTTCAGAAGGAAAGGAAGGCAGATAGCAGATGGTAAGGGAGGGGTGATATAATCATAGTATATTGTATATATGCATCAAACTGTCAAACAAATAAATATACAGAATATTAAGGAAGAACAAAGTTGGGAGACTGATACTACCTCCCTTCAAGACTGTAGTTACAGTAATCAAGAAATGCTGGCAAAGCTATGAAGCAAAAGGAACTCTAATTCATAATTGGTGGGAATGCCATATGATATAGTACTTTGGAAGCATATAACAGCCTTTTAACTACAAAAATAAGCATCTTGCCATATGATCCGAAGCACATTTCTTGGTGTTTCATTAATGAATTAAAAACTTTTTATATAATCATAAAATATGCATATGGATGTCTGTAGCAGATTCATGATTGCCAAAACCTGAGACATCCTGTTATAGAAAAATAGCATGTACATGACATTCTAGAAAAGGCAAAATGGTAGGTACAATGAAAAGATGAACTGTTTCCAGGATGAGTGGAGAGGTAGGAGATAGAAAAAGATACTCTGGATGATACTATAGTAGTCATCAATATACATTTGTCAAAACTCATAGGACGTAAGTAATAAAAACTATGCTAGAGGAATCACCATACCAGACCTTAATTTATACTACAAATCCATAGTAATAAAGACAGCATGGTACTGTCTCCAAAACAGACACATAGATCATGGAATAGGGTCGAAGACCTAGAAATAAGTCCCTATACATACTGTCATCTGATTTTTGACATAAGGGCCCAGAAAACTCAATGGCAAAAGAACAGTATCTTCAACAACTAGTCCTGGCAAAACTGGATATCCACATGCAGAATATTAAAACTGGACTCTTACTTGTTACCATGCATGAAAATCAACTCCAAATGGATCAAAGACCTTGACATTAGACCAGACTATAGAAATCCTAGAAGAAAGAGTAGGTAATTTCCTGAACTACTTTGCCTAGGCCAACACTTTCTGAACAGGACCCTAATAACTCAGGAAATAGAACCAACTCTCAACTCTCAACAATGGGATCTCATGAAATTAAAGAGCTTTTGTTCAGCTAAAGATATTGTCAACTGAGCAAAAGACAACTCACAGAATGGGAGAAAATCTTCACTAACCACTTATCTGATAGAGGACTAATATGTAGAGTGTACAAAGAACTTAGAAAATTAAACACCAAGGATATTAACAGCCCAATTAGATATTAACAGCCCAATTAGAAACTGGGTCATGGCAAGCAACTGCCCAGGAGTGAAAGACATGGCCAGCATAGAGAAGCAGAATCAGCTGTGATTCAAAGAGGCCAGTCTTGGCAAAGTCGTCCACGTGGTTTTGGTTTTAGAGGCAACAGTGATGCAAGAGGGAGGAGATCATGGAGTCTTCCTCCAAGATTTCAAAAATTGGCAGAATCCAGGCATCATGAGGCAAGAAGCCTACAGTTTAGAGGCCCAAGAAGGGCAGTTTGTGCTGTGGAGTTAAAGCCTCGTTTGCCATTGAGAAGTAAAGATGTTAGAGATTCCAGACACAATGTGGGACACCTGCCAAGGAGAGCTGTATACCCTGGGAGGAGTCAGCTCAAGAGAGCAACGTATTCTATAGGCAGCTGCATTGGAGGGATGGAACCAAAGCCCTTTGGAACTGAGATGATTTCAACAAGAGGCTGATCTCAACAAGAGGCTGATCTGTTGGACTTGGAGCTACAAGATTTGGAGTTTGTCCTGTTGGTTTTCGATCTTGTTATGGACCAATCTTTCCTGGATATGCCCCCATTCCTTCCTTTTGGAATGGGAATGTTTATTCTGTGCCATTGTATGTTGGAAGTATGTAACTTGTATTTTGATTTTACAGGAGGCTTTGGACTTTGGACTGTTGAACTGTTGGGACTACCATTGTAGTCTATGAAGACTTTTAAAGTTGGACTGAGTATGGTTTGCATAATGAGATGGCAATGAGCCTGTGGGGGCCAGGGGTGGAATGTTATGGTTTGAAATGTGTCCCCCACAGTCTCATGTGTTTGGCAAGGTCATGTCACCTTGAGAGGTGGAGCCTTGCTAGAGGAAGGCAAGTCACAAGGGGTGGGCCTTGAGGTGGATTAGTCCCATCCTACCTCCAGGAGAAGTCTACTTTTGCTGCAAGCAGTCTGCAGCTCTCAGCTTCCAAGATGTCTGCGGTGACTTAGCCTCCTCCAGCTTTGGCCAGCCAGCCATGCCACCTCTGCTTTAAGAGACTGTCCCTCCCCTCTGGAACCATAAGCTGAATGAATAAACCTCCCTTTCTCCCTTTAAAAAAAAAAAGAAAGAAAGAAATTGGGTCATGGAACTTAATACCTTAAAAAATATCCCACCTTCCTAGCCGTCAGGGAAATGCAAATCAGAACTACCCTGAGATATTTTTTCACACCGGTCAGAATGGCAAAAATCCATAAGATATGCAGCCAACACATGCTGGAGAGGATGTGGAGAGAAGGGAACTTTTATACATTGCTGGTGGGAATTCAGACTTGTATAACCACTACTGATGATCAGTATGGCTATTCCTAACAGTTAAAAATTGAAATGCCATATGACCCTGCTGGGTAACTGCTGGGGATATTCCCCCCAAATACTTCATCGTACTGTACTGACACATGTACATCCATGTTTGTTGTGCACTATTCACAATAGCAAAGTCAGGAAATCAACCTAGATGTCTGACAGTTAGCAAATGGATAATGAAAATGTGGCCCATATACTACAAAGCTATAAAAAATGAATAATGAAATTTACTGCTAAATGGATGGGGCTGGAAGAAATCATACTGAGTGAAGTATCCCAAGTACAGAAAATCAATTCTTGGAACCTAATTCCAAGCCCTCACAATGACACACTAAAGGAAAAATCTCTCTATTACCTTCACAACTATGAAGGATTCGAAATGGAAGGTAGGGCAAAGAAGACCCAAAGAGAATGAAGATAAAGGAACAAAGTTCAATAGAGAAATAAGGCCACTGTCAAGAAAGACCTGTAATTACTGAGATATCTGATCCAGTCCACAGTCAGTCTCCTTCCTAAACACTGGTGTTTGGATTGGTTTGCAGCACTGGTCTTGTATTCCCCATTATGGGGAGAGAGTTAGTGATTAGTAGGCAGCCAGATGATGATACAGAGTACTAGCAACACCTGAATACAGATCACTAGCAATGATCACCTGGAACCAAGCCAGACAAATCTCTCCCCATCCAGAGGTTCAGAAAACTTTGTGGAAGAGGGGGCTGTAAGACTGCAAGCACCTAAAGATGGAGAGTTCTGTTGTTGGACAGGTCATTGGACAGGTCAGTCCATTCAAGATAGGGCAGCCACAGCCAGGAACTCATGGCAATGAGACTTCATCTCATCAGACCTGCACAGTGCTGAACATGACAGCATGCTCCCATGGACTGGTGTGGATCTCAGGAGAAATGTTTCAGGCAGTAGGATCCTTAGGGGCAAGGGATCAGACAGAGGTAGGGGAGCACCCACATCAGTGGACCACTCAAGGGCCTCTCTGTCTGCCACAGAAGCTTGAACCCCCATGAGAACAGATGATACAGAAGGAACCCCAGGACCTACAGTACCAAAGGGCAGGAAAGTAGGAGAGAGTAGACTGGATCCATGTAGGGATGGGAGTGGGAGAGAAGGGAGGAAAAAGAGAGGGGGGAACAAGGAAGGCAAGGAGCATGTATATAAAAATGTTAATTTAATAAATTTATTTTAAAAACTCATAGGACATACAAAACCAAGAATGAACCTGAATGTAAAATATGGATCTTCAATGATGATGTGTCAGTGTAGGACCATCAAGTGCAACAAATGTACTATAGGATGGGATGCCTGTACTGGGTATCTTGTACATGTATAGAGACAGGGAGATAGAATTATCTGTATACTTTCTTTTCAATTTTGCTTTAAACCTAAAACCATGCTAGAAAATAAAGTTTGCTAATTTAAGAAAATATAGATTTCTCTACCGAAACACACACAGTCTCTGAAATTTACTAGCAGGTTTTTTGGGTGGTAAGGACCCCAGATTAAGAATTCCTATATAGAGGAAACACTCAAGATATAATTAAAAATATGGATGGCTTGGAATTTCTGGCTTTCTTGTATGAATCAATTATGGTTCAGGAAATGGTATAATTGCTCTAGGCATTTTAAGCAGAAAATGGCTTAATATAGAAAATTTTGGTGTTATGAAATTGTCAAGACAAGAGGAACAGCCTATAGGCTAACTTGCTAGATTCTAACCCTCAAGAATTACTCTTAGACTACTGTAGGCTCAACCCAATAAAGAACCACTCACTATCTTTGCCAAAAAGCAATAGTAGGTAACCAAACACTGCTGCAATGTAGGAACAAGATTTGGGACAGCAGAAAGATGCAACCAATATTTATTATTTTCTAAATGTAATCATCACAATGAAATCTGGGAAGTGTAGTTTTCTACATTCTAGGGAATTGTCTCTAGAAATAAATTGAAATGTATTCCACTGCCATACATTATAAATGTAGGTAGAAGCCAATCTATTGTTTATTTCTACATTGATGGTGGACCCATCAATGAGAACAACAAACTTAGCATAGTTTTAAATCTCTTGGTGTCCATTACTGTGAATGGTGCAGCCGGACAGAAGCCCCGGCCTCATAAGTCATTTGTTACTCAAGCCTCATCTTCACAAGTCTCTCCTTTGCTTCATGTTCCTGACATGCTTGCAGAATGGGTTTCTCAACCTCAGCACTATTGATTTCTCAGGAAGAATGATGTTTTTTGTAGGTGGCTATAATGTGCACTGGGAAATTCAATAGCATCCCCAGATTCTACCCTTTAGATAGCAACATAATCTCCTAAAACATGACGACCAAAATGTCTCTGAATACCATCAAATAAATGAATGCTGGGTGATGGAACTGCCCCAAGTTGAGACTCACTGCTCTGGAACATGGTGCCAGCCATTAGCTGAGCAGAAGCATCCACTTTCTGCTATGATAGTTGTCACATGTACAAGCGAGACTTCTGTACATTTTGAAATAACACCCTTTCTCCGTAATGTGAGATTAACCTACTAATAAAATAGAGAACATTAGCAGATCAAGCAGAACTTTCATTCCAGTCATGGGAGGAGAGTATATTCCATTGCTCACCAGAAACTAGGTAATGCTTTCCCTAAAATTATATTCTATTTGTTAATGTTAAGTGCCTGCAAATTGCTCTTATGACAGAGATGCAAGATGTCAGAGGGCCACCCACAGAAAGTCAATGATTTGGTATCATTAAGTAGAATTGACAAAAATGTTATCCCATTTCATGGAGGATCTTGAAATTTCTAGTTCTAATTTTTTAAAAACAGATTTTTGAATAAAACTGGGTTGACTAACATCAAGTGTGGGCTGGCCATCATCCAAACTTCCTATTCCACCTCTGTCATGACAGAAAACGATACAATCCCAAATTTCCTTCCATTACCACCTACATGTAACTTCATTTTAATATGCAATGTGCCTAATAGTGTATTTCCAGGAGCTGGAGAGATGACTCAAGGATTAAAGATTTTGCCTTGAAAGCAAAAGTCCTTAAGTTTAGGTTCCCAATCTCATGTAAAAGTGCTGTACTATCAACCCTGGAGAGTGGAGCCTGAGAAACCCCAGAGCTAAGCAATAAAGAGGTAGAGCGATCGATCCAGTGTGATTCTTGAAGTCATCCTTGGGCCTCTGTAGGCACACAAACTCATTCCTCTTCCACACACAGCCACATCTGTATACGTGCTAGAAAAATATAGTGAATCTCCCATGTTTTGTTTGCAAACTGTTTTCTAATATTCCTTCATCTAATTACAGAGAAAAGTTTCATTGTCTACTTCAAAACCAGAAACTTCTTATTTTGGTTTTTCTTTCCATGGGCCCTCTGGATGATCATCTCACCTTGTCACCACTTTAGTTTCTCAGCATGCTTCCTCTGGCATCCTACAGTTTTCCAAAGCCTTTTCCCTACATCGTCATGTCTGACATGATACGGCACCATCACATACATTTTCAACATAAAAATTAGGAAGGGCTGGAGAGATGGCTCAGAAGTTAAAACCATTGCCTCCCAAGCAAAAGGACCTGCGTTCGGATCCCCAGATTCCACATAAAAAGGCCTGATGGAAATGGCAGCTGCCTGCAATTCTGATCCTGGAAGGCAGAGCCTGGGAAACACCAGAGCAAAGCAATAAGGAGGTAGAGCAGTCTAGGATGATTCCAGAGTTGCCCATAAGCAAGCACACACACTTAAGTATCCTTTGATATACACAAACATTCACATGTGCAAAAAAAAATACTATTCCTTTGTTCATTCTACATAAAGTCCCTTCCTGCAGTGAGATAAACTGCAGATAAACTGGCAGTTTAGTCTCCTTGAATGAGGATGGCAACTTAGCTATTACTGGTATCAAACTGTCACCTCTGTAGGAAGTTAAAGCTCACCACACCTCTTGATTGAGTTGTGGCTGAACATCAGCCACAGAGCAAGAAGGATTTTCAGCAACAAATTAGTTCTGGTTCATTTTGCTAATGCATTCTACCAAGGAAACCAAGGACTATTATTTAGAAAAAGAGCTGATGGGAAAATTTCTTTGTTTTCATTGCATTCTTTCTTGTATTCTTTCCTCTTCCCCCTGATGTCTATATTAAGTTGTGTTTGGACAGTGTTCCCATGTCATCGACCTGGCTAAGTCTTAACATGCCAAGTTCTGGGTGTGCACACCTGTACTCTTTGCCTTCGCCCATGTGCCCCAGCATGCCTGGAAGTTAGAAGAGAAAGAAAGAAGTTTTTTTCTGACTTGGCAGTGTTCAGCTCTCCCAGACCCAGGGCGTCTCCGAAGTCCTTTCTCCCTTGCAGGTCTGGATTGCTCTTGCAGTCTGTGGTTGATAAAACCTACATACCTTGTTAGTGCTTTTGAAATGTAGATTGAATTTCACTTGAAATTGAATTGGGAAAATGTTCCTGCTCCAGATGACTCTAATGGGGCCCCTGGGGTTCTAATGTGGCTCAAATTGGCCCAAGTAGGTCTCACGAATTCACTGGGAAATGAGACACATTTCCCTTTGGAGTGTCTTGAGACAAAGTATACATTGGAGAATTCATTCCCGAGTTGCCAAGTTATTGTTCTGTATTTATGTGGAGATTATATTCATCTATAGACACATCCTTGTGGAGTCAAAAATAGCCGCTTTTTTTTGCCAGTTCATAACATAAAATGTCCTAGTTTCTCTTAAGAAATCAACAGCTCTGCTTTTAAAACAATGAATACTACTATAATATGAAGGGACTCAGGAGAAGAAACATTAATGCAAGACATTATGTCAATTATTATTTACATAAACTGTAGGTAGGTCCTCCATGACTGATGGTTCCACATATCTGTGCATTCCACCAATCAAAGATTAACAATATGCAGGAATAAAAATCATGGCTAGACTGAATGAGCAATTTTTTAAACCACTCTTTTAAACCACTCTTTACATAGCTTTTACATTGAATTATGTATTTAAGAAATCTAGAGAAAACCTTTGTAAGTTATATGTAAATGCTACAACATTTTATCTAAAATATAGGAGCCTACCTGGTTGAAGAAGAAAACTGATTTCTGAAAGTTGTCTTCTGACTTCCACCCATGTACTATGGCATGTATGTTTCTGTGTTTCGATCTCTTTTCCCTCATCTCCTCCTCCTTTTCTTTCCCTCCCCTCTTCTCAATAAAATCTTAGTATGGAGAGAGGATTGGTTCCAGGACCATTAGATGCCAACTGCACAAAATCATCTGTGAGACACCTGTATGTAGCTAATATGGAACAATTATTAAATGTGATAATGGTATAGTGCCTTTGCTTTGTAAATGTTATCAGCATTTCTCATGATCTCCTACAAGTCTCCTTTAAAGTATTGTGAGAGGTTAGACAAAACAAGAGGCAAAATGATAGGAATTTTTGAAGATAGATAAATGTACATACAAGGAAATTTATATACTAACTTCTTTGCTTCCATGTTCTTTGGAAGTTTCCAAAATGAAAAAGCTTTTTAAATGTATTATTTTTCTTGGTCAAATGGAAAATGGGACTGAGTGAATATCAGATCAACGGATATAAAACAGCAGGATCATGGGGCTTCCTTCTTCGTTATTAAAAATTATAAACCCTTTTTACAAGCAGGATATTATGTGGACATAGTGATTATGTTTTATTTACAATTCTGATAACTACAGTATTAAATAAATGTCCCCTAAATTTTATTCACAGGTATCCTCTTGTCTTTAGGAGAGTGAACATTTATGATATAATAATGTCTTCATAAACTGACCCTTGATAAAATGTTTTGTTATCACTAAATATATCACTTTGCTTGATAGCAACATGATCCTTTTAAGCTCTCTGTTTCATGTTGACTTAGGATATTTATAGTTTTTATACTTTTGCTTTCAACCTATTTGTGTCCGTATATTGAGTCCATTTCTTGAAAGTAGACTTTCCAGTTGTATCCAGTTGGAGAATCTGTTTCATTAATATTTTATACATTCATATTTAAGGGTTGGGTCTAGCCTACTATCTTGCTCTTTAGTGATTTCTATTTGTTTCATCTTGATAGCTGAAAATTTCTGAAGAACATGGAAGCAAATAGACTTTTTGGCTTGCTTTAATAGAAAAACAAGATTATGTCAAGAAAAGTCAACTCTCTCAATGTGGATAGATGCAGTGTTCCAGGAAGCATCATTATATCACATTCTGGAGTTTCCCTGGATCACAAGCCTAAAACACTAGAAATAAGACATTTTTGAATGGGTATTGGGGCTGGGAAGATAGCTCAACCATTAAAGTACTTACCACATGAACAAAAGATCAGAGTTAGGAACCCCAAATTCGAAGTAAAAAATTCCAGGGGGGTGTGATGACCCATCTGTAAATTCCAGTCCTGAAAGGCAAAGCCTAGGAATTTTCAAAGCAAGCTGGCTAACTAGACTAGTTCTATAGCTGAGTTTTGAGTTTAATTATAGAATCAGTCTCCAAAAATACATATATACATACATACATACATACATACATACATACATACATACAGTGGAAGAGCAACTAAGAATGAATCCTAACATCAAGCTCAAGCATCTATATATGTGTGTGTGTGTGTGTGTGTGCAGGAACATGAGTATTCAGAGCGAGAGATAGAGAGAGAGAGAGAGAGAGAGAGAGAATCAGAATATGTGTCATTGACAATCTGACCATTTGTGTCCAGTTGAGACTACTGTTCTTCCACAGCTGCTGTCCTGAGAAATACATACAGAGCTTTGAATATATGGTCCTAGTACACCATCCAGCAGAGTTTAGTGCTATATGTATCACTTTCCTAGGCCAGGATTTGATGATCACAACAAATTACACACAACTTTGTGCGTAGAATCTAACCTGCCATCACTAAATCCCAGCTGTCCTCTCATTCCAATTGTGTCCTGAGGCCATATCATGGATCATGCTCTTTTTCGGGGGGAGAGAGGGTTCCCCTGCTGTTTCCACCGCATCCAGCATTCTAGTGTTCTTTCAGAACTAGAGCTCTGTCCTGCTCTCCAGCTGACTCTTGAATTGGCCAGCTGTCCTCCATGCCTGCCCAGCCTCCTCTTGGGTATACAGTTCCATACATGCACCATTTCACCTAGGATTCTGCCTATGGCCAACTAAGTCCTCCTTGGCCATCCCACCTAGTGAGCTGGCCACATGAGACTTCCCAGTTCTTTCCTTGCCTTTTTCTGTTTCTCTTTCTTCCTCCTTTTCCTTCCCTTTTTCTTTTTTTCCTTTCTTCCCTTATTGTCTTTCTTTCCCTTATACATAAAGTTTGAGCTATAACAGTTTAGTTGGACCAGCTCTTAAACACATGACTAACTAGGCTCTGGATACCACAATAGCATGATTTGGATTATGAGAGAACTAAGAAAACATAATGTAAAGCATGGTCCAGGGAGCTGGAACTGTTTTCCCTGAGAGAGAAAAGTTAGAGAAGCTATGGTCCCTCGGCACAAACCTTCAGAATGCTACCTCAGAAAAAGGGAAGGTATTCATGTATGCAATCCAAAGTCAAGAGCGTCCTGTTAACATTTCCTAAGAAGACATATAGGGACAGGCTTATCTTCCAACATGTGCTTTAAAAATAAAAAGAAAATAAATTGGATACCCGAAGTGGCTAGAGTGACTAGGCGTGGGGTCTTCAGATGAGATCTACTTGTAGGATTTGCACAGGGTTTGCTTTCCCATGTGGAGAGGCAGCCTGTGGGGGTCTTAAAAATGTGATTCAATGTGTCTAGGTTCTTCATAGTGGACCACAGTGATTTTAAAGAGGGAAAGAGAGAGTTTCATTTTGCTTTCATGTTCATGGGGAGTGATGGTAGTGTCATGCACATGTATGCACATGCATGTGGAAGACAAAAGAACAACCTTGGCTGTTATTTCTCAGGACCCATCTACCTTATTTTCTGAGAAAGGGTCTCTCACTGGGACCTGGGAATTCCTACTTCAGCTAGGCTGACTGGTCAGTGAGCCCCCGGGATCCTTGACTCTCTACCTCCCCAGAACCGGGATTACAAATGCATGTCATCATAGCCAACTTTTACCTGGGTATTGAACTGGAATTGAACTCAGGCCTCTACGTTTGCACGACAGATGCTTTTCTGACTGAGCTTCACTATCTCCCTGACCCTTCATTATTTTATTTTTAACTAAAACTACTGAATATAAGCTAAAAGAGGTACAAACCAAGTTGAGGACCTCCCATGGGTAGGATATTTTTAAATCAGCCCTGCTTCAGATTCCTCTTTCTACACTTCCCAAGCCTTCTGTCCCGAAATGGCTCCTCTTCTTACACTATGAGGTTTTTTTTTTTTAAAGACTATCTCATTTCCCAAAACTTCTTTACTCCTGGGTAGTAATGGTAACCTCTCTTTCAGCACTATGTTTCTAGACCTTCAGGTTTAATCCGCCACCCTAATTACACTTGAGGGCTGCTTACCACTGAAGAATAATACATCTTGTTGAAAATCTCTAGCTATTCTCATTTTATTCTCGCAGACTTGTCTCTGACAGCATCCTAAGCTCTTTGACCCAAGTGGAACATTTATCTTGGAATGTCTCATACATATTTATGTGTAACACATAAAAATAGGGGCTGCATTGTGGGTGCTCAGTTTGAAAGCCTATACCCTCTACTATGACATTCAGAAGAGGAAGTCAGGGATTTGTTGGGATCCAGGGAAAGGCAATGGATTAGGAGTGAGGACATGGAGAGTGACTCTAGCCCCCTTCCATAGTCAGCCCCTAGCTGTTCCACTTGAACTATTCTCAGAATCATCAGGGCTTAGATAGTCTTAGGCTAGGTGAAAGATGACAGATTGGTTGCCATGACAACACAGTTATAAATTCTGCTTGGGTGCTGAGTTTTCACTTTGGAAGGCATTCTAGGATTTCTCCTTCAACCCACAGCATCGAGTTTCCTGCTGCATAACAGAAGCATAGAACAAGTTCACTGTTGCTCAAAAGCAGCTGCCGCGCCCAGCCAGCGTCATATGCTTGTGTCCTAAACCTCCCAATATGGCAAGGTGGCTTAAAGACAAGTTGGAAATGTGAAACATCTTGCTCTTCGCCTTGCTTACAGCTTTCCGTGAGATTCAGAAGAGTCTTTAGACGCTCAGGGCTTCGTTGAGAAGGTTTCCTACACAGCCTGTGCCAGATGTATAATGCTGAAATTGAGGCCATCATAATTATGGCACTAAAACCCAAACTCCCTCAAGGCACATGCCTGAGCTCACTAATATCCAAACCTGTTAATTTACTCTCTGCCTTTCACTGCCAAGTACTTCCATCCCATAGTTAGAGGGGGTGAATTGCTGAGTTCAGGTAATCTTATCAATATTTCCATTTTTCATGTGTGTGAGTGTTTAAACATTTACATATGTTTGTAGGCACATGTCCCCAGCATATGTGTAGGCAGGTAAGTATGCAAATATGTGTGTGTGCATATGGAGTCCTGGGGTTGAGATCAGGAACCATCCTTAGATAACCTTCCATTTTAATCTTTTGAGGTCTGGTCTGTAATCAAAACCTGGCATTTTATATTGGGATATGGGGATCCAAACACTGGTCTTTTTTTGCTTGTGTGGCAAGTGCTTTAATTGCTGAGCCATCTCCCCAGCCCTAATCTTGTCAACATTCATGAGAATATACATGGCAAAGATGGTATGCTTGGAATAGCATCACCGATCTGATGTTGCCCTTTGACCCCCATACATGCACTGTGGCATGTGTACACCCATGTTCACTGAACACACACACAAACACACACACACAGCATAGACTAATGTTTACTGTGTATCCAGTAATTTCTAGACATGGACCCAACAAATGAGTGATAAACTTGGACACCACACACAGATGCTACCTTCACAGAACTTACCATGAGCAAAAAGGGTGAAAACAAGGCCATAAATGACCATGATGGATGACACAGAAGTAAATCCATCTGAGGCTTGAGAGACAGACAGCTCAGTAAAGCACTTACCATCAAACCTTTTGACCTAAGTTCAGCTCTAAAGAACCCATATAAGGCTGTACACGGTTGGGGATGGAATGATGGCTCAGGAGTTAAAACCTTTGCCTCAAGAGCAAAGGACCCGAACTTGGATCCCTAGACCCCACATAAAAATGCCTGATGGAAATGGCAGCAGCCTGCAATTCTAGCCCTGGAGGGCAGAGCCTGGGCAATCCCAGAACAAAGCAATAAGGAAAAGAGAAATCTAAGATGATTCCCAATATCATTCTTGGGCATCCATAAGCACATATACTCAGAGTGCCCTCTTGTATATATACATATATGCACACACAAAGACACAGACACAGACATACACACACACACACACATATACACACAGAGCTGGACAAAATCATGCATGCATCTGTAATCTCTGAGCTTCTATGGGAAATAGACAGACACAGGAGACTCTCAGAGGCTTGTGGGCCATCTATGTAGACAGTGGTAAATAATGAGAGACACTCTCTCAAACAAGATGGGAAAGGGAAGATCAAAACCTGAGGTCATCCTCTGACCCCGATACATGCATTGTGACATGTGTGCACCCATGGTTCACTGAACACACATGTGTGCACACATGCACACACCTGCACATACACTAACCCATCTGTTACCTATAACAAAAATCTAACACTTGGCTTCAATTTTTGCTCCTGCTGCATAAATGCAGAAAAAGGAGACTCTGCAAGCCAAGGGACGTCAGAGGTGGTGGATTACACGCTGTCAAGAGATCCAGGAGTAACTGTCCATGTAGAGAGGATATCACATTAGCCTTAGAGAAGGAACTATTTTAGCCAGTGGGGATAAGGAAGACATGCCAGAGAAGCAGCATCAGAATAAAGACTCACAAGTGATGTGTTAGTATGTTCAGGGCAGGGAGGAATGGTTCAGTGTGACTGTAATTCAGATCCTTGGGACAAAGTCATGACAGCAAAGCAACAGATCAAAATGGGGACCATGTATCTCTCGGTAGCCTCCTCCAGCTGCCTTTGAAGGCTTCTGAGCAGAGTCATGACATCATGCAAGTGTACCGGCATGTGCTCCCACGTAGGAGCACACCACCAAGAGATTACTTTCCCTTCCAGAAGATTTAACTTACAGACGGTGGGCCCACGGGGAGTCTGCGCAAGGTTATTCCAGTTTGGTTTCGTCTACCCGGGTTCTTTTCCTGCTTTCAAAGCATCCAGATGGCCCGCTTCCCTCAGCTGACTTTTTAAAATAAGTGATTTATTCCTCGAATCCACCAAGGGGTTGTCTTTCTTATCTCACGCACAAAGGGGGCGAGGGAGGAAAGGATGTCGTAAGTTTGTATACTGAATTACTTGCCAAGTATCAGAACAAGCGGCTGTTTTCCCAGGTCCAGGACGCCCCAGGCTCCCTTCCTAGGCTGCAAATTGGTATTTGGGGAAGCATCTCTGTGCATTCCATAACATTTAAGTCAGCACTTTCTGCCAGATTCAGCCAAAGGAAGAGGTTAGACACTGACTCCCACAAAGGTTCAGACAACGGCAAGCTTGGCTCCGACTTTGAACCACATCCTGAGGTAGCTTAAACATTCCGGGTTCCCACTGAAGGCAATGTGTGAAAGGGGAAGTGGAAGAGGATGGTGTAGAGGAAAGGAAGACAGAGAGGGCTTGGCAGGGAGGAATAAGGGCTGCAGGGAGGGACAGCTTCTGGAACAGAGTGCAGTGGTAGCTAAATCTCAATGTAGTCTTCCAGGGCCCAGTCCCTCCTGTGTGTGTGTATGCAGGTGGCAGTGTGCTCATATGAAGGCCACAGGACAACTTCAGATATTGGACGTGTGTGTGTGTGTGTATGCAGGTGCCAGTGTGCTCATATGAAGGCCACAGGACAACCACAAGTATTAGTCCTCAAGTGCCTTCCACCTTATATACAAGATGGGGTCCCTTATTGGCCTTGAACTTTGCCACATAGCCCAGACTAACTGACTTGTGAGCTTCCTGAGAGTCGCACTTCTCTGCCTATTGCTTACCTGGATTTTTTGCATGGGTTCTGGCATCCTTGTACTTGAGAGGCAAGTGCTTTAGTGACTGAGCCCATTTCCCCAGCACACAACACTTCTTTGATTTTCACAACCACACAAACAGCTCAACAGAGGTCAATATTGGTGACCCGTGTTGTGGCAAAGGGAATAGGTTTCTATGAAGTTGGGTCACACACAGCTGCTTAGGAAGGCACAGGGTTAAGTTCTAACCCAGGCACATGGTTCCCAAGAGTCTCCTCTCTGTGTCGGTGGCACAGTGGTGAGTCTAGTTGCCTTTCAAAGTGTCTATTGAGTTGCCTTTCAAAGTGTCTATTGACACTAAGAAATTAGAGCCAGGAGGAAGCCTGGGGACCAGCATGGCAGGTAGCCCATGACCCTGCTGGGCAGGAAGACCCCACCTGAGTTTTAAGGCCCAGAAGCCCATCAGAGCTGGAGAAACTTGAGGACCTGTGCTTTTTCTGTGGACAGATCATACTGAATTCTGTTCATAAGCACCTTACCTCTGTGAAAAAACAAAGAACCATCTGGAAGAGTCAATTGAAAGGAAGCAGAAGCTGAGTGGGTGCTGCCAGCAATCAGTGTGGGCAGAAACACTCGGGGAAGGGTTAAGGAGGCTGCTCAGATCTGTTAAAGCCTTTGCCTCACAAGCAAAAGGACCTGAGTTTGGATCTCCAGGTTCCATGTACAGAAAAAAAAAAAAAAAAAAAAAAAAAAAGCTAGGTGGATATGGCAGTGGCCTGCAATTCTAGTACTAAAAGGTGAAACCTGGGAAACCCCTAGAGCAAAGTAGTAAGGAGATGGAGCAATTCAGGATTGTTCCTGATGTCACCCTTGGGCATCCATAGATACATCCATTCAAGTGCCCTGCTGTATACACACATGCGCGTACACACACACACACACACACAAAACACCGCTCAGGAGTTAAAGATAAGGCCTGAAAGGTGGATGGTGATCGACTGCACAGCAGGATGAGTGTACTGAATGCAGTTCAACTGTACATTCAAGCCCAGTTAAGACAGTTGCACTTCATAGTCTGCTTATTGTCCTACAATAAACAAAATGAATACCATTTTGTGAGGTGAAAAGAGTTAGGGTCTTAGGAACTGTTCATACAGCCAGGATAAAAATATTTTATACTCTACACTTAAAATGGCCAAGGTTGTATGCTGTGTATATTTTACCACAAAAAAATTAACAACAACGAAAAGATATGGTCAAGCTTTTCTTCCAGTCAGTGGAGACTGGCAGTGGATAGGACTTCCTGGTTCAAGTTCAGTCACAGAGCTCTGGGCATTCCCAGAGGACATACTCAGGCAACCTTGGGGACAGAAACATGCCCAGAAGCAGCCCCAGCCCAGATAATGCATGAAGTCTAAGTCGAAAGGTCACCTTCTGTCCCACTACAATGGAATGTGATGTTCATTAACTCTCAGTTTTTAAAAGCTCAGGCTGCCGTCCTTGCCCGCTTTGGTTGCCTCCTTAATTCTTTTTAAATTGAATACCCAGACTTCTCACAGGCAGGATTATGGAAAGAGATGAGAAGTCAGTCATCTGGAATGGTGGTTTTAAGTTTTTATTTCATGGTGACTAAAAGCACCATGTCCCCGGCAAAGTTCACATTGTGTTGCTTGCCCCTGTTTTTTTTTTTTTTTTTTTTTTTTTTTTTTTTTTGAGGGTAGTTGGAAGTTGGCGGGTTCTCGAGGAGAATGCAGTGTGTGGGGCTGAGTTAGGGGGTGCTCCAATTACTAGAATGGACCCTCCTGAGCCTCTGATTTGGAAATTTAGTGTCCTTACTGAGTGCTGCCACAGATAGTTGGCCTACCATGGAGCATACAAGTGTGGGAACATAACCTTTACAAGATGGATGGTCTAATTTCATGTTCAAATTTTATCCCTCATCACAAGGCCTCTGGCAAGTGCTATCTGTAAAAGAGGAAAAACTACCAAATGGCTCAAACATGTGAATTCAGTAAAGGAACATGCCCATAAACTACTAGCACCATGGTTTGGTGCACAGTGGTCATCCAATAAATCTCTTACACCAGAAATTTGTGACAATAAGGTCTCAAGTCTAGGGAGCTTTCTGCCCAGGTCAGTAAGTGTTTGTGCCTGTGGCTTCAGTTGGCCCTGACCCGTGTGCATGTGATGTCCTAGAGCCTCTGCTGACTTCGCAACAGCTCCTTTTTAAAAAATTTATTTTGTGTGTGTATCAGAGGGCACTGTGTGTCCCTATGGAGGACCAAGGGTGATTTTCATCCTGGATTGCTTCTACCTCTTTTTTTTTTTTTTTTAACTTCACTCTGTGATTTCTGGGTCTGAAGTGCAGGATGCCC
The DNA here is from genome assembly GCA_023101885.1 of Typhlomys cinereus. Taxonomy (NCBI): domain Eukaryota; kingdom Metazoa; phylum Chordata; class Mammalia; order Rodentia; family Platacanthomyidae; genus Typhlomys; species Typhlomys cinereus. The sequence goes on along the minus strand of JALPQD010000530.1, from coordinate 959,070 downwards.
CCAGTGCTTTAGCCTGACATTTTTAAATGGGACCTGAGACCCATTTAAACTCAGGACCTTCTGCTCGTGAGGCAGAGTCTTAACCCCTGAGCTATCTATCCAGCCCAACAGCTCCTTTTTTGAAAGGAATCCTGTTGGGGACCTGTCATGGTTTGAATGTGAATTGTCCCCACAGGCTCGTGTTACCTGGATACCTGGTTCCTTGCCAGTGGTGCTGTTTGGGAAGGTAGAGTCCTGATGGAGGAAGTATAGCACTAGGAATGAGTCTTGAGGTTTGATAGCCCCCCTTCTCTCTTTGCCTCTTGGTGCTGTCACTAAACTTTCTCTGCCTGCTGTTGAGTTTGTTCCCTACCATCATGGGCCATCCCCTCTGGATTACAAACCAAATAATCAACCCTTTCCCCCTTGAGCTGCTTGGGTCAGAGCATTTTATCACAGCAACTGAAGAGCAACTATAACAGGACTCTTCTTGAGTTGCTGGATAGATTTTGATTTGTTAGGAAGTCTAGACCCCACTCATGACCAACCCCCAACTCTAGTTAGCTAGTCAACCAGATGAAGCCTCTCCCCTTTCCTCATGTATGGCCTTGTCACCTTTTAAATTCCATGTAATACATAGATAGGACAGTTGGTTTGTGTGCAGCTGTCTTGACAGGCATCCACATTGTTCTTTTCCAATTTGTAGTGCTTGTCCTTGCTGATTTCCCTTGAACATCTGTGGACATTTTTCTCCATAATAATAATAAGGGAAATATAACTTTCTTAGGTTAAATCTACAATGAAACTAAAATTTCATGGTTTTATTCCCTGACTAGGACTAAGAGAAAGATTGAATCAAAAGTCTATTTAGGAAAAAGAAATTGTGGTCAAGGGACTGATTGGAGGACCAGATACCTTGAATTAATTTTTCAAGTACAACTTTGTAATAGTCAAATATAAGTCTGTGGTTTTTGACCCATTCAAAATGTATAGCTCTATATAGTTTTATGCCACATTTTAAGATCTTTGTAGAATTCTTGTATTTTAAAATATTTGGCCAAAAAACTTTTTTTTAAATATATTTTTTTATTTATTCAATTGTGCGTGTGTGCGTATGTATGTGTGCGCGCGCATGTGTGTCTGTGTGTGTGTAGAACCACGGACGAATTTGGGAACCACCATGGACGCCCTACCAGGATCAGAAACGCAGGCCGCCCTGCGTCTATACGTGGGATCTGGGATCCGAACTCAGGACCTTCTGCCTTGCAGAAGGCAGAGGCTTAACCCCTGAGCCACCTCTCCAGCCCCAAAAAACTTTTTTTAATTCTAATGTTATATAATTTTAATTTTTTACTTTTTGTGCATGTGTGTGCATGCGTGCGTGTGTGTATCAGAGGGTGGTGTGTGTCCTTGTAGAGGCAGGCGCAAGGTTGACTTCAGAAATCACCCTGGATTGCTTCTACCTCCTTTCTGTTTCCCTCTGGGATTTCCCAGGTTCTGCCCACTGAGGGCCAGAAGTACAGGCTGCCACCATTTCTGCCTGACACTTTTACATGGGACCTGGGATCCAAACTGAGTTCCTCCTGCTTGGGAAGCAGAGTCTTAACCCTAAGCCATCTCTCCAGTCCTATTATATAATTTTAAAAAGATACATGGTATTGGCATACTAACCTACATCTATATAGGATAAAGTAAGTCTATTCAGACCACCTTCTGGATCCTGAAGGAGGCAATACCATGTGTGGGGAAGGGAATAGTATTTAATAAAAAAGGACTGAAAAATTGGCTTGCTAAGGGATTAACAGCCACAATAGTGTTCCTGTACTAAAGGGGAACACAAGAAAGGACTCTAGGCAATGCTACTGAATCTTTACACCTCATTAGAGTGGAAGATCCAGAGGGAAGTTTGACATTCACACTAAAGGATGCTCCAGGGATTTGGGGGGGGGGGAGCACTGGGAGAAAGGGAAGGGGAGAAAGGAAGGAGAAAAGGGGGGAGGGAGGGAGGGGATGGGGTACATATTAAGTTTGTATGAGTGGAAAAAATAAAGAAATAAAAAACATTGGCTTGCTATTTAGAAAAATTTCACATATATATTCATTTTAAACCACATACTCAGACAGAGAATAGGGACATTAAGGAAATAGACATGAAAAAAGCCAGACTTTAAATCAGTATGACATCTTGAGAGAACAATTTAATGATATCAAATGAAATCCTAAGAAAAGATTTTCACTTCCAATATGGTCATTTCACTTACAAGTGTGAAGTGTAAAGAAATAACCTCCATAAAGAAAGATGGGGCAGATATTACATTTTAAAATTGCTTTAACTAGCACAGAATTTAGAAACAACTTGAAAATCCCATAAGAATAGCATGATGAAGGAATAAGTTAATTAGTTTTCTAGTAGTATACCACTGTACTTTAAGAAACATATTCCAGCAAGACAGCACAATATAATGTTTTAGCATTTTCTCTCCTAGTAGCAACATTAATTTGAAGAAAGCTTCTAGCAAACAATAACAATAACAACAACGACTTCACAAGAGCTTAGAGATAAGAGTGCCTGGGTGGTGTCAGGCCTGGTGATTCATGCCTTACATCCTAGCATTCAAGAGTCTGAGGCAGGAGGATTTCCATGGTTTAAATGTCAGCATAGGCTATAGCTGACATTCTTTTGTCTCAGAAAACAAACAAGACAAAAAGAAGGTACCTGGTTACATCAAAGAAATAAGAAGAAACATAGGGAGGAGAGTAGAAAGGATGATTTTCGACTACATGCATCACCTCTTCCCCAAGCCTAGACAATATAGCACCAGAAGGATACCTCTCCACTTGGGAGTGCAGGGGGAGTACAAGGGGATGAGAAAAATGAGTGTCAACTCTGTCTCGGACCCTATTACCAGGCCAATCCCAGTAAACCCAGTGCCACGAAGGTCCCCATAGCCCCAAGCTTCAAGTTGGTCTCTTCAGACCCAGTAGCAGACAGACCTCAGTGGTCTTATCACTGGCTGCACATGCAGCTTCAGCTTCTAGGTTTACCCGGTATCAGACCCCAGCCAAGCTCAATCCCAGACCTAAGGGTCGGCCCAAGTTTTAGGCCTGCTCTAGCCTGAGGCTGACACCTGTAGACTAGCTCATAGGCTAACTCACTGTCGGGCTGATCCCCGTTGTTCTCAAGGCTCAGGTCATCCTAGTTGTCATGGTTTGAATGTGAAATGTCTCTTACAGGCTCATGTGTTTGAACACTTGGCTTCCAGATGGTGGTGCTATTGTGAGAGATTGTGGAGGGAGCATTTTGGATATGGGGCCTTGCTGATATGTGTAGGGCTATATTCTGAAGGTGCTAGACCAAGATTGCTTTCAAGCTTACTCTTTGTTTCTTGTCTGCTGTTGAGTGTGACCAGTCAGTTAAAACTCCTGCCACTACAGACAGGAGTCAGTTGTATTTCATGTCTTCCTTGCAATGATAGACGATGCACTATCAACCATGAGCACAAAGAATTCTTCTCTTAAGCTGTTCTGTCATGTATCCTGCCAGTCAAGCAATGAGGAAAGTAACAAACATAATGAGGAAAGTAACAAACATACCAGTATACCACATCATGGGCCAGCCCTCAAAGGCTAGGTCTAGATACCAGCCAACCCTCATGTCTCTAACACTATGCCAGACTCTGTAGCTTTAGAATTAGTGTACCTACAGTTTAAACCCACTTTCCAGTCCCAAATAACTAGACCTACTTTAATGGACCCCAATGCCAAACTGGTTATTATAGATGGTTCCAAGATCACCCCCGTGTATTCAGACTGCAGGACAATTTCTATGGCTCCAGTATACAGGCCCACTTTTAGGGACTTGGCTCCGGGTCTGTCCTATTAGATCCAGCAATCAGCCTATCCCAGCATCATGCTCTGCATACCTAGGCTTGATTCTATCACAGTGAAAGTTAGTCCCTATAGACCTAGGCTTTGGGTTGGTCATAACTCAGTTAACAGGTTCACCTTAGTGGATCAGGTGCCAAACACAGACAGCTTGCCCAGGCTCTCTGGAAAGACTACTGGTGAAGGCCTTTCCCTGACGAAAGCAGTCTTCAAAGACTAGAATCAGCACCTACTTCCTCAGTTGAGCAGATATCCTACATGGCTACCTGGATCAAGAATGATCAGGGAAACATGAAAATACCAAGGAACAGTATGAAAAGCTGTGACTGATGCTAAAGACTTGATGACACAAGGGCTACCTGAGAAAGGATTTAAAATAATTATTTTGAATAAGCTCAGCAAGCTCAAAGTGGACAAGCCAGAAGAAACCCTGGGGTCTATAGAAGTGGCCAGGTAGGAAAGTTGGGGGGAGTGAAATGGATTAATGAGGGGAAGGGAGGGGAAATGGGAGGAAGGGGAAGATGGAGGGAAATAGGGATTAGTATTGAATATGTTTGCAAAAATAAACATTAATCCATTCGAATATATCTTAATTGTCAATCAAGGTAAATATATATGTACTACACTCTTTGGAAATATCCATAGAAATGTAAATTAAAAATATTTTATAGACTAATTCTGTAACTTGGATTTTGTAAACACTGCACCAATAAACACTGATGCACAAGTATCTCTGTTAAAAAAATAAAGGATGAAGAAATTATAATTGATACCACTGAAATCAAAGAACCTTAAGAAACTGACAAAAAAACAATTACTCGCTAAGTACATTTGATGACCTAGAAGAAAAAGAAATTTCTGGATATATGTGATCTACCAATACTGAATCATTAAGAAATAAGAAAATCTGAGCTGGCAAGATGGCTTGAAAGGTAAAGACATTTGCAACTATGCTTGAAGAAATGAATATAATCCCCAGGACCCACATGGTAGGATACCAACTCTTGCAACTTGTTCTCTGATCTCCACGCACATGCCATGGTTCACATGTGCATACACATATGCAGGGAGTAGATAGATAAATAAATATAAAAACAAAAATAGAACACAAGACATACCTACAGCTAACATCACACTTGAAGGTTAAATGGTGGAGCTTTCCCTGTAAAATCAAGAAAGATAAACAAAAATCACTTTCAACATGTGTGTTCAGCATGGTCCTGAAGTTGTAGCTAGATCAGTTAGCCAAAAAGAAGCAATAACAGGAAAGGAAGAGGTTAAATAGTTGTGTTTGTAGTGATACTTTGTATATGCCAGGCCCTAGAGTCACCACATAGTCTATTTGGATTAATAAATGAATCTAAGGAAATTATAAGATATAAAGCCAATATAGAAAAAGTGTTTCTACACACACCAAGTATTTGGGAAAAAAAGGAAAAGAATCCTTTATACAGCAGCTACAAAAATAATGAAATTCTTAGGAATAAATTTAACCAAAGAGGTGGAAGAGGTCTGCAACTGAAAACTGTTTAAAGCACAGAAGAAACAGATTAAAGATGATGCAAATAAATGGAAAAATATTCCATGTTCATGCAATAGAAGAATTAACATTGTCCACACTAGCCCAGGTGACCCACAGATTCAATGCAATCCTTATGGAAATTTCAGTGTCCTTTTTCACAGGAATAGGGAAGACAACCCTAAAATTTGCATAGAACTACAATGACCCTAAGTAGCCAAGGAAATCTTAGAAGATGATGACCACAATCTTGAAGATGATGACCACATCACATCATCTGATTTCAAAGCATGTACAACAAGGTGGAGATGGTGGGCATGCCTCTGTAATGCCAGCAACTCTGGAAGCAGAGGTGGAAAAATTGCCTGTACCTAGGACCGGGAGTTCAAGATCAGATAGGAAAACATAACAAGATCTCATCTCAAAAAAAAAACAAAACACCAAAACAACAAAACTATATTTTTATCATAAACAAAACTGCATGATAACTACACTAAAAATACACACTGAGCCAATGAAATACAATAGAGAACCTAGAGATCAACCCACAAGAATAGCAAAAGTATGTTTTCAGCACATGCTAAGAACACACAATGGGAAAGGATAGTGTACTTTGGAGTTACAGTTAAAAAGTTAAACCTTATTAATCCTTAATAAATGGTACTAGGGAAACCAGTTATCCCTACATAGAAGAAAGAAGTTAGAGCCTCGCCTCATGCCATTTAAATGGACACGAACTCTGAATGGACTAAAGATGCCTGAAAGGTAAAACTATTAGAAGACGGGGCTAGGGAAAGGGATCAGTGAGTAAAATTGCTGTTCGGATCTCCAGCACTCACATGAATAGTTAGGCATGGCAATGTGTCCTTCTAGTGGTGCTGGGAGATGGAAACGGGAAGGTTCTGGGGGCCCCTGGCCAGTTATTCTACCCAATCTGTGAGCTCTGGTTTCACTGAGAGATACTTTCTCGAAACATAAGGTGGAGAGCTACAGATATACCTGACATCGACCTCTGGTATGCACGGACACACATGAACGGTAGAACAGTGCATGTATTCACATGTGTGGATGTACACACATACCCACACTCAGGAAAATGTATGCCTTTGGTCTGGGAAATGACTTTTGTGTGTGTGTGTGCATATGTATGTAACAGCACTGCATGTGCCTGTGGAGATTCAAGGATGACTTTAGGAATCATCCTAGATTGCTCTACTTCCTTTTTGGCTTTCACTCAGGTTTCCCATGGGATCTGGAATCTGAACTCAGGCCCTTCTGCTTGCAAGTAAGAGGTTTAACCCCTGAATCATCTCTCCAGCCTAATGACTTTTTAACTGTAACTCCAAAGTACAAGCAACACAGCAAAAATCAAAATGGGATTATAGAAAGCTAGAAAGTTTCCTAACAAACAGCAGAAAAAAAATAATTAATAGACTTTAAGGGATAACCCACCACAATGAAGAAAATATTTGCAAATCATACATCTGATAAAGGGTTATATCTAAAATCTGTATCTTTACTCAATAGCAAGAGTATTACTCAATTAAAAATGGTCAAGTGACCTTGAACAGACATTTCTCAAAAGATATAAGTCATCTATGGGGATATTGAAAAAATGGTCAGCATCACTAACTATCAAAGTACTATAAGTTAACACAGCTATGATTTATCATCTTCTAGTTGGAATACTTATTTTCAAAAAGATGAAATATGTGTATTAGTTACTTTCTTGGTGTTCCGACCATGTATCCAGCAAGAAGCAACTAAAGGGAAGAAGGGATTATTTTGGCCAACAGTGTGGGGGTACAGTCCACCGTGGCAGGGGTTACAGCCCATCATGGCAGGAAAGGCAAGGCAGTGGGAATTTTCACTGTGTAGCCAGAATGAGTGCTTCCTTATTTCTGGCAAACCAGCAATCAAGAGAGCTGGAAATGCTAGCAGTCACCTGGATTTCTCTTTTCCTTTTCATCCTGGACTCCAACCCATACACCCTGTGTACCAGTTACTCTCTGTGCTGCTATGAGACAACACTCATACTCAAGCAACCAAAGGAGAGAAAAGGAGATTTATTTGATTTATGGTTCCAGAGGGAAGCTACTGTTCATGATGGCAAAAAAGACATGGCAAGTCGCAGAAGCTGGGGAAGGCTTAAATCACGAGAGAAGGAAGAGAGGGAAAGAGAGAAAGAGAGAGAGGAAGAGAGGGAGAGAGAAAGCATTGCAAGAGCAACTTCTTAGGCAGCAAGGCCTGCCCTGTGACATGTTCCCTCCAGCACGGCTCTGCCTCCCAAAGGTGCCATAACCTTCCCAAACGTCACTAAGGGTCAAACACATGGCTCTGTGGAGGGTAACTCCCATTCAAATCATGACATCCATTCTCAGGGTGGGTCTTCTCTCATTTAATCCTCTCTGGAAATATCCTCACAGATGCATCCACAAGTATGTCTCCTAGTGGACTCTTAACCCATTCTGGTTGAGATTAACTATCACAATAAACATTTGTGAGACCATGGGGGAATATAATACCTATACCCATTCTGGGAATTAGGTGTAAATTAATATACAATTGTAGAGGACTTTGTGGAATTTCCTTAAAAACTACCATAGAATCCAGTAATCCCACATGTCTAAAATAAAATGGATATTAATGTGAAAGGAATTGGTATAAACATGTCAAAAAATCTGTTCATCTTGTTCACTCTTGCACTACTTAGAAGAGTCAAGGTATGTGGCTGGAGAGGTGGCTCAGAGGTTAAGCCTCCGCCTTGAAGGCGGAAGGTCCTGAGTTCGGATCCTAGACCCCACATATAGACGCCAGGCGGAAGCGGGGGTGGCCTGCGTTTCTGGTCCTGCTAGGGCGGAGCCTGTGAACCCCAGGGCAGAGTAAACAAGGAGGATGTGGAGGCGGTCCATGGTGGTTCCCGAATTCGTCCGTGGTTCTACACACACATACGTACACATACATACGCAGACACGCACATGCATAATTGAACAAAAATGAAATAAAAAATATTTAAAAAAAGAGTCAAGGTATAAAAATCAACCTACATGTCTATCAATTCATAGTAGATAATGAAAACATGGTATGTGTGTGTGAGCGTGCGCACACACACACACACACACACACACACGAGTTCAACCTTAAAAAGGAAGGAAATCTGTTCCTCTAGCAATGTGCATCAACCCAGAGGACGTTACGTTAAGTGAATAATGAAGGCATACAACTACTACAGTATCTTTCTTACATGACAAGTCTAAAAACGCTGATCTTGTGCAGCATAGAATATTAATACAGTGGCATTTACCAGGTGCTAATGATAGGAAGAGTGGGATTCAGGGGTATGTTGGTCAAAGGCTACAAACTTTCAGTTGTTTAGGAATCATATACAACTCAATAGCATGTTATTGTATGTAACAGATTATCACAATTTTTATTTGAAAATGGTGACAAGATTTTAAACTGTGACCACAAATAGTATGTGCAGCAATGCATGTAGTTAACTCAGATTATCCATTCCATGATGTATATATATTTCAAAACATCTGTGTAGCATGAATATTCATAATTTTATATGGCACATAATTCTACAGCCCTGAAAAAATAATTTCTTTCAGTGCTGAGGAGCAAACCTAGGACCTTGCACATGTTTGACAAGTGTTTTACCACACAACTATAACCCTGTCCCATTAAAATAAATTTTTTTAAAGATTTTTTGAGATGGAACAACGGGTAAAGGCATCTGCACACAAATCAGGCAATCTAAATTTGATTCCTGGATGGATGCCACAAAGTGGAAAGAGAGAACTACTTCCACAAGTTGTCCTCTAACCCCCACCATGTATATACACCTGTGTTCTCTCTTCTTTCTCTCACTCTCTTTCCAAATAACAAGATATTTATAAAAATAAATGCAGCATTCTTATAAACAGGTTTAAATGGTGAGTTTACAGGTAATTTTCTTCATTAATACCCAATAGTTTTATAATTCATGATTCCATCCAATAAGGGAGATGAAAGACCAAACCACTAAAGAGGTACATATGAATACTTTAGGATTTCTACATAATGGAATGATAATTAAGGCATATTTAACTTTTCCTTTCATAGACAGTGCTCATTTTTTATCCATCACAGGGGCTGGCCAAAACTATGCACTGAGTAAGGTTCTGTAATCTAATGCCTTCCACACAGAAATTTTGCTCTATGTTATTAAAACTTTCAAGTTTACAAGGACCGCACCAGACACCAAGCCAGGAAAGACAAACCCTGAATTCGCAGAAACATTTATCACTGCCCCTCAATATCTGTCACAACTTTTCCAGTCATATTCTTACTAAATAAAATATTAACTTGATTCTGGTGTGTAACAGTATTGACTGAACCTGGCAGTGTGTAAAAAGATCCACAAGCAGCATTTCGTGACTTGAGAGCTTCCCTGTTACAGCCCTGCGTTGCTCACTGGTGTTATTACCTTCTCAACCTTAAGAAAGGCAGGAGGGGCTGGGGAGATAGCTCAGTCAGAAAGGTGCCTACTGTGTGTTGAAGGTTATCTTCATTTGCTGGTAGATACACAACCAAACAGGGGAGCAAGGGGCTTATTCTTGCTTATGATTTGTAGTTCATCCGCATGGCAGGAGAATTCATATCAGCATCAGGAGCAGAGGGAATTGGCCACAACAAATCCACAGGAATTGCTGAGAGAGGGACCAACTTTCTCACTTGTCAGTAGGCCGGAATACCAGGAACCAGCTCGCTCAGCTTTATCCACCTGTCCAAGGAATGGTCTCACTCACCCTGGGCTGGGTCTTCCCACATTACTTAGATAACCTCCCATGGACTTGGCTCAGGGCTTATCTTAGCTACTAATTCTTCACAGATGTAGTAAAAGGCTCAGCCTTCAACTGTCAGGTTGACACCTGTATCTAATTAGCACATTTGCACAAGCACAAGGGTCTGAATTTGATTCCTAGCACCCATAAGAAGTGGGCATGGTGGCACATATAGGTAATCCTAGCACTAGTGACTTGGAGATAGGAGGATCCCTGGGTCTTACTGCCTGGCTAGTCTTACTAACTGGGCCAGTGAGCTTCAGGGAGAGGAAGAACCAAGAGGGAAAGAGAGAGGGAAGGAAGGAGAGAGGGAAGGAAGGAGAGAGGGAAGGAAGGAGAGAGGGAAGGAAGGAGAGAGGGAAGGAAGGAGAGAGGGAAGGAAGGAGAGAGGGAGAGGGACTGAGGAAGAAAGAGAGAGTTTATTTTAAAAAAAATAAGGTGGAAATTGATTGAGGAAGACATTTGATGGACTGTCTTCTACATGCCCATGCCTGAGTAATCACTCCCATGAATACATTCACCCGAGGGAGAGAGGAAGAAAGGGAAGGAGGAAGAAAAGGAGGAAGAAAGGGAAGGAGGGAGGATGGGAATGAAGCAGAAGCAGAGGGAAAAAGCAAACAAGAATGCAAAACGTCCAGGTAGCAAAACCAAAGCCACATTTAAAGCAAGTTCTTACAGGTTCCAATAGGAACTTGGAGAAGGAGAGACAGCTCCAGGGCCCCTTTTGGCTCCAGGCTCACTTATCTTAATTCAGTAGCAGAAAAACCCCATATGTGAGTTTGATAAACCCTCCCAAATAAACAGTCTCCACTGAGTCAGCCCTGGAGTGTGGTGTGGACAAGTGTCATCTGAGAAGTGAGCATGAACTTGCTCGCAGCTCATCAATCTCTGTCACATTCCCCAGCAGGGCGGGTGGCAGGAGTCCTTGGGGTTTTGGGCCCGCAGCGATGATGGCAGGCAAACACACCAGCCTCCAGGATGAGAAGCCAAGCCCAGTCTCTTGGTGGAAGCGCCATGGTGTAAGTTCTACTTATCAGACACCCACAACTGCGAAAAGCATCAGATCAAGGGCGAATCAGGCTGCTCACATCAGTGGGATGTAAGTAGGGACAGAGTAATCCTGTCCTGGGATTCTACTCCTTAGGGACCTGGTGCCCCGGATGCACCGGCCATCCAGCCTGACTGCTTTTGCCAGGGCCGCTGCTACGCCTAAACATCAGGATGGGCACTGTCAGCATTTCCTGGACTGAGGTCAGGGAACGAATGTCATCTCGGCTGCTGTTGCTGATTTGTTTTTGGGCAACAGCAGTGAAGGAGCTGAAAGAGTTCACGATGGCTTAATGTAGCTCACTCAGTTGGGGTCAGCAACACTAAGGGCTGGGGCAGAAACATGGCCCCTGGCACCCCAAGTGGTAGCTTGCTGTTTTACAGAGGAAGCTATTATCAGGTCCTTTCACTCTGTCTCTTCCTTGTCCTGAGTGTTTAGAGGAAAACAAGAGCACAGTGCAATATATTTGACAATGAAATGAAGGCTTTGTCTAGAGGAATCCGGAAGGCTTCATAAAGATGACTTCCAAATGACACTTAGAGAACACCTCGAATCCATCCGTCAGATAAAGATGAAGGAGGGGGGTGCAGGTGGGAAGAGTAAGTCTATCAGTGAAGGTCAAGTTTGCACACATGGTTAAAGCTTTCTGTATTGTTTACTCCTTGTCCAATGCTATGTCGTGTTTCATGTGTATTCCAAAGCAATGGGAGAAGAGACTGAGCTTAGGTAGGTTCTTTGACTTAAAGTCTCACTGCCAGATGTTGAGGCAGAGTCTCACTGACTAACAGACATCAGTTTGCTGAGTGTCAAATCCTATGAATCCAATCCAAATTGGTCTGACTTGGGAGTACCTGACTGCCTCTTCCACGAGCAGTGAGGTAAGGGAAGGAGCTTGAGCTGGGCTCCGCCAGACCATGTGAGGGGATCTCTAGAGTCCTCAGGGAAGTGCTGTCCAGAGGGACAACTCTCCTTCCTGACTTCTGCCTGACCCTGTCCCCCCCCTCCCCTCTTCCCCATTCCCTCACCTTCCAGGTACAGCCTGCCTGGGCATATGCTTTTGCTTCTGTTGGGCTCCTGGCACAGGGAAGGCAGCTCTTTTGACTTTGGGTGGAGCACAGAACTCATTGCCAAGACAAATACAGTCATTGGAATCTCAGGTCGTCCCTCCAGAGAGTCCTCAGAAGAACTGCCCTGTTGTCACTTCTGAGATCTGGGAGTTTCCCCAGCAGCTGCGGGTGTTGCCAGCTCGGTCCTGTCCAGTCACTTAGGGATCCGCTCTGGTGGGAAGCAAGGCTACATTTCCCACCTCTCTGCAAAGGGGCCAAAGAGAAACGTGGGAGATTTGAATCGAGGCCAGCAGTGCTGGTGAATTACAGACAATGAAGGAATCCTGGGGTTGTTGTCTAAACTACTAGATGCTCTACAGCTGAAAAGTTCTAGAAAGTTTACTTTTCCAGTGTCATTAGAGGAAGCTTTCTGGAGATGATCATATTGGAAAGAACTGCCTCATTAACTTTCATCAGCCATCCATTGATATAAGGTGAAAAAGACCTTCGACAAGGGTCACTGACCTGCAGCCCAAGGCAGAAATCCCAAGTCAGTATTCCAGATTGGCGTGAAAGGGAGAAGGGGAGGGGAGGTCTCTAGGAGGCTCCGGCACCTGGTGTCTATCTGTTCCTTGCCTTCATCCTTTGTAGCAGACCATCTTCTCTTCAAACTCATCCAATGGCAAAGGTTACTTTTGAACCTCCATTTGTCTAGAGTCCCTCCTGAGGTCAGAGCTCAAATCTTCCCCCTTGGTCTATGAAGAGCCAGACATAAACATCTTTGGCTTGTGGGTCATATGGTTTCTATAGTAACTACTCAACTCCACCAGTGTAACACAAAAGCTGCCATTAACAATATGTAAATATACAACTGTAGCTGTGTTCTAAAAACTTTCTTGACAAGAACTAATTCTGGGCTAGATTTGGTCAAAATTTGGTATGTCTGTTCTCATTTTTTCTTTCTTCTCATTTCTGAATCCCAAGAACAGAAATGAGGTGTTAAAAAGACAAGGGCTTTCTCTTTGTTGTTACTCTTGGACATCTTCCCCTATTTTTTACACTTTAGAAAGTACACTTTGTCTTGTCCTTGGTAGTGGTTATTCAAATTGAAAGCAGCTGTGAAGACAAGCATTCTTACTGAGCACTTGGTATGTCCACCACCACGAAATAGTCTTCTTTAAATGCACTGTCTTTTGTTCAGCTAGACAGAAAACTTGCTGGGGTATTACAGAGTAACTTGGGAAAACTTTCTGTAACTCACAAAGCCAGGCATAGAACGCAAGTGTAAGAAGGAAGGGGGAAGGGAAGGAGGAAGAAAAACAGAAAGAGGTAGAAGCAAAAAAGAAAGAAGAAAAAGAAAGGAAGAAAGGAGGAGGGAGGGGGAGAGAAACAGACACTATGTGGAAGCAGAATCACTGAGAAATGACAAGCACTTTTGGACTGGGTAAATTTTCTTAACCTCTTCAGATCTGGATTGCGAAACCTTCCCACTGCCCCTGAACTTCCTGGGAAAAACAGAAGTTGGTCAGGAACTGTCTCGTCGAGGTACTGACAAGGAGGAGTACCCTCTAAATGTGTCCCATTACTGGAGGCAGGGGACCAAAATGTCACATTAAGATCACTCAGACTCAAGGATGCCTCAGCACCCATCCCATCAGCCATCTCTCTCCCTCAGCGTGTGGTCATGAGACAGGGCCACAACCCGTCAACTGTGAAGCTGCAGTTCAGGGGGACCTAGCAGATGCTCCCTCTGTTGGCTTCCATTGAGACACTCAGTGGAGGTCGTGTACAGACCAACATCTGAGAAACAGTCATAATAAAATGTTAAGGATAAAAAACTAGGGAATCTAATAAGAGCATGGTCCCGCGCTGTTCACAGTCTCTATGTATGGGCCGGTGAGATATTAGTAAGTAAAGGTGTCTGTTCGCAAACCTGGTGACTTGAGCTCAATCCCTGGAGGCCCACCCAGAAGGAGAGTACTGATTTCTAAAAGTTATCGTGACTTGTACGTGTGTGCTGTGGCATGTGTGAACCTGTGTTTTCCTTTCTCTCTCTCTCTCTCTCTCTCTTCTGTTCCCTCTCTTCCTCCCTCTTTCAAATAAATGACAAATAAAACAATTTTAAAAACTATGTATACCTATCTTTACTTAGAAAACAAATCTTCCAACTGGAAGAAATATACTAAAGTATCAATTAGCTCTCTGTATGCGATTGCAGATATTTTTGCTTTTATTGGTCCCTTTTTGCAGGAAAAAAAAGTTTCTGGAGAGTCAGCATGTGGCTTCTGTAACTTTAAAGTGTTGCTTTCTGAAAGATGAAGAGGAATAGGTGTCTCAGCCCAAGTTGTTAAGAAGATAATCTCATTCCCCAGCTTGTGACAGTTTCCCATCTGCCCTGAGGCAGGCATTCTCTCAGCTACATGGAAACTTCCAGATACACCTCTGCCTCAAAGAGGAGGAGGTGCTTGAGCATCTTGCAAGTGGTATCTCTCTGGCTTAGTCTCTGGGAAGAGCAGGGGTGCAGGAGGGATGGCTGCAGTGGGGGGAGGATCTGTGGCCCTTCATGACTGTTCCCTTTGGTTCTCTTCCTAAGAGAACGTGGCAGTATCTGATCCAGCCTGGCCCGGGCTTTCCCTTCCTCAGCTCAGTTTACTAAAAAACACCTCCAAGCCAAATGAGGAAATGGCATGTCCTGACCCTTTCTTCTTTCTTTTTTCTTTTAAGAGATTGATTTCAGTTGGAAAGCATTCCTGAGACCAGAGAGGTTCTTAAAGAAATACGTATTTGAAAATCATAGTCCTCCTCTAAAAATTTCTTATTTTTTGCATGTATGTGGTGTGCATGTGTGCAGATGCATGTGCATGCATGTGCTGCATACATGTATATGCTGCATGCATGTATGTGTGTTGCACGCATGTGTATTTTGCATGCAAGTGGAGTCCTGAAGTTGATGTTGGGTGTCTTCCTCCATTGCGCTCTACTTTATTTATTGAAGAAGGGTCTCTCAGCTGAACCCAGAACTCACTGATCAGCTAGACTAGCTAGCCTTCTTGCCTTGGAGGACACCCTGTGTGTGCCTCCTCAGTTCTAGGATGAAGCACACTTAGCTTTATGTGCGCTCTGGGCATCTGAAGTCTTGGCCTTCTGCTTGTGTTGCAGACGCCTTATCTTCATCCACCATGTCATCTCCCTAGCCCAGTAATGACAAAAAGGGGTGATGGCCAGAATTTAGGCAGCCTGATGTGAGTTCCACAGTGTACATGGCCTGTTTGCTGAATAGACAGAGACCTAGGTCATGGCTTTGCTCTTAGTGATACTGGGCAAGCTCTTAACATCATTGGATGTCTTTCCTTGCTTGTTTTTTCTGCTCCTGTGAAGAAGACTGAGGACCACAGGATCACATGTTCCCTAAGGAATCAGCCCCTCCAGCCCTTCTTCCCACATTCGACCATGCTTAGGAATTTATTATTTCCAGCTTGGTGCTACAGCCCCATCCCAGACATCCCTCCTGGTTTCATTAGGTCATCATCAAGTTGTTCTTGGCTGATTGGGTTAATCTTTGTAGAGGTAAAGCTCCTTTTCTTGCCCTGGGACCCCCCCATTAGAGGGAGGACTTCACCCCATGGCCAGAGGAATCTTCTACCAAAAGTGTTGGTGTCCTGAGAAGACAACTACACATAAGTGGTTGCTCTTTCGTCCTTCAACTCATTCTTGATGTGGTGTTTCAGCATATGCGAGTTGATTCTGTCCAAGCACTCACATAAAAACCTGCTTCTCCTGTTGAGATAGACTTTGCTTGCCATTTTTTATCCTGCTCTTGAAAAATCTGTCACAATTTACAATTTACTTACAAAGAAAGTGCTTATCCTAGTCCCTTAGCGGGATGGAGCCATTACTGAGTTACCCAAGGAGGTGTCTGTACCTGGTCTTCTTTCAAAGGGATTTCATTTTTGGCCATAAGGGGGGACTATTGGGCACGTGACTTTCCTGCCATAGGAATAATATTCTTTGGGGCATAAGGCTTTTTATCGAATAACAAGTATTTCTGTCTTTTTTTAAATATATATGTTCAAAATGGCCAGGCAACAAGAATAGAAAGGTCAGTGGTGAACTAGGTGTTGAGGCATCTGTGAGCCTCCAAGGGCATTGAGATCTACTCTCCCTGGAAAGGACAGTGTATACACAGTAAAGAGTCCATGGAAGACAATATTGCAAGAGCAGACTCGCAGAAGAATTAAAGAATCATCAAGCAGGACTGGAGACATGACTCAGGGGTTAAAGCGTCTGCCTCGCAAGCAAAAGGACCTGATTTCTGATCCCAGATCCTAGGCAGAAATGGCAATGACCTACAATTCTGACCCTGAGAGGCAGAGCCTAGGAACCCCAGAGCAAAGCAATGAGGAGGTAGAACAGTCCAGGATGATTCCTAATGTCATCCTTGGGCCTTCTCAGATGCACATACTTAAATGCTTTCTTGTATATATGCAGACACACAGAGACACCCTCCCACACACACACACACACACACACACACACACACATACACCCCACTAGGCAGCTAGGCATGGGGACTTCTGCCTGTTACCCTGACACTTATCCTGACACTTGGGAAGCTCAAGCAGGAGGACCTCAAGGTCAGTCTAGATTACAAATTCATCTCACAGCCAGCTGGACATGAGGAACCTGTCTTAAGAAAAATAGAAGTGCCAGCTCTAGCGAAGAACAGAGAAGTACAGCTGCAACATGAAAGAGCAAAGCAAACCAAGCTAGGGATCAAGCAAGAATCAGTTTGTCTTGTGATCAAGTGTATGAAACACAGTGGCGATGAATAAAGCTAGAGCTGTAGGGGGATCATACAGCTTAAGAGTTACAGGCCAGTGCGTTCACACAGGAGGATGCTCCAAGGGATGGGAAGGGGGAGGCCCTGTGAAAGGGGAAGGGAGGGGGGTAAAAGAAAGGGAAGGAAGGGTGCAAGGGGGACTGGGGAGGGGTGGAGGGAAGGAGAGGACAGGGGTACCTATTGAGCTTGTATGTTTGGGGAAAAAAAAAGAGTTACGGGCCAGTGAACTGTCTTAGTGGTTAAAGGTATTTGCCACCAAGCTTAGCAACCAGAGTTCAAATCCCCAGATATCCCTCTGCTCTGGGCTACTCCCTGACAGTGAACTTTCACTGTGGACCTGGATGTGAGCCTGTGAGTTTTCCAGGTAAAACTCATTAAATTCTCCCACCTCATGGTTATCCCATGATATGCTGAAGAAACAAGAATGACTGGTTGGCTCTCTTGAGGGAGACTCAGATGAGAAGTATATGTGGGAAGTTTTTTTGTTGTTTTTTTTTTTTTTTCAGAAAATGTTCCTGAGAAATATACCTAGGCAAAGGAGGGCAGGGGAGGAAGCAGGACTAGGTAGAGGCCTGTGATGCCAACTTTGTCAGGGGCCTTAGCCTATCTTCACAAGACACTGTGAAGTTGGGATGGCCTGTCAGAAGTACTCAGAGTTAGAAGGAAGGACCCCGTAGTCACTGGCTACAAGCGCCCTAGGGAAGGTAACTGTGAGGCTCAAGCCTTTCTTTGGGGTAATAGCTTCTGATAATGGAGAACAGGTGGAAGCAGAAGTTCTTGGCAAGGAGAAAACCTCTATATGTGTGTGGAGGTGTGATGCTCGCTTATAGGAGAGAATTCGAGTATACAGAAAGAAAAGCTAAGCCATCACACTCCTGCTTCCTCTGCTCTCTGGCTGCAGCTGCTATCACCAGCTTCTCGAATATTCCCTCACAGACAATATACACACAGTTAAGCCTAGGAATGTGTGAATATCAGATTGTACACTCCTGGTACCATGCCATCCACACCATTCTGCACCACACATTCTACAGTAACACTGATGCCTAGACCCTTGGATGGAGCTGCCTATTCCCTTAAATACACAACACATACACATTTCCATTGTATAAAGTCTTTGTTTTCTTGGTGCTGGGGATCAACACTAGACAAACATTCTTCCACTTGCCCTCTCAGCCCTGCTATAAATTTTGAACCAGACCTGCTGATGGTCATTTTTAGGATGCTTTTTGTCTTCTTCCTCTTTTCTTTCTTTCCTTTATTTATTTGGAGACAGAATCTTGCTATATAGACCTGGCTAGCCTCAAACTTGTGGCAGCTGTCCTGCCTCAGCCTCAACCTCCTAACCTCCTCCACAGTTACCTTCCCTAGGGCGCTTGTAGCCATGATTACCACCATGCCCCACTCTTTTTAAATGTCAAATAAGGGAATGTCGCTCAGTAGCTGAGCACATGTGTAGCATGTTCTGAAGCCACTGGATTCAACCCCCAGCACTTTCCTTACCAAAAGAAAGGATTAACTAACAAACAGTCCTCTGCTTGTACATGTGACAGTTTATATATAAGCAGATAGTTCTGTGAGATAAGTCCCAGAATTACTAGGTCGAAGGGTGCATGGAGTTTTTTACAGTGCCAAACTGCTTTCCATTAAGGTCTTACACATATATACAGAGAGTCCTTTTTCCCTAGATTTTGACTGCTATTTTTCTGCCAGTCTAATATGTGAAAAGAGGTCTGGAGATATGACTCAATGACAGAATACTTGCCCAGTAGGAGGAGGAGGGGGCAGTAAGAATGTAAAACTTGAAGTGGGACATTGGTGGGTCAGATACTATGTCCTGGACATGACAAGAACTGCATGGAAATTGTCCTATCAGCATCTCACCAGGAAAACAGAAAGATCTCAAAAAGTTCCACATCTCCCTGGTGGATTCATGAGAATTAAAGGAAACTATAAGAAAGAAAAGGAAGATGCTATCCTTAATGGTATATCCACTAATCTATGACAATTGCTTGAGCATGAATCATGTCAGGCATACTCCATCAAAGACAAACTAGATGAAGCACAGTGGGCCACACAAGTGAGAAGACTTGAAAATAGGACGAGTGTGACAGGAGAGATGAAGGGTTGTCAGGGAAAAAGGAGGGGGGGATGGGAATGGGAATTGAGGGAAGATAAAAAAAAGAAATTGAAAAACAAACGAAAACACTAATAAGTAGAAAGTTGTAACTTGCCTTGACTTTAAATTGCTTTTATGTTCTCACCAATGGGGGTTCAAGGTTGTTCCTACATTTGAGGCAATTATGTGTCCTTTCCCTGAAGCTTCTGTAAACTTTTCTGTTTTGGGAGTTTGGTTCTCAGACAACTCACAAAAATATTTAGAGTTATCCTTTTAGAAACAAAAGCTTACAAGGAAGCCAAGCACAGAACAGCGTAAGTGGGAATTCTGTTTGTGTTCGAGATGGGGGAGGATTGGCAGGGTGGGGATCCCGTGGGAAGGTCAGGGTCAAGGGTATCGCGGGATGGGGTCGTTGGGGACATGGGGGTCTGCTCTGTCCCCGAGCAGCACCCGGAGTTTGAGGGTCATCGAAGGTCACCAGCAAAGCTTGCACTCACCTGCCTGACCCCTGTGACGTTTCTGTCTGCAGCTCATGTGCTCCTCGGTGCAGAAGGCCCTGTTTGAGGAGGAGGACCATGTCAAGAAGCTGCAGCAGAAGGTGGCCACCCTTGAGAAGCGGAACAAGCAGCTCCGAGAGCGGGTGAAGAAGGTCAAGAGGTCTTTGCGGCAAGCGCGGAAGAACAGCCGCCACCTGGAGCTGGTGAACCAAAAACTCAATGAGAAGCTGCTGGGCGCAGGTGCTCGCCAGCACATCAACGCCCCGGGCCGGGAGCCCGTGCGCGCCCCCTACCGGCACGGGTAGCACGTGCGGGCGGCTGCGGGCCGGCTCCTACACCTGCACCCATTTCAAACCTATTAATCATGCCTTTGGTATAGTCGAACTGGATAAAATGGCAACTCTTGTGCTCCCAGTGGGTGCGGGCCTCCCTGACCTCTTGAGCTTCAGACCCTCAGCGCTGCCCTCTTTCTGTTCTGGCATCTACACACACAAGGTGCTCGGAAAGGCCAGAGACACCGGGACCCCTGAAGGCTGTGCTGTTTGGGGTCTGGCTTTCAGCATCTGGGAACAATCTAGTAAGTGTCCTCACTGGGAAGAGAACATTCTAGAATCTCAGTGTACAACACATCAAGGGATGCTATCTTTATTTCAGAGGAGACTCCATCTCAGTCTCTGCTACTAGAACCAAAACAGGCATGCATTCCTGGGAATTCCTGAACCTGCTCTGGAATGTTCTGGGATCTGTCCTTCATATCCTGCCTATATGCAAATTTGCAGGGCACCCTTACCTCCAGCCAGTGTTTGCCTCACGGCTGAGGAATTTTAAGCCATAACGAGCTCATCAGAGGTAAGGGAATTGAGCCAGGAGTGGGGCAGCTGGTAATTAAACAAGATGAGTTACACCTGATTTCCAATCTCAGCTCCCCAGAGCTGACATGATACCCACAAGTTGTTTGAATCTAAAGAATAATTTGCTTTTATGGGCACACCATTTTTTATCAACCTGCATTCCCCAAATGGAACTTAGCTCAGTTGCTGCTAAATTCTAACTTTGTGTTTGCTCAGTCATTGCCTGTACTGTCTCTGGCTTTTAAGAATATTCAATGTCTCTTCTGCAAAGACACCTCCTTTCCTGTTGGGATCAAGTGACCTTACCTCAATCCCATCCAGTCTCCCAAAGGGCTTTTCCCAGGCATTCCAACCTGAGTTTCTTTAAGCAAACACCCACTTCCACACACATGCACATTCTTCCCGGGTTTCCATCTCTCAGCACAGTCGTCCTTCACTAGCCTACTAGAAATATTTGTGCACCGGTGCATTCTCCTATAATCAGTTCTTCAAATCATCAAAGCTGCTTTGGGGAGTGTTGAAAAGGTTTTGAAATCTTTTAAGGCAGTCAGACGTAGGAAAAGAAGAGTCCCCACTGTATCTTATCATTGACACATTTGATGGTATATTAATAAAAAGCCAGCCAAGTGGCCAGCCTTTCATTCTCTGATGACAGCTCTCCAAACCAAATACCCTTCTCTTATGCCCCACTCATAGCCTTTGTCCCTGCAACAGGGTCTGCCACCTAGAACCATCACATACAAGAGTGACAATGTGGATGTCTATGTTAGAAATGGCTGTGGTACTGCCAACCTTCTGCTTTTAGAAAGCCCAGGTGTCTCTTTCTTTGGCAGTCAGTCTAAGGAGAAGGACCATGTGTCACTTGAGTCCTGGTGGGCAGAAAGATAAATCTATGCCCTGGACTAGGTAGGAAGGGAACTTCTGCCATGGGATACTCAACTTAATGGCCAAGCTTCTGCCATCCTGTTGCCTGTGTTTCTCATGGTAAACTACAGTAGGAGGTGTGACTTCTAGGTTATTTGGGGACATTTCATTAAAGCAGTTTTGCTCTTATCCAAGGGACTAGAAAGCCTAGGGGTGACTGGGAGCCAAGGACTTTAGGGACCTGTGGAAGCTGGGTCTCTACAGATGTGTTATGTTCTGCTTTCTCAATAAACATTGAGCAGCAATTTTGAGCACAACAATGGGACAAAGAGTGTTTCTTTGGATTAAGGAACCTTCAGGATTTCCAGCTGTGGCCTGGAAAAGGAATTTAGAACTTTTGAGGGGGAAAGTACCTGGAAGTTATTCTGGGTCATTTAAGAGACTGCTAAGCCTACTTTATTACCACTATCCCCTGCCTTCTGGATGTGGCCTAGGCCTCCCTCCCCGTAGGTGCCTGTCTCTCAGCACACCTGTGATCCTGCTGCGTAGCTCACAGGGGACAAGCAGTATCATTAGTCAGTGTCTTCAGAAGTGCACTGCAGTCTTGCCAGAGGAGACTCCCCGGGTACCCCTAATCTTCTGTCTTGTCATCTTGCCACAGCAGCCCTTGCTGCCTGCTCATTATACAAGAAGGAATATTTCATGTTCCATAAAGGTTGACTCCAAGAATTGCTCTGCACCTGACAGGCTCCCTGCAATAAGTTCTAGCTCCTTCTGTGAGATGCAGACCACTGTTCAATTTCCCTTTATGGTACCCAGAGGCTGGGACCTTCCCAACATCTTACAAAAAACTAGAAGTAGATAGAATCTGAAATCTTTACAGTCTCCAGAACTGTCCCATGGTCTGTATAGGGACCACAGTGAGTGTGGGGATGAGCCTTCTTTGGCTTTCATAGTGTGCTCGCTGTATCTTGGATGGAACTCCTATTCAGGATACTGTATTTGATTATCATACATGGCTGGAGATGTAGTGCAGTTGGTAAAATATTTGCCCAGCATGCAACTGAGTTCCATCCCCAACGCTATAAAAGTCAGCAGTCCTAGCACTCAACCCGTGGAGACAGTAGGATCAGTTGTTGTCCAAGGTCGTCCTCAGCAACTTAGTGAGTTTAGGGTCAGCCTGGGCTACATAAGACCCTGTCTCAAAAAAGGAACGAGTAAAGAAAGGAAAAAGGGAAGAAAACATGTGGGAGGGTGGAACATTGCAAGTCTATGGCACACAATGGTAGGTAGATAGAACATTGCAAGGATCACCACCTGCGTTTCCCGAAATGAAGCATCCATAGAAGGCAAGTGCCCGGCAGATGGCCCTGCTGCTTTGTGAACCATTATAAAGAGCAGGAGGAGGATAGGAAGTGTGGGGCTGAATGCTTTCTTTTAACTGTGCTAGAGAAGCAAAAAGAAAATATCAGACGGGTTTACACTTTTTAATTCTTAATCTAAGATAAGACCCAAACCCTAGAAAGTTTAATTTATCTAATCACAAAAACAACAGCAAAAAAAAATGGACATTAGACAATTTAGCACAAGATCAAAGATATATAGGGTATGAAGATGAGCCAGAATATGGTAAGGCAATAAGGGCAGCCTTCCTGGAACCCATATAAAAAATCTCAGAAACTAAAAATGAAGAGGACTCCTTCCCTCACTTTATTTCTTTCCTATTTTCATGTGCATGTGTACATGGCATGTATGCATGTGTGTAGGCACATGTATATGGGGAAATTGCATACACTTGTGCACAGGCAAGTAGAGACCCAAGGATGGCATCAGGAGTCTTCTAGATGGTTCGTCCTCCTTATTCTTTTGCAGATGGGTTCCTAATTAAACCTGGGTCTCACCTATAGGGCTATTCTGACTAGCTTGCTCTGAAGATTCACAGGCTCCAGTAGGTGTATATTGCATGTTTGGTAAATGTTCGGTACACATACATAACTCTTCCATCTTATTCTTTCGAGGCTGAGTCTCTGATTCAGCACAGAGATTGACCATAGGGCTGCTCTAGCTAGATAGCTTGCCTTGGAGAGTCCCAGGTTCTGCCCTGTGAGGTTGGAACTACAGATGGGCTGTCATACTCATCCAGCATTTTACTTGGGATCTGGAATCCAGACTCTGGGTCTGGTATTTGTGCAGAAGCTCTTTAACCACTAAGCTATCTCCCAGCCTGTCTCCATAGATTTTAATGGAGACCTTAAGGAAGATACCTCTGAAATCAATCTGTAGGGTCTCCTCAGTTAGCACAGGCAGAATCTCCTTCTATCTGAGGAAGATGCTAACTTGCAAAAGAGTTATGTGATGGTTTCACCAATTAGAGTTACTCTGCAGCAAGAGTCTAGCTCTCTTCAAGCCCCATTTTTAGAACTTCAAAACACAATGACCCTTTGAAAATATCTTGGTATTGGCAATTGAGCATGAAGACAAGTGTGAGTCTCTTCTGAAGAGGGGGCTAAGTGACTATGTGCATGCCAAGCTCTCAGACTGACCCTGCTTCCGCTGCCTTCCCTGTTTACCTCTAGACCACAGAGTCACTACATATAAGGTCTATCACCAAGTCACACTTTGAAGAAGGCTTGGCAGGATTTGGAGTCACCTAGGAGACATACCTTTAACATGTCTCTGAAGGTATTTCTAATGAAGGTTCAATTGAGAGGAAGACCCATCTGGATGTAGGTGGTACCATCATATGGGCTAAATTGCCAGACTGAATAAAGAGGAACAAAGGAGAAAGCAAGCTGAGCACTAATACTCAACTCTCAGCCATGCCTTACTCATTGTGGTGAAACTTTGAATTATGAACCCAATTAAGCCTTTTATGCCTTTAATCGCTTTTTGTCCTGTAGTTTGTAACAGCAATGAGAAAAGTAACTAATACAGATAGGACTGATATTTCATACCATTCCTAGATGAGAGAAAGGAAAACTTAAATTTAGATTGCACAGAATTTATTTACAGGGGCAATTTGATAGAGTTTGTGGGTCTAGTAATTCAAGCAGCTGGGGGCAGCTCTAAATGTTTGCTCAGCTACTGAAAATGTGAACTTGATAGTACTTATGAATTAAGTATTAATTAAATTGGGATGTAAGAATTTCCAAGTATAATATGTATGACATAATTCATAGTAGCAGAGAAGGTTCAGATTGCAACCTAGATACTTAGTCCTTAATTTGTCACTTGAGAAAAATCTGGAACACATTTCCTTTTGAAAGCACCAAGTAATGGAATCCTTGAAACATATAGCGATAGGTATCACATAAGGGTCAACAATGCTTGTAGGAGACACTCCAAAGAAAATGGGTCCCTGATGTCAGTATGGAGTGTTTGGTAATACAGTATAAAAAACATGAA
The DNA here is from genome assembly GCA_023101885.1 of Typhlomys cinereus. Lineage (NCBI taxonomy): Eukaryota > Metazoa > Chordata > Mammalia > Rodentia > Platacanthomyidae > Typhlomys > Typhlomys cinereus. The sequence goes on along the minus strand of JALPQD010000530.1, from coordinate 934,188 downwards.
ATAGAGCTCACTTCTAGAGACGTCCTTGGAATGTTATCTATAACAGGATACAGAGCCAAATAGGGCAAAATAGCCATCCAGCTGAAAAACAGACACCCACTAAACATCAGACTGATTTCTACAACTGAAGTCAACCAATCTGGTGATCAAAAGTCGGTTTTAGTCCTCATTTTCAGAGAGTCATAGTACAGCTGATTCCAAGACCTAGGACAATTCACAAAGTCCCTCCATTAAATAGAAGTCAATAGCTTGAGAGATGACTCAGGGGTTAAGACTCTGAAAGTCCTGACTTTGGACCCCAGGGTTTCATGGTATTGTTGGGCAGATCTTGGGAAATCCCAGGGCAAAGCAAAAAGGAGATAGATGCAATCTAGGATGATTCCCAAAGTCACCCTTGGTCTTCTACAGGGACACACATTGCCCTATGACACACACACACACACACACACACACACACACACACACTAAATCAATGAACAAATAAATAAAGTAAAAGTTTAGAAAATAAATAAGTAGAAGTCAAGAGGAAAAACACCCTGGTACCATTATTGTATATTTCCAACGTTCAGGTGCTCGCTGGTGCTCGCTGGTGCTCGCTGGTGAACATGAACCATGGAGTCCCATGGTGCTGATGCTGAGGGCAGGTGGTTCCTGATGTTACGGCTCACCTCACAGTGGGGCTCACAGGTCTGTAGAACCATTTTGAGGTTACTCTCTCTACTTTACCAGTAGGAAGCTGGAGGAGACATTCCTGTTTCCACTACTGTTATGTGACATTTCTCCTCTGTGAGGCCATTTTAGGCTTTGCCCTAGTCCAAGCTAAGGAGAATGTTAAAAACAGCAGGTCCTGAAGGAAGTCTCTGTAAGTAAACAACTGTTATTCTTAGGATGGTCTTGGGAATAGCAAGCTGGGGGGGAGGGAGGGGACTCCCTCCAAGATGTGGAAACACAGTCAACAACAGGTGAGGAAACTCACCTGCGTGTCAAAGTTCAGTCTGAAGGTAACCCTGAAGCAGGTGAAGAAGCAGAGACTGCGGAATAACCAAGCAGTTGGAAGAGGCAAACCAAGCAATGCAGTTTGATGGAGACCTTGGAGCAGTTCAAGACCCTGTAAATACGCTGGAGCAACATTCTGAGAGATTGCTGAACAAACCAGCCAAGAAGTTGGGGAGAGAAAGAAGTCAACGACAGTCCAGCAACTGAAAGAGACCCCAGAACAGTCCAGAAGCCTGGAGGAGACTCTCCTATCAAGTTCTAGAGCAAAAAGCTCCAGGGGTACAGTTTCCTGTGAGTCTCACTCATGCTGGGGGTGGAGGCTTTCTGCTGATGTAGCTGTCTTTGAATTGTTTCTGTTCCTGTAAGCAACCCTCATCCCTTACTTCTATAAGTAAATAAACTGTAAATAAACTCATTGGTTTATCCTTACTTATCTATCATGGAACTTCTCTCTGGGGTAGAAAGATGGCTGCATGTCATCTCCCCAGGAAAAGTATTTACACAGCAATTACCAAGATGCCCACAAAGATTCTCTGAATTATGGAGTTGAACCAGTTCTGTCAGAGAAAGACAAGAGTAAATCTTGGAATTTCTACATATTAGTAATGCTAAAGTAGATAAATAATAAAATGGAAATCAAAAGGCCAATATGCAAACAGAAATCAGCAACATTATACTAGTAACAGGCATCTAATAGAAGTTCTAGAATTGAGGGCTGGTAAGTTGACTCACTAAAGTGCTTGCTGTAGATCTAAGTAGATAGATCCCTGGAATCCACATGGTAGAAGGAGAGAAATGACTCCTGAAGGTTGTCCTCTGATATCTCTATGTGTACACTATGCACAGTGTGCACATGCATAAATATACTCACCACTACCACTACTACCTAAACAACAACAACAACAACAAAATCCTAGAGTTGAGAAGCACAATAGTCAAAACAAATTCACTAGAAGAGTTCAACAGTAGATTTGAATGGAAAGAATAGAGATAAGTGAATTTGAGGATAAATCAACTAACATTAGTTGTCCAGGCTTGGACAGAGAAATTGAAAATAATTGGGAAAAATGAGTAGGGCCTAAGAGAATTGTAGGATCATATCAAGTAGATCAACACACACAATGGGAGTTTCAGGAGAAGGGAGAAAAGAAACGGATGGCAAATAGGCAGATGTCAGTGCTGGGAATAGATGGGGAAGGAAGTAGGTTCCGCATTCTTTAGAATCTAAAAATGTTCTGGAAACTATGGATGTGGCTTGGTTGTACAGCACTTGCCTAGCATATATGGGGCTTTGTGTTTGATCCTCCATGCCAAAAAAGTTCTGGAATTATTAGTGATGTTTTCGTAACATTGTGAATGTGCATGAAAAACCACTTCATTGTACACTTAATGGTTAATAAGATAGCTGTCTTTTTAAAAATAAATTACATCTTAATATAAGATAATCTATTTAGTTTTTCCTACCTCCTGTCCCTGTGTATTAGTTATTTTCCTAATTTTTGTGGAAAAGTACTTGATGAAAACAACTTAAGGGAGAAAGAATTTATTTTGGCTCAGGGTTTGAGGGTACAGTCCATTATGATAGAGAAGTCGTGGCAGCAGAAGCCAGAGGCTGCTGATCACTCTGCATCTATAGTAAGGAAACAGAAAGTGATGAATGCTGATGCTCAGTTGCCTTTCTCCTTTTCAGTCAGTCTAGACCCTTAGGCCAAGGAGTGGTGCTGTGCAAAGTTAGAATGGGTCTTCCTGCCTCAATCTAATCTAGGAACTCCCTTACAGAGCATGTTCCAATGGTGATTGTCAATCCCATAAACTGACAAGATTAACCATTACACCCTCATTATATTTTCTCTCTCAAAGCCATACTTAATGGAACTTACCCAAATGTCTTTAATCGTATTGTATATCTTTTATGCCTTTTACCTTGGCTATTCCTATTCTTTGTCCATCTCTACCTGAGAAACTCCCTTTCAAACTGTTGCTAGGATGGTTTTCATTCTCCTTAGTAACTGTTAATAGTTTCTGAAAATTTTATACTTCGGATCTACTGAAAAACCCTGGGCTATCTTTTCTAGTCCAACTGGAAAATTTTGCAAAGTATAGTTTTTTAAATTGTGGTAATAGATATCACAAAATATGTTGAATACCTATTGTTAAATTTATTCATACCACTGTGAAAGAACTAAAGCCTTCTTTAAGCCTCTGTCTACACTGGAATCAATTACTCTTTCCTCTGCAGTGCTATAGCATTTGGCGGACACTACCAGTCACTAACGTTGACCACATTTCCTTCTGGCTAGCTCTTGTGTCTCTCCATGATTTTATGAGCTTCCCTGAGGTTTGGGCTTACGGCTAATTCATCTCTCAATCCTCAGTGGCCAACATGATGCCATTTTAACTAAATGCTTGAGGAGGAAAGAATGAAGGGTGCTGGAGGCACTGTTATGTGCTGAGACCCCCATCAATCCCATACATATCCTTGAAAGAGGCAGAGAGTTGTACTCTTTGTCATTTGGGTTTTTCTTTCTTCCTTATGTTTTGGCCTCCTATCTTTCCTTAGTCCTGGCCAGATGTGGAGATCACAGAGATTACTAGCTGCTGACTGCACAGAAAATCACGCCTCTACAACACTGTCTTCCATGGCTAAATCCTCACAGTACTTAGCTTTTTTGTTACTGGGACAGAATGTCTATCTCTAATTTAAAGACAAGAATTTATTTTGGTTCATGGTTACAGAGGGTTCAGTCCATGGTTCCTTGGCCCCATGCACTTGGGCCATCACTTGGAACATCATGACGGTAGTTATCACTCCATGGTGAATAGGAAGCAGAGGAAGGGAAGGTTCCAGAAGAATGGCTGTAACTTTCAAATGCATGCTCTCAGGGACCTATTTCCTCCAGATGACATTCACTTCCTAAGGTTTTTTCCACCTCACAGTGTAGCACCTCCAATTGGGGAACAAACATTGAAAATATGACGAATCCGGGAGTAGGGTTGCTATATTTCATACTCAAATCATAAGAGTCCTACATATTGCAATAGAACTGTTGTCATCTAATTTGTTCTGTGAATAAAGATTTTTCCTAGCTCCCAGCTTTCCTGAAGACTAGGTTTCTAGAGATATCTTTAAAGATGTATATGGCTTTCCTTACCCTCTGTGTAACACACAAGAGCAAGTATTACAGCAACACCGCTTCTTGGTTGCCAGAGAGTATTTCTCTAAGAAGGGAATTGGAAACCTCATTGCTTTTTTCCCCCATCCCTACCTTCCTGCTACTGTTTCCTTGATATTTCTATAGAGTTTATTGGCTTTACCACCAGAGATTAATGTAGTGAAGGGATAAGAGTGTAGTTAGTTTGTCTAGGGGATCCATTGACTCTTACTAAAGGATCAGAAAAGAGGAGCCCCCCCCATATATTCACATAAGGAACCAAAATGAAACTTTTTGACATCTGAGTTTTTCAATGACTCCTGCTTCCCATTAAGGGATCATGAGTTGGCTGCATCCCTCTGTCCCTGTGAGATGAATCTCTACTTGCCAGATGGCTGGGCATGAGCCACATGGCCTGGCATTTGCTTTCTTCCTGTGCAATAAAATGGGAAATTTCAAACCAGATGCAGAAATAAGCTTTACTTTTATTGAAAACATCTCTTAATTGTGGAGCTAGGCACCCTAGGAATAGACTTCAACATTTGTAAATGTCGAGTGAGTGTTGGGAACAAGGATAAAATTACCCTCAAGAAAGTGTCAGACAACCACATAATTTGACTTCAAATAGTGGCTCTCTACCCTGATGGCCCATTAGAACAGATAGGATCCTGCACACCCTTCCTACCTGACTATGGCTTTAGCAGATGCATTAAAAACTAAGTGAGACAAAACAACTTCTCAGGAGGATGCTGTGTTGCCAGGATTGAGACACCAAAGAGGCCATTTCTTTTTGGAATGAACACTTTGTCCTGGGAGATATTTTTAGGGATCCCTCAGCAAGAAGATGTGAATCCAGGTCCTTGCATGGTTTTCAATATTTCTAAAATGCTCTCAATGCAAGTATGTCAGACAGATCTGTTCCCTACTCATAGTCTGTAAGAAACTATCACAGCTTTGGTAGCATGAAAGAATGCAAACTTATTATCTCATAGTTGCAATCATTCAGGATCTAGGTACATCTTGCTGGGGTTCTCTTGTACAGCATCTGTTACTGGCTGCCGTCACAGCGTGGGCCAGAGATGAAGTGTTTTTCTGCAGGAGTCACTGGGAAAGTTCCATCAAAGTTTACATGATTGGCAGGCACTATGGTTTGAATATGAAATACCCCTGCCATAATCTTCTATTTTGGACACTTGGTCCCCAGTCAGTATGAGGTTCTAGAAATTTTGGGAAGTGGAGCTTTGCAGGAGAAGGTGTAAGTTACTGGCGACATAGCTTTTAGGTGGGGGATATTATCCCTAGTCCCTGCCTATCACTGTTTCTGCTTCCTGGTCTGCTATGATGGAACTGAGATGTTCTACAATGCTTTCACCACCATAATAGACTGAATTCTCTGAACTGTGAATCAGAATAATCTTTCCTTCTTTAAGTGTCAGTGTCAGATAATTTGGCTACAGCAATGGAAAAGTAACAGGTACAGTTTCTTGCAGGCAGTTGAATCAAAGCCTGGCCAGCTAAATAATTGCCCTCAAAGAGGTGGACCCACCCAATGTTGCTGATTGACCCATCAACCATGCAAGGTTAGAAGGCAATAGTCAAAGAACACACAAGATGTAAGTTATGATCTAAGGAAGGAAGGCAGCTCTTACCAGCAATACGCTGTTGTTCAGAAGCAAGTCACAGCTCCCACAAATCCCCGCCAAAGGGAGGACAGTACGCAAAAGTGTGAATGCTAGGAGTTGGGCCACAACTGGGCTCTGCCACAAATGGGCTCTAATAACTCCACACCGAAGAACATGTCTTGTGGGGAGGATGGCACACTCCCTAGACATGAGTATTCCTCTCCTCACCATGCCTATACCACCACTGCAGTTGGCTTGGCCTTTTTATGAAGAAAACCTGGAAATTCTGGAGATGCTCAAAACCACAAGTACACTGATGATATACCCACTAACTCCTGGAGATAGTCCAGCATCCAAAAGGGAATCTGTAAGATTCAATTAAAAGCATAGAGTAATTGGAATTAGAAAAAAAAACACTAAAGTTTCTGTGATAGAACTCCAATCAATATTTGTTTTAAAGTCCTTCATCTTAGCTCATATTGCTATCATATAAAGCTATAACAAGTCGTCACAAACAGAAAACATTTATGACTTATAGTCTGGAAGCTAGACATCTAAGATGAACGCATCAGCAGATTTTAAGGCTGTTAAAGGCCAACATTCTGCTTTGAGACAGCTACCTTTGCATTGTTTGTGTTTTTTTAATATTCTTCATTTTTCTTTTTTTTTTAACTTTTTTATTATTGTTATTTCCGCTCATACAAACTTAACAGGTACACTGGTCCCCTCCCTCCCTCCACCTTCCTCCAACCCCCTTGCTCCCCCCTCCCCTCTCCCCTCCCTCCCCATTCCTCAATGCCTCCCTCCCCATCCCCTCTATTATCCAGAGTGCACAAAAAACTTAGAAAACTAAACACCAAGGAAACAAATGGGCCAATTAAAAAATGGGCCTTGGAACTTAAAAGAAACTTTACCAAGGATAAAATTAAAATGTCTAACAAATATCTTAAACAATGCTCTACATCCTTAGCCATCAGAGAAATGCAAATCAAAACTTCCCTGAGATATCATCTCATCCCTGTCAGGGTGGCAAAAATCCACAATACAAACAACACCAAGTGCTGGAGAGGATGTAGAGAGAGGGAAACTCTCCTACATTGCTGGTGGGAGTGCAGGCTCATACAACGACTCTGGTGAGCCGTCTGGCGATTCTTAAAGAAGCTACCTTTGCATTGTATCCTTACCTAGCAAACACATAGAACAAGCAGTCTCTGTCATGTTTCCTCATATAAGAGCACTAACTCTAACTGCAAGGCCATACCCTCATGATCTAATTATCATCCAAGGCCCCATCTCTAATTACTACCACACTGAAGATAAAAGTCTCAGTCTATGAAATTTGAGGAGACATCAACAGGGAGTCCACAGCACCCTCTTTCTACTGGTAGCCCAGGTTCCAGGAAGAAAATTTCCAGTGCTTGGAAGAATCCTTCACAGGCAAAGCCTGTGGCTGTGACAGATCACAGCATCGCCAGAGTTCTGTTGATCAGCAGAAATGTTTCCTCTGTGAGATCATGGAAGCGATCTAGTGTCTCTATACATGTCTCTCTCAATCAAGAAATTTAAAATCAATCAAATGATCATTCTCACATCTCTGTTACTTTCAACATGGTCCTCAGAAACAGATCAAGAGGGCTGATTTTTAAAAAACATTTGCTCATATGCATAAATCTCTTCCAAACAGCAGCTTTTCCTAAATGCCACATTGTCACTTACAGTCTGTATTTAAAAGTGTTTTCCTTTGTAAGTTTCCTTTTGCTTTGGAATTTCTTAAGGCTCTTACTTTTGTAGGAGTTAATAACTCAGATCCAAGTGTTTAGTTTGGAAGAGGTGAGCTATTGCAAATCTCTGGGTTAACCAGCCCGAGGCCAAATGGAAAGTTTTTGTAAGCATCAGCTGGAGGGAGGCGTCAGCCAGGTTCTTCCATGGCTCTTATCCAGGTAACCCCCTCAATGTCCCAGAGGTATAAACCTTTCAGATCCACCCTGTCTGCCTGCTTGCCAAGAACTATATACCACAGGGAATTTCAGAAAGTAACACAACATATCAATCTGAAAGAAATGCTTTTCTAACTTTTTTTCTTGTCCTGAAGAGCATCAGTGATGAAAAATAGAATATTCATCATTCCATCCCTACATAATTTTCCTTCTTTTACTATGTATTAGAGGATGTGTATGAATGTGCAAGTGCACATGTGTGCTGGTCCATGTGCATGTGAAAGCCACAGGGCAACCTTGGGTGGTTCCACAGGCACCAGCTACCTCTATTTTTTAAGATGCAGTCTCTCCCTGTTCTCTAACTTACCAGTTAGGCTAGCCATAGAAGAACCATTGATCCCCTCCAAAGCCCTAGCATTAGAATTAAAAACACTATCACTGCTCCTCTGAAACTCTGACCCCCTTGGAAAGATCCTACTTCTATTTTGAAGTACCTGTACCCATTGTGGAAACATTTTCAGTCCACACATGCCACTGATGGACTTTGCAGTTTACTTCTGAGATGGAAATTTCAAGGATTGGATTATCTACTATCTATTGCTGAGGTGTTACTGGTGTTAAAATAAGATTATAACCCCAGAATCAGAACACATAAGGAAACAGTAGCATTGATATTTCACAAAGAACCGTTCTCAATCTCTTCGGGAAAAGGCTCTGAACTCAAAGCACTTTCACGGCTTAACTGACAATATCAGGTACCTGTGGGTTGCACACGCCATTTTAGAGCCCCTGAATAGTCAAATATCACAAAGGCTTGGAGCTGGGAGATTCCAACCCCTCTTTTGTCTGCTGAATTAACATGGTTGGTACATACAGATGCTTCTAGCACTTAACATGTTAAGTGTTTAGAGCAGAAGAGATGGCTTTTCATCCATATCAAGCATAACCTTGTAGCATCTCCCTGTGTCCATACACCAGGCTTTCTCTCAACCCATGAACTCTGACCTTTCCTATAGGGAGGGAAATTTTGCTAGGGATTCTCTTTTTGGACTTGCCTCCCACCTTGACCGACTCAAATGCATAAATGACTTCTCATCAGAAGAGAGGAGGCCCATCAGGGAAATGCAAATCAAAACCTCCCTGAGATATAGTCTCACCCAGGTCAGGATGGCAAAAATCCACAATACAAACAACACCAAATGCTGGAGAGGATGTGAAGAGAGGGGAACTCTCCTACATTGCTTGTGGAAATGCAGGCTCATACAACCACTCTAGCAAGCCATCTGAAGATTCTTAAAGAAATTAAAGATTGAAATGCCATATGACCCTGCTATTCCACTTTTGGGAATAACCCTCCATACAGCAAAAATTGACCTCGATAGCACAAGCATGACCATGTTCATAGCAGCACTGTTTATAATAGCAAAGTCATGGAATCAACGCAAATGTCCAACAGTTGACGAGTGGATAAGGAAAATGTGGTATATCTATACGATGGAGTACTACTCAGCCATCAAAAATGATGAATTAATGGAATTTGCCGGGAAATGGATGGAATTAGAAACAATTATATTGAGTGAAGTATCCCAGACACAGAAAATTAAGCACTGTATGTACTCCCTAATAGGTAGCTCCTAGTACCAAACCCACTTAGAGATGACACTCAAAGATAAATCTCTGTAATACCTATAGTAATTGCAAGGATTATAAACCAGGAGGGATGGGGAAGGAGGGCCCTCGCCAGAAACAAAGAGAGGGGACTATGTTACAGCAGAGAAAATAGGCCACCATCAAGGACTGCAAGTAAGTAATGAGACATCTGGTTAAGTTCACAGACTTTCCTTCCTGATCATTTGCAACTGAAGGGTAGGGCATATAGTCTGGCAGATAAAAAGTAATCATTTTGCAAATGGGTGATTGACCCCTCCCTCACCGCCGTTTCCTACTTTTATTACATCTACCTTTGAATATACTCGTATAACAAGACTCTAGTTTAACAGGTTTTTATCTCTGGCCAGGGGGTGAAATTCAATACCCATCAGGATGGAGTGCAGGGCATTGCAGGAGCAGCAAAACTGAAAAAAAAATCAACAAACCATAATCCAGAACATCAAAGACTCTATATCAATCACCTGGAACTAGGCCAGCCTAATCTCTCCCCATCCTGAAGCTCAGGGAAATTTGTGGAAAAGGGGGCGGTAAGATTGTAAGAGCACAAGGATGGGAGGAGTAATGATATGCAAGATTCTCCACGCAAGTTAGGGCCTAAGCAATCATAATTGGACTTTGCATGCCCTGCACAATGTCCAACACACTATTGACCCCACAAAGTCTAGCATGGGCTAAAGGCACTAGGATCCTTGGAGGCAAGGGATTGACAGCCACAGTAGTATTCCTAAGCTTAAGGGGAACACAGGAAAGGGTTCTGGGAAATGCCACTGGGTCCTTGCATCTCATTGGAGAGGAGGACCCAGAGGAGAGTTTGGCATGCACATTAAAGGATACTCCAGGGATGGGAGGGGGAGGCACTGCGGGATGGGGAGGGAGGAGGGGCAGGCACAAGAGGGTGGGGAAGTGGAGGGAGGGAGGAGACCGGTGTACCTGTTAAGTTTGTATGAGTGGAAATAAAAAAGTTTTAATAAAAAAAAGAGAATGCAAAAAAAGAGAGAGAGAGGAGACCCTTACTTCAAATCTTCCTATTTCAATTTCCTTTTAGTCAATTCAACCTACTCTACCCTGTCTTTCTGTCTTTCAACAGATTTTGAGGCTACATCTCGCTGAGAAATGGAGACCTGTGGGCTATTTTTGGTTTCCTCCTTAGGAGGCAAGCTAGCACCTCCTTCTCCCTCCAGTCTCCCACACAGAATTTGGACAGGAGCTATGTTCCCAGAACTCTCTAGTGTGTTGTATTGGAACATAAAAATAGTCTTCTCCCCTGCAGGGGATGGATTCTGATTAGAATTCTTGAATTTGTTCTCAATTTCGTTTTCCACAGAAGGCACTGGATTTAAACCCAGGCAGCTGGCAAATAGCCACATGGCTTTTCAGCTTGCTGGCCGTGATGTCTATGAGAACAGCTCAAGATGTTTACAGAAATCTTCTGCTTTAGACGCTTAGCAGGAGGCTGGCGCAGACCCATCAGTCTCTGGCCCATGATTCTGCTAACAAGGATGCACAGTCCATGGTACTCAGTAACTATTGCACGTGGTAACCAGCATCCAGCGGGGACTGAAAATTTACAAGTTGACTCCCTGATGTGTTTTTCGCATACTATCCTTTCTGCATCACTTTATTTTTGGTGGTACAAAGGATTGAATCCAGGGTCTCATGCATACTAGAGAAGCACAGTGCCACTGAGCTATATCTCCAGACCCTCTATGGGGTCTTTAAAATGTTGTTTCTTTACTGGAGCTAAAAGATTTAGTTATTGAGAATCAGGCTGCCCCAGTCCATGCTTGGCAACTCAATTAATAATGTTACACATCATGATAATTCATTGTGACTAACATCTTCACTTATTTTTTGAATTTTTGCTTACAGGTGCTACTTCTGGTTGATAAAAGTGACTAAGACAGACAAACTTATTTCCAATATGGACTCAAATTCTCTGTCCAACAGAAGATTTAGAAAATAAGCATGCATGGGTGGGATAGGGGATAGAGGAAAGTGTTGATGAGTACTCAATATGCTTGTAAAACTAGAAAAATAAAATGAAATTAAAGAAATAAGTTTATCTTATAGTCAGTGAAAAAATTAAGCATGAACTAATCAGACTTTGAATGCAGCCAACAGTGTAATGGTTAAGGACATTCTATATGAGGGTGATAACCAGAAGGTTTTTTTTTAAAAGGGTGGATTTGCCATATCATGGACAAGGAATGAAAAAAGTTTATTGATTACATATTAACATGGTGAACAGACTAATTCTCTCAGAGGGAGAAGAAGTCAGATCTGCAGATAGAGTGGAATTTTTATCCCTGGGAATGTGGGCAGGGAGAAGGAGAGAGGAGATACCTATCTCCATGGGGTACTAAAACAGGCCTTGTAAGTACCTGAGGGCAATGACCAGGAAGCAGACGCTCTGCCCTGAGCATGGGGGATGGGAATACTCTCAACAACTAAAGAGCATATGTTAGACACAGAAGGCCTTTCTAAGACAGTGACCTAAAAATGAGAAAGACTGGGGGAGGGGAGCTATACATACAGTCCCTCAAGAAAGGAATTGTGTATTGGACTGTAGTTACTAATCACGCTGTCTACTGAGAACACCTCTGTGCTCGCTCTTCATTCTCATCCTACATATCCTGCCCTCCATATATCTGGGAAAATGGAGAATGCCTTAGAAGAACACAGAACTGTGAGCCCTGAGGACAGGCAGGAGAGGTAACAGTACTCTCTCCTCCGCCATTTTTGCACTTGAGCTACAAGATCGTTCGTCCCATCCAGCTGCACATAAGTTATCTCCATTTGGTTGTCTAATAGGCACTTTGAGTTCAGCAAATTGAAAACAGAACTCCTGACTTCTTGCCTGAGAAGCCCTCCCCTCAGCAAGTGGCATCACATCTACACAACTGCATGAGCCAGACACTCAGAGTCACTCTTGATTCTTTTCCTCATGCATGCCTGCCTCTTGTGTCACGTGTCAGCTGCTTTGCTGAACTGATCAGCATAAGGCACCCAGAACTTACACACTTTGTTCCTTCTCCAAGCAGGTCCCCACCATGGCCTCAGCTTCAGCTACAATTGGAACATCCTCTGTATGCCTCTGCTTTTCACTCTTCTCATTTCCAACAGCATAACCATTGACGCATGTCTCTTTCAGATTCATCTCTAACCATTCAGCTGGCTCCAGAACCCCTCACCTGCTCACTACTCTCAGATGTTACATTCCTTACCCATTCAAACTTATTATAGTCTAAGGGTCTATGAACATAATATTCCTTCTGCCTGAAGCCCTTTTCCTTCAGATCTTTTCATAGGTGCTGGCTTTCTTCTGCCTCCTTTAGAACATGGACTTTTCTCTGAGTGCTCTGGTTTATTAACTAATAGACTGTATCACTTGCAGAATCTCCCTCTCTTTCCTGATAGGAAATCAGCTGCATAGGCATAGGGTCCCTGTCAATTCTACTGCCCAGACCCCAGCTGGTGATCTGGCCTGCCTGCCTGGAATGGAGCTTGACACTCAGCAGTTGTTCGTTACATATTTGTTGGGTGACTGCATGAAGGAATAAAATATGGTGAGAAAAAATTTGTAGTGTATACATATCGAGAAACATCAGCTGCATGTGGTGGTACACTCCTATTATCCTAGTACTTGGCAGGGAGACAGAAAGGCTGGTGGAGTTCAAGGACATCTTCAACTATACAGCAAGCTTGAGGCCAGTCTAGGCTACATGAAACCCTGTTGAAAAAAAATGTCCAAAAGAAAGAACGAGAGAAAACATTCCCATTTTACAGATGAGGGACTAGAGTTTCTAAAAGACCCAGAAAAATGAAGCAATTTGAGCAAAATCACATAGTGAATATGAACATGTAATTCAGAACCATGCGTTCTGATTCTATTTCAAGTCTTTTTTATTCTACTAAAAAGTATTTTAGCTTTATCAGACACCATGTGTACTCCCTAATAAGTGGATTCTAGTTCCAAACCACTTAATGACATATTAAAAGGTAAATATGTAATACCCACTGTAATCGCAGAGGATTATAAACAGGAGGGAAGGGAAGGAGGACCTCAAAAGAAAGGAGATAGGGGATCATGCTTCAGTAGAGAAAATAAGCCACAGTCATGTATTGCATATAAATAGTGAGACATCTGGTGCAGATCACTCTCACTTCTCTTCCTGGTCACTTGGGACTGAACAGGTTTGATCTCACCAATTAGGGAGGATATAGAGACTGGCAGATAAATGATAACCATTTGGCAAATAGGATACTGACCCTCCCACACACACATTGCTGTGTCCTATTCCTATTCATCCATCTACCTTTGACTCTCCTCTTACATTAAGATCTTCATTTAAAGAGTCTTTTATCTTTGGTTAGGAGGTGACCTTCGATACCAATCAGGATGCAGCCAAGGGCAGTACAGGAAAAGCAAAACTGAAAACAACAATAAACCATAATTCAGAACACCAAAGACCCTACATTAATCACCTGGAACCAGACCAGCCAAATCTCTCCCCATCCTAAAGCTCAGGGAACCTTGCAGAAGAGGGGGCAGCAACATTGTAAGAGCCTAAAGATAGGAAGAACCAACGATATGCAAGATACTTCACACAAGTTAGGGCTGCGGCAGCCAGAATTGGACTTTGCCTGACCTGCACAAGGGATGGGAAGGAGGAAGGAGGAGGCACAGGGTGAGGGGGAGGAAGGGAGAAGGTGAAAAGGGGGAAAGGGAGGAGAGTACAATGGGGGAGGACTGGGGAGGGAGAGGATGGGGATTCCTATTGAGCTTGTATGATTAGGAAAAAATAAGATATGTGAGGAAAAAAATGTAAGGGATTTTTTAGGAACTGAAATCCTATTAAGAATGTATGGGCACCGACCCAGAGTGCTGCCAATGTGAAGAAGTGAGACATGGAGGTGCAGACCCTGTGGGGGAGCAATGCCCAGCTAACCACAGCACTGCAGGAGTTTGTGGCCAGCGTGGAACAGTGGAAAAGGCGGTTCTCCATCTGCCGAGATGAGAATGTTGCAGCTCCGCAACAAGATCGAGGAGCTAGAAGAACGATGCAGTGAAATAAACAGGGAGGAGAAGAATACCCAGCCGAGGAGGAGAATTGAGGAGCTAGAGTCAGAACTCTAAGGAGATGGAATTGAAAGATCTCCGAAAACAAAGCAAAATCATACCTCTGCTCATGTCAGAGTGTGAACATGTTTCTGAAAAATTAAGAGGCAGCAGAAAGACAAAGTGCGGTCTCTAAAGGCGGATATTGAGAAGAGTAAATACCGACAGTGCCATCTGAAGGGGGAGTTGAAAAGTTTCCTGGAGATGCTGGATGAAAAGAGCCACGACTTCCTCAGGGGCCTCTTCAAGTTAGGCACAGATAACTAGGGTCAGGCAAGGCCTTGGTCTGACTGGAGCTGGATTGTGAGTCCCGTGTGTGTGTGTGTGTGTGTGTGTGTGTGTGTGTGTGTGTGTGTGTGTGTGTGTGTGTTTGTGTGTAAATACTAGGACATGTTCTCCTGTCTGTAAATGCAGGTGCATTCTGTTGTGTTTCCAAACCAGTTGTGCGGTCCACTCACTTCTCTCCAGAATAGAAATCTCCTACTTCTCTGGGCCTTGCAAGGTTGTGGACAACTGGAAGCTTCTGACTCAGGAATCTAGAACTTGATCTACTTTAAACGTTTATGCAGTCAGGGCAGGGATGTTTATATCTTTCTTTAAGGGATGTTGCAACTCTATGAACTGGGAAAAAAGTTCTTTCTAATCTAGATAATCTAATCTAGATAATCCTTTACAGCAGGCCCCTTTGCTCATTTGATTGAGTGGCATTCAGAGTATGTGGCAGCCATCAGACTCTAGTCCGTTGGGATGGAGGGAACATCTCTCAGTAAAAATTTTGATGACTAGCAGGTGTGCTCAACTTTTTGGTATTGTAATGCAACATTGACATCTACAAAAGCTAATGTTCTGAAACTACACAATTAAGTTACCAAAGAAAGAAAAATCACAAAAAGAAATCTCACGATGTTTCAAGTAAACTTACAATTTTGTGTTGGACTGTTGCAGTCCGAGGCTGCAACCTGGAATCCAGGGCTCCCCTCGACAAGGTGGGCAAGGCTTCAGCGAATGGAGACAGACACACAGCTCTCTGGGCTGAGTGAATCTGAACTCTTTATTCAAATTTTTAGCAGCTATAGAAATTTTTATACACTATAGAAAATCGGGAGTAAAGGCCAGGGAGTGTCACTACGTCCATAGGGAAAACATCAAAGAAAACCGGGACCAAATTCTTTACAGGATTATGTAAAACATATTCATTCCAGGTAACAAAGGAGAGTAAAGGTGACATATATTTTCTGTGTTGGGACAGACATGATGTCTCCAGGTAGAGTTAAAGCAGGCATGACACTCAGTTGCAAAAGCAAAGGGACAATGAATGTTTCAAAGCAGATTTTCTCTGGTTTATGTATAAACATCAAATGTGTGGTGAAGGGACTGTAAACTAGTTAGTACTGAGAAAAACAACAATAACACAAGAAGGTCTAAGAATATGCAGCAGGTAGACTCAAATTCCAGAGGGAGGAATCCTCCTGCCAGAGGTAAAACTTAATTTACATAGGGAGAGCCCCTAGCAACTGCCCCTTTAGATGTTAATGTGTCACTCCTCAGCCAGCAGGCTTTAGGCCTGAACCAGACAGTAACACTAAGGCAGGCAGTAACACCAAGGCCTGACTATTCCCATGTTTTCCTTATTTTTTTAATTTATTTCAAATAATGTCATGTCCTTTTTCCAGAAAATGTTTCTTTGAAATGATATTCTTCCATTCTGGGACCTTGTCCACCAGGATGGTGGGATAAGGACGTGGCATTGGACCATATTCATGATTACCTTTGGCTGCACGCAGCCCACAAACCTCAGGTTAGACTTGTCTGCTTGAAAGCAACCTATTTATTGGAGACTTACCAGGAAGAAAGAAAATGAGATTTTTTTGAGTGGGCGTTCTGGCATGGGAAGCACCTGCATCCATGATACCCCATCTTCCCCCAGTTTGTTCAGCTGTGACAATGCACTTTTCCTTGGGTTTTAATTTTTAGTAGATGTTTATAACATGGGAACAACATACAGTGAGAGTGTGGAGTCCTGTGCCTGGCACAAAATAGATGCTTAATAAACATTTATTCAATTAAAAAAGAATGTATGGGCTTTTAAAATAAAAATTACTATCAAGAAAAAATATTTTAGCTCATGCATTATGAGTACATAACTTTGACAAGCATAAACAACCATACAAGCATACCCAAGATGTAAAACAACATACAGAATGTTCTCATAACCCCCAGAAAACATCTTCCTGTTTCTCTGTATTCCATCTTTAATCCCTGATACCAGGACACTGGGCAACCAGTATTTGTCTTTTCATGGTTGCTTCAACCTGTACCTATGTGTGGATGACCCTTTACTTCTAAAGTATGTGGCACCTTCACACTTTCAGCTTTACTTTTTGGTATATATTATAATAGCTGAAATATATAAATAAGTGCTGAGAATGACCTCCACTATTGTATTGGTCTGCTGAGGCTACCATAACAAAAGACTGTGGGCTTAAATAGTAGAAATTCATTTGTTCATAGTATAGAATGCTGGGAGTCTGATGGTAAAGTTCTGGAAGATTTGCACTTTTTCTGGCTTAACTAGTGATCAATTGTCACCAAGTCCTCACACAGCATTTCCCAGGTGTATATTTAGAGAGTAAAAGTTCTACGCTATCTTCTTTTCTTGTTATAAAGACATTTACCACTCATAACCCTCATGTAACCCTAACTACCACCAAAGGCTGCAGCTCCCAATATTATTACATTGGGGACAGGACTTCAATTCAGTGTGGATTTGGAGGGAGGAGAACAAGTCAGTCCCTACTTGAAGCTATTATTGTTGTCATAAGATCATAACCTAGTACATTTCAGGGATGAGTTTTGCCCCCAGAGACCACGAGGGCTTGCTCATTCCATCACCCAACCTATTTTAAGTGGCAGGAACAGCAGTGATGGGAGGGCGTGTACTTTTTATTTGCAGAAGCAATGACACTATGAGTAGCCATGCTTTGAGGTCGCCTCATCTGAACTCTAAAGGAGAGGTCAACAGAGCACAGAAAAGGAAAGCTTGGGGCTTAGACAAGTCTTGGTTTTGCCAACTTTCCATATAACAAGCTAGCTGAGATAATAAACATACAGAGATCTTGGCTTATGTTTCTATTCCAAGAGCAAATGGTCCTGATTGCTTTTGGGCTTCTGATAGTACATCATGGAAGACCATACGGTGCAGAAAAACAACCCTCTTGTGCCACGAAGCAAATAAGAAGAGGGGTCTAAGGTCCCACAAATCAGTTCAAATGCATAACCCTGGTGAGCTAAGAATTAAGAACCCAAGCTTCTACTACCTCCCAACAGGGCCACTTCCATGGTCCAAGCCCCAGATCTAGTGCTATAATCTCTGTGAGTCTCCTGATTTCCATGGTTATCTCCCTTAACAATCAAGTCCAACAATATAATCACTGATTCATGTCTCTCTTGTGCCATTTTTCTTTCTATGAACCTTCACTCTTGAACATATGAGTCTTTAGAGAATATGTATCCAAACCATAACATTCCTGGTATAGAATCTGTGAGATGGAAATCATGATAGCTGACTATAACATTGTTTCAAAGTCTGCTAAACCATGTGTAGGAAAAAACGCTCACTTTTACTAGATGCCTGCATGTGGTTCTGGGGATCGCTTTTGCATGAAATTCATCCCCTTGATATGACATCAGACTACTCATACCACATCTGCTAACTCCAAACCTATAAGGTACCATTCTTTTTTTAAAATTTTTTTCATTATTATTTATTATTTTATTCAATTATGCATGTGTGCGTGTGCGTGTGTGTGTGTATGTATGTGTGTGTGTGTGTGTGTGTGTAGAACCACGGACAAATTCGGGAACCACCATGGACGCCTCCACCTCCTCCTTGTTTACTCTGCCCAAGGATTCACAGGCTCCGCCCTACCAGGACTAGAAACGCAGGCCGCCCCCCGCTTCTGCTTGGCGTCTATACGTGGGGTCTAGGATCCGAACTCAGGACCTTCAGCCTGCAAGGCAGAAGCTTGAGCCACCTCTCTAGCCCCACTAGGGACCATTCTTATTGTCATCTCACCTCTCTTCCCTGGTCTCCGCATATTCCTACCTCTTCAAGACAATTACAATGAACCTAAATTGGAAAACTTGCCCAAGAGCCAGAAAACAGTATCATTCATTGGTTTAATTATCTTGAAAGGAACGAAGATATAAAAGAAGTGGCAAGGATATACTGCTAGGGTCCTGGTTCTGCTCTCAGAATGTGTGGTGCCTAAGTAAAACTGGGATATACATCACAGGGAGAAATCTTATCTTGAAGGGAAGGAATAAGGCGCCCCCTTTTCTATGAAGCCCCTTCTCATCATTGGAATAGAGATTTGATTTTCTTTGTTTACTGCTGCTTGTTTTCTCCCCAAAGAGAAACATTTCCTCGGACATTACAAAGCTCTTGGGAGATATTTGGTCCTTTGCAAACTGAAATTAAAAATTTAAAATCTTTAATTTGGGCAGCTGGCCTTGTTGATCCTGCTAAGTACATCTTTCTTTAAAGGGAACTGTTAGTGACAAGTGACGAAAGAAAAAACTAGAATTAGCATCTCCATGTTATTCAAAAGATCTTCACACCATTAAAGAGTTTTGTTCTGGCAGCTGACAAGCATTATATAAATACAGAAATATGCCTGGTTGTTTTTAGCCATTAGAACCCATTTGGACGAGGTCCAAACAAGGTGAGGTCCTGGGTTGGTATTTATTCTCCACAGACTCTGGGTGAAATGTTTTGTTTTCCTGTGCTGTCTCATTGAAACTTCACAACAGGCTTTGATTGTTTTACAAATAGAAAATGGAACCTCATTTTAGAAAAGAGAAAAGTAAAGGCCACACAGATTCATTTTATTGAACTCACAGAGCTAGGAGGCTAAAGAACTGATTATTTGATTCTAAAGGATTCTCTCAGCCATTGAGTCAATGGAAGTACTAATAAAAATGGTTACTTGAGGCATCTTTAATAGGCGCTGAAATATACAGGCTGGGTGGGTAGAGGGTCTTATAATGTCCCAAGATTGTAGAGAGAAGGCAGGGATGGAAGTGTGACACTGAAGAGCTTTCCTGGGAATGCTTCACTTCCAACTGATTTTCCTAAAGACTCTGAGGACTGTCATACTTAGCACATAAAGTATAAAAAATAAAATTCCATTCCATTACCTAAACTTGTACAATGAGGTGACAATGGGAACAAGGAGAGATTGCTAAATGAGGGACAGAAATAAACAACATTGACTATTTTACTTAATTTATTCTTAATTTTTCCATTTTCATGTGTATATATATATCTATGTGATATGTGTATGTGCGGTTTTTTTTTTGCATGCGTATGTGAGTGTGGGGTGGGGGTGCAAGGAGATGAATGCACATGGGTAATATCAAGAATTATCTCAAATCACTCTTTTACCTTCTTCTGAGGCTGGGACTCTACTACAGATCACTTATAGGGTTAACTTGGTCTGGGGATTCCCAAGTTCTGCTTTCTGGAGCTGAACTTATAGGTGTGCTGGCATGTTTGTGCAGCACTTCATGTGGCATGTAGGGATCCAAACTCTTGTCCTTTTACTTGTACGGTAAGTGCTTTAACCACTGAACCATCACTGAATATTTTACATGCAGCAATAGATACCTGTTGGTTTCATAAAAAAGACAGATTACACACATCAGTATCTGTGTCTCACTCTCTCTATATATATCTACCTATCCATCTATTTGAAGCCACCTTAACTAGGATTCCATGGCTGCAAGTGACAGAAAAACCAACTAACTTATATTTTAAAAAAACGAGACCTTAGCTTTGTCTTAGATATATAGCTAGAATTTGGATTTGTTAAAGTTTATTCTCACCTTGAGAGTCTAAAATGAAAGCCATTTTGATATGAGCAAGCCAGTGTGATTCCATTATAGCCAACTGCAGAGGTTAGCATGCCAACCCAACCTAGTCCATAGAGGCGTCCATACTCGACACATTGTTCCCCAAATAGAAACTCTAGTCCTGGGATCTTGTCAAGGCTATGTATGCTGAGCTGCCTACTGAAGAAAAAACAATGCTATTGGTGCTTAACCAGTCAGAAAGGAAAGTGTGTCAGAAGGCAGTGGGAAGACTCTTCTAACCATCACCACCTAGCTTTACACCTGGTTGTGGTGGCACATGGGCTGCAGCACAGTTTAGGGACTGAGATAGCTGATCAGCCATCTGAGACCAGCATGGATTAAATAGTGCATTCTAGGCTGACACGGGGTCAGAGCAAGATCCTTTCTCAAAATCCAAAAATCAAAACTAAAGGCAAGCAAAAATCCAGATCAGTGAACTTCCTTGATAGTCTTAGACATTCAAAATCTACTATATGCTTTCTTGGCATTGCGTACAGATGCAGAAGAGAAACACATTTATTTTTTAGTGCTAGAGATAAAACCCAGGGCTTCATGCATGCTAGGTGAGCACTGAGTTATTGTCCTGACCCTGTAAGGGAATCGTAAATGTCAATCGATACAGACAATCGCTATTTGTCACCTCTCACCCCCAGTTCTTTGTTATTTTGGCTCAGGAAGAATGATCAAGGATGGAGCTTGTCTTCTTGTAAGTTCCTTCCCTCCCTGGTAAATGAGTCTAGGAACACTCTGCATCTCAGGAGGACACACATATAGATACTTCTTCTTCCATTTTTTTTACTCTTATTTTTACCACCATAGTAGTTGGTTCTGTCACTGCCTACCCTTTACCTCAGTAAGCAAAAGCCACACCCTATGGTTTACAAAGTAATATGTATTTCTACCTGTTACAGAGGATCATGGAAGGCCTGATTTTCCTCTGATCTATGGAACTCCTGTTCTAGTCTTTGGAGCTGAATTCTGTCCAGGTTTATTCAACTGAATTCTGAGGCAGTTGATACAGTTTTGGGGCCAGAGTCTAATTTCTCATTCTCCTAGGGTTTCTGCTTCTTGCCTGTCACCTAAAGAAAACTAAAAAGGGATGATACATTGGAGAGCCAATGTCTACTTCCAACTCTTCTGAAACAACCCAGTATGAGCTCTCTTCTGACACTGCTCAGAGGCAGGGAAGACTCATTTCTATCTTTGTGGGACAACAAACAATAGAAACACACACACACACACACACACACACACACACACACACACACACACACACACACACGATACACGGAATGCACCCCTCCAAATGTATGCATGGTTTGAGAATTGGGACAATTAGAATCTGGTTTCATCTTCTTGTTTAATTTCCCTAATCTTGACGAAAGCTTTTTATCTCTTTGAGCCTTCATTTCCCCACCTTGAAATTAAAACAATTCATAAGATCTTTTCTAGCTCGAGCACAGTTTGTTTGTCATACATTTATACATGTGAAATGAGATCAGATTCCACAGCTCCCATAGATAATCTGGAAAGACGCTAGTAGTAGAACTAGAGAAGTTGGCTTGATTGAAAAATAAAACTCTACTCTCCATGGAAACTCAGAAGGTCAGAATTAGTCCTCCTTCTCTAGCTCAAGAGACTATATTAAATACTTCTAGCTTAAAAATTTCTGGTTTTGGCAAGGAAATGAAGAACAGACTAGCTGTAAACTGCTGCCTCCCTTGATCCTCTATGGACATTATTTAGAGAGCTCAGTTCTTCTGAAGGGATTCCTTGCAAGCCCTGAACATAACCACTTTCTTTTCAACATTAAAATTTGACTCTGAGTTTCCTGGTTTTCTTCTAAACTTACTCCAAAACCTATCTTTTTGGCATTACCCAAAGCGGGCTGAAATAGATTTTCAAACTGTGCATCAGGAAAAATTATGCTGTTTTTCGAAGTAAGGGGATATATGTCTAGTGATTTTTACTGTAAGTTGCAGCACAATGAGGATGATGTAGTTGGGTTGGTGTGTCTGAGGCAAATCTGGAGGGAAAGAGGATCCCAGATGAAGACCATGGTAACTTCTTGAGCAAAAATTCTTCCTCATACATTGTGCCTCTCCTCTGTGCCCCCAGACCTCTGTGACTTCTTTCCAACTAAGCACCTATTCACTGACTTTCTGGCTGATGCCTATAGAAACCAGAGCAAGCTGACTCTGGTGCTCGTGAGTTTGTGGGGGTTGTGTCACTGATACATTCCTGGGTGGTGGAGCAGGAAAGATCTGTCATGAACAGAGAATGGGGACCAAGGAGATCATAGTCCCTGAAGGGCAGCTGTGATTTTGCCTGTTGTCAGGAGACCAAGAAGCATCCTTGTGAAATACAAGGCAGCCTGGGTGCTTGGGGCAAGATCTCTAGAAGGTTAGGATTCTGTTAACTGGGTTATGTGAGGTCCAGCACTTGTTTTTAAATTCTCTGTTTATTTTCCATCAATAAAGGTATGTATGGAAAAAAATTAATGGTATTGGGAGTCAGCCATGGTGGCAAATACCTGTAATGCCAGCGCTTGGGAGGTGGAGACAGAAAGATCAAGAATTCCAGATCATCTTCGGCTCCACCGAAATATTGAGGCCAGTCTGAGCTATATGAGCCCATATCTCAAAGCAAAACAAATCATCACCCAACACACACTCAAATATGTACATATGTACATATATAGGCATATGTATTTTTTTCTGTTTAGACTCAGATGAATTCTCCTTCCCCATTACATGTTGGGATCATACTGGTTGATGAAGGCTGACCTCATGTATCTCCTCCCAACAATGTGTTTTGTGGTTTCTGGTGGGCAGCCTTGAAATTAGTAATGACAGAACCATTCAAGCTACTGAAGCCAGGAAATGCTACAAATCATGACTTACTTCCTCCCCTTAGAGAGTTAGTTTGTCCGTACACTGTGGTGCATAATACATTATTCATTGTGATGATTAATTTTAATGTGTCTACTAGATTGGGCCATAGGGAACCCAACCAGTTGGATAAACAAGGCCTAGAAGGTTATAGTCTGGCCCTAGTTCTGGTTGATGCTCTTGGCTTCTGATCTACAGAGATGTGAGAAAGTGTGCCACAAAATCCTACAGCCGCTCATGCTACCCTGGCTTCACCAATGCAATAGACCAATCTCCTTCATTGGTGAGGCAAAGTACTTCCTTAAGTTGCTTCTTGTCAGGTATTTAGTCATAGTGAAAGCATATATTTGCACAATATATGTAGCATATATATATACAATATATGTACTATATATATGCACAATTTATATACACAATACATATACTGTATGTGTGTGTATGTATATGAACTTTTTCTGGAGAACCCCATTATATTCATATCTACTGTAATATCTACTTATGCATCATTCTCATCTTCTAATGGAACCCACAAAGCTAAGGAAAATCAATAATATAAGCCTGGGCCTGGTGTCCAGGCTTATAATTACAACCACTTAGAATTATAACTACTTGGCTGAGGCAAGAGGATTGCAAATTCAAGACCTTCTAGGGCTACAAGCATGGCAAAGTTAGGGAGACCCTGTCTCAAAGGAAAAAGGAAAACTAAGGTAGAGGCAAGCCCAGAGTTCTTGTTTAGTATGCCCAAGGCATTGGGCTTGGTCCCTAGCACAGGAAAAAAATTGTCCATTTCTAAGTCTCTTTCTATTGAATATAAGTAATTTAAATAAAATCCAATCCAAAGGAGAACAAAACATGGGTTTCAAAAAAGACTAAAGGAAGTCAAATCCTTAAGTTCTTTTTGAATTAATTAATTTCGAATCATTTCTCATCTCTCTAAAATTGACTGCAGGCAACTTTTCCTGGGGATCATTTCTCTATAAATGATATAGGTCCTACCTCAGATCTACATCCGTGCCTCAGGTTCCCCAAACTTCACCAGACTCAAGTTCTATGGGATTCACTTTGTGTTTCCCTCTCATTTCAGCATTTGGACTGAGAATCATGGCTGTCTTCCACTGCAAACCTATCTTCTGCTTCATTCCTCTGGGTAAACAGATTTCCAGTGGGGGCTGCCAGCAGCCCTGAGAAACAGCCAAGTTTGGCAGATGCTAAGGTTTGAGGTTCTTCTCTGTGTTCTCAGCTCCAAGTTGGCTGTGAACTAGCTCTACTCCCCACAGCCCACAGGGTTTTCAGCTACTTTTCAATCACGCACTGTCTTCCTACTCAGCCTTGTGCTTCCCAGGGCTCCCTGATGGTCAGATGAGTCAACCAGTGAAGGCCCAGACGCAAGCCCATCTGGGAATGCTAGTGTCTTTTGCTCACTGTATATTTACCACTTGACCTCCACAAAGGGGAGGCTCCTCTTTTTACCCTAGGCCCACCTCTAGTTTTCATATGCAGGAAGGGCAAAAAAAATCATATTAATTCCCCACCAAATATAGGATCAGGACCAAAAGAAAATTGCCCAATGAAATGACACTGGGAAATTTGAAATTCTGCTAATGAGGAAGAGTATCTCGTCCTTGTTTCTGCAGCATGAATATCCTCTTCCTAGAGTTTAACTCAGATGTCTGGAGCTAGGATCTTGGTTGATTTGTGTGTGTGTGTGTGTGTGTGTGTGTGTGTCTGCCTGCATGTCTATCTATATCAGAGAGCACTGTGTTAACCTTAGAGACCCAAGGGTAATTTCAGGCATCATCCTGCATTGGTCTACCTCTCTTGGGTTTGTTTTGGAGTTCCCCAGGCTCTACCTTCCAGAGTTCAAAGTGCAGGCCAAGCCATTTCTGCCTGATGTTTTATGTGGGATCTGGGATATGAATTGCTTGTGAGGCATAGACTTAACCCCTGAGCCATCCCTTCCGTCTTGGATAGCATCCCTGGCTGGATGTTTTGCTTGAGAGTCAGGCTGACAGGAAGGGCTCCTGTCTGAATGCTAAGTAGGTTCTCTACCCACTTCTTATTCTTCCCCAGAGACACCAGATAGGTTCCCCATCCTGCCTTGCTACTTACAAGGCTGGGGCTTTCTCTGCTGTATCCTGTATCAACTTTAACTTGGAATGAAAGGCCTGATGGCATTCATTTTATGTAAGACAATTACTTCCAAGACATTGTGTTTCCATTAGAAGGAATGTGATCGTGTGATCTTTGGTGATATACACAATTCAATATTTCATTAGGGATTCAAATATTGATGGGCTAATTCTGGAAAACTTCTATGATATCCCAGCCTCTTCTTCATCAATTATTCAGTTACCTTGAGATAATTTACCTCTTGTGTCCTTTCATGGAACCCAAGCTGTCCTTCATAACTTCAGTGCTTTCCAGCAAGAGATTTATTGGGCTCTTTTTTGTGAATTTCTGTTGCACATATGGAATGAGCTTTTTCTGTAAGATGGAAGCCTGGGTACTATAGGAGTTCAGAAGTTTGCTGCTACCATCTAGGTGACTCTATTTTCATATGTGTGCCAATATATTCATACCATCACCCTCTTGTTACCCCCTTCCTCTAAGTCAATAGCTCCCCTTCTAGATGATATATATGCATACAATGTTTTTATGTATATCTAGATTCTGTATGTAAGAGAAAACAAGTAATTGTCTTCTTGAGTCTGCTGTATTTTGGTTAGCATAGTCATCTTCAGATCATTGTTTATAGGCCTTTTCAGAGCAACGGGTAGAAAACACATACCTATAGGCAAGTGAAAGGGCTCAGTGGGTGAACGTGAATGTGTGCAAACCTGTTGACTCAAGTTCAGTCCCCAGAACCCTGATGGTGGAAAGAGAGAACTGACTTCTAAAAGTTGTCCTCTGACTCCACATGCACGCTGTAACATATGCACTTGTTCTCTTTCTCTCCATCAAATCTATGTTAAAGAATAGTACAATGCACACATGCGTATTAAAATTAAAATTCATTGTAAATGTATGTTGTATTTTCAGCTGAATTTCTTTTATCTAACCTCTTTGATTTTGCTTCTACCAGTGAAAATCTTAGCTTCCCAAAATTATTAGGTAGCTATTTAGATATTAGCAAGCTTCAGAGACACTGGAACTGGATCATTCCCTTATAACCAACACCTTATAAAACGAAAGATTAAAAGTGCAGTACTTTAAGTGCTGGTCAGAGGAAATGAGTCACGTCTCTGCTCTGGGAGAAGGAACAGTCAGAACTGTTGGAACATCATTAGTGGATGTCTATCTAACCTGGTGCCAGCATCCCTAAACCTTTCAAGACAAACTAGCAGGAAACTTTTGGATTATCTATCAAGATATAGTGCTGCCTCTTCCTATAAGACTCAATCCAAATGGATCTGTCAATCACCTGAACTGGGAAACGCCCCCTCAGGAAACCTGTCTATTTCAAAGACTTCAGAAAAGTATGAAATCTAGTTAAAAATGTAGGTGAACACATCGTCTTTCTGGGCATTGTCCACTTTTATCCCTTGAGTATGCCTTACTGTGTAACAAACTTGCACATGTAGGTATGGGTATTTGTAGAAGAGAACACTGTGTGCCGCTGGAAGCCCAAGGGTAACTTCAGGAATCATCCTGGATTATTCAGCCTCCTTATTCCTTAGCTCTGAGTTTTCCCAAGCTCTGCCTTCCAGAGCTGTAAGTACTAGCTGCTACCATTTCTGCCCTGAGTTATTTTTGTGGAATCTGGGATCCTTTTGCTGGGAGGTAAGGCTTAACCCTGAGGACATCTCTTCAGCCCCAAATCTGCCTATTTCTACACGGCACTCTGTCTTGTCTGAATTCATTCATATTTATTTATTTGTTTGTTTGTTTATTTATTTATTTAATTTAGTGTGTGTGTGTGTGTGTGTGTGTGTGTGTGTGTGTGTATCAGAGGGCGCTGTGTGCCCTGTGATAAACCAAGAGTGGAAGACGGAGAGTGACTTTGGGAACTCTCCTGGATTATTTCTACCTTCTTCTTGCTTCATCCTGGGACTTCCCAGGCTCTGCTCACCACACATCATAATGAGTGAGGGTCTAAGGAGAGCACAGAGTGAGATGCTGGTGACACCAATTTAAGATCAATTTCAACAGTTACTGGTGAGATGATCACTGGAAATGTTTGCAGTTTGCTTTGCAGAATTTGAGATTTTTATGATATATACCACTAGAGATGGTCAGCTGTTTTTTGCTTCTTTGAAATAATTCCTTTGTGTTTTCATGCCACTAATTTAAGACAGTATCTTTTAAAAGTTTTAGAGATTCTTAAAGTTTTAGAGATCACTTTAACATTTTTGAGGAGGGTAGCTCAGTAATCCTCTACCTCCTCCTAAGTGCTGGGATTAAAAGTATGTACTATTATGTTTAATAGCTTTAAATTTTCTAGTCTTGTTTTTATAATGATATCAAACCAACAACATAGGACACTCTCATGGAAAAGACTTTTTTGTTCCTTAATTCCTACCTCCCTTTCTTCCTCTTTCCTATACAGATACTAAATTGCTTTTAGATATAAACATTTGTTAAGATTATACAGTTCACAAATTATCATCTTTACTTTAGTATGCTTTTTGATATATATATGAGAATAATGTCGCAGGTAATTTTTGGTTGCTTTTGCTTTATCCTTGTTTTGTAGTTTAAGATAATATGTAGCCAAGTGTGGTATAACTTCAGCTCTTGGGAGTCTGAGTGAGGCAGGAGAGTTATGAGTTCAAAGATGGCTCAAGATGACAAAGGAAGATTCTTCCTGTCTCTCATTAATATGTATAACCTTTTGTATTCCCTTCCCACTATTAGAAAAAAAGAACGTGGCATATATTTTGACTTCTTTTCTCAATACTTACTGGAGATCACTCTTGTTGCTTTTTAAAGCTGAAAAATACTTTTTGCAATTATCCCTAAATATGTCTAGCTAATCTCCAGTAGATGGGCACTTGGGTTGCTTCCAATGCAGTACTGCTAGATCCAGGGCAGCTATGCATGTAATCTTGTTAGGTTCTGCTAGAACCCCCTCTGCTGCACTGTCCTGCATAGCTTTGCATCCTGTCAGTGGGGGGAATGGGCATTATGATGTGTGAGAAATGGCATCTCAGTAACTTTCTCTTTCTGTCCCCCTGGGGCTTCATCATTCCTGGAGGTACTGCCATACCGGATGATGCATGGTGTGGGCATCTTCCTCCTTGAAAACTCCACCTAATAGGTTATCCTCAGACAGAGGACATTTGAGACATTAAGCTGATAAAAACAGACCTTAGCCAAAAGGCTAAGAACTGATTGAATAGTTGGTGGGTTGCTTATTTTTTGAAACAGGGTTTCACTATATAGCCCCCATTGACCTTGAACTCCACATCCTCCCATCTCTTCCTCCCTAGTGCTAGGATTCCTCCCCAGTGCTTGGTCTGGTAAAGTGTATTGTTTCTCATTTTTAATAGGCACACATGTGTGCAGGTGTGTATGCACCGATGTGCATGAGATAAGAAGGGCTGAGGCTGATGTCTGGAATCCTCCTTGCTTGCTCTTCCATTTATTCATTGAAATGGAAAAAAAAAAGCTAGTCTCTCTAGCTGGCTTGCTCTAGGGATCTCTTGACTCCACTTAGCGAGGTAGAAATTACAGACATTACAGACAAGATGCTGTCCACACCTGGCACTGCAAAGCACTTTAGCCATTGAGCCATCTCCCCTCTCTGGCTTAATGTATTTTAAAATTTCATTTCTATTGTGAAAAGAGAGACTCATCTTTTTTTTCAAATATGTACTATAGTTTCTGGTATGTGTTGTGTTCTTTAACAATGCTTTTATGGAAATTCTTCAGGACCTCTCTGTATTTTGTCTTTGGTCTAAAACTTATTTAATAAGGAACGTGAGCATTCTAAACGGAAAAGCACTGTAATCAGAGAATATCGTTTGCAGTGCTTCATGATTGTGTGTTCTTGAGGACAGGCATTTATCTTAAAAGTTTTGGCCTTTTGAATTTGATAAGAGATGTTAGGCAGGAAGGAAGGGAAAGACAGTGCTATTTACAGCTGCTTCCCAGGCGTTGGGAAGTATGTTTATCTATTTCTGCTTCCTCTGCTACAAATGGTAGGTTCCATAGCCAACAATATCCTTTCTAATGTAAACAGTGGGTGCTTCCCATGTCAGAGACCTCTGTGGGACATGCTATGCATACCAGCATGGTGATGTCCTCAGAGAAGCAGGATGGTTGGTGCTTGACCAGTGGTTGGTACTATTGGGAGCTTTACTTCTCAGATGAGACAGAATTCTACTTCAGAAAGAGGAAATTGATTTCTTTTCTCTTCCATCTCCTTTCTTCAAATTCCTGCCAAAAAAACTTAAGCATGTTTTGCCTGACACTCAAGTATTCTTAAGGATTCCTCTCTTCCAGTGTAGTTTCTTACAGACTTCTGCTGAGCCTGTCTGCTTTCCTGATTTCCAGCTCAGAAAGTGTAACTTTTTTTTCTCTTTCTCTTTTTTTTTCCATCTCCCTCCTCCTGGCAGGTGCCAAGATCTCCAGCTTGCCTGCTCTGTTGTTTTCTTTCTCTGACGCCCATAAATTTGTCCTCAAATTTCCTTCTGAACCCATTTTTAAATTGTTTTATCACAAAACCAACAACCTGCCAAAGGGACTTCATGTTCCCCAGACGATTTTTTTTTTTCAGAAGCTTTGTCTAGATAGTGTCTAACTCTTTCGTTCAATTTTTAAGTGTTTTTTTACAGAGAAGGGTAGTTTTGGGGTTTTGTAGATTAAAAAGTGACCTTATCCAAAGGTACAATGAAATCCAGTTTTATTATGACTTTGAGGGACAGTTGTGCCATGTGACAATCATCTGCTTCCCTTTTCTTTATCATGAGCCTTCAATAGGTTAGGAAGATGGAGCAAGTGTTGGGTTGCAGGAAGTTTCTAGAATCTACAAGAATGAACTAGCCTGGGTAGACAGACTGAGCTTTGGGGAAAGTACCTGAATTGGGATTGAGAGTAGAACCAGGACCCCAAGAAAATTTTCTCTCTCTTCTCCTTAGTTCTTTGAATCTCAGAGAAATGCAAAATTGTAGACCAAGATAAGACAAATGAAAAGGTATCAAGAAAAATCCATAGACATGAGATTATAATAAATCTATGGTTAGAACAAATGTACCCAGATTATCTATAAATGAGTATTTTTTGTTGTTATTTTACTAACATAGTACTTATACCACTGTTCTTTAGGGAAGAGATTTAAAAAAAGAGGGAAATATATAGCATTAAAATATCCAGCCGATGTAAAGGACCCTGAAAAATCAATAAACAGAGCCTAAAAGTCAACAAGAGATTTAAAAATATTTTACACAAGAAAAAAAATTAAATGGATCAAACAACCTAAGAAAAAGAATGTTCAAAGTCTTTGGGCATTAGGAAATTGGACTTTGGGCATTAGGAAATTGGGCTAGGAAGATGGCTCAGGGGTTAAAGCTTTGTCTTGCAAGTCAAAGGAGCTGAGTTCAGATCCTAAACCCCACATATAAATATCAGGTAGATACTGCAGTGGCCCATAGTTTCCAGCCCTGGAAGACAGAGCCTGAGAAACCCCAGAGGAAACTGATAAGGAGCTAGAGAAATTCAGGATGATTCCTGATGTCACCTCTGAGCCTCCACAGGTATACTCACTCAAGTGCCTTCTGATGCACATGCACATACATGAATACACACAAAAGAAAAAAAAGGAAATTGTAACTTTAAGCAATCATGAATATGTCAGCATATAACCAAAGTTTAAAATTCTGGCAGTATCAAAGAGTAAAATGGGAATGATAAGAACAAATAGGAATTCTCCAGTAAAACTGCTAGGGCTCTATGTAAACTGGGAAATGATTTAAAATTATCAATTAAAAGTAAATTTGTGCTTATCACATGACCCAGTATTTTCACTCCAGGCTATGTACTCATCTGTGAAAAACCTGAACATATTCTACTAGCACACATGGACGAGAATTATTCATAGACACAGACTGGAAGTAAATCAAATGCCCATATATTTTAGAATGGATAAATATATTATTGTATAGTTATTGGCATGCTGGCAGATATTTAATGCGAGAGGAAAAGCTCTAATTTGTAGCATCTGCCAATTTCCCTGTGTAAATACTTCTACCATGGCCAATTTCAAACTCCCGTATGACATCAACCAGCATACAGAATCCATGAACATTAATGATCAGTTCTTATTAGTCTGGGCAAGCTGGCTGTAGCTCATCTTTGAGTTTATTCCCTCTATTGAAATACTACCCAGCAATAAAACTCCATGAACCATAGCTCCATGTAACAGCTTGCATCAGTCTCACAAATGTGATGTTGAGCAAAATAAGCAAACAGGCACACAGAACATGATTCCATCTCTACAAAGTTCATAATGGGCCAAATTAGACAAAGATGTTTAGGGATGCATACTTACATGGTATAATGTTAAGGGATACAAGGGTTCGTTTATTCTAAGAGTGAGGACAGTGTTTAACTCTAATGAAAAAGAGAGGGATTACAGATATGGAAGACTTTGATGCAAGCAATGTTCTTGACTTCAGTGGAGTTGTATGTGTTCTCATTATATGTATTCGTAAAATAAATGCATTACTGTGTGTGTGCATTTTTCTGAATGTAGATTAAAATCAATAGAGTACTTTTAAACTAATTCTAACTCATGATAACCACCTGTGTGCATCTCTTCTCCACTCTGCATCCAGTGATACTGCGTTGGGTACTTGGAATAAGCTACATTTGGACTATCTACACCACAGAAACTGACAAATATACCACGAAAAAACAGGACTTTATTTGATTTGGAAGTTCTTTTTGAAAAATGGCTTTATTACTCTACCACTGACAATGCATTTGCAATATGCTTATGAGACACAAAAGTGGCTCATTCACGCATAATTTTTTTCAGGCCTGAACACCCTCGGCAGTTTCAAGTCAAAATCAAACTAAAATAAAAGACAAGATCTAATGAGATCTTGTGATGAATGAGCTATCATAGCCACAAATGAGGATGGATTGTAAGAATGATGAACAGTTTCATGTCCACTGATGTGTAATGAGAATCATGACACTGATAAGATTCTATCCAGTCTTCATTTTTAGATGATGTTCCTGATGAACTCTTCAAAAAACATTAAGCTAGAGACAGTCAGACGCACCCATCTGCAGTTCAACCTGGTCAGCTTAGTCAATTTTCATCCAAACTGATCCTCAGTGTTATATTATACCACTTCACAGGGAGGGTGCTGAGCATTAGTATTTACCTATCATAATGTGAGAAGAACATTGATATTTCATCTGCATATTTATGTGACTGCATGTTTTCAAATCTATAGAGCTATGGGATGTCACTTTCGTTTATTTCAGCTTTCCCAACAGTAAATGATTTAAAATACTATTTCATAGGAAAATGATCCTGGATCTGTTATAGACTTGCAGAAATCTCAATCTCCACGGGACAATTTTGGATTTGTGGTTGGTTACCTCAGATAATTCCATGACAGGCACTTAGAAAATACTTGTGGTAGAAAGCATTGGCTCCTCACTTGCACTCACAGGGTAACTAAAATCAGGATGAAACCTGGTGTGTGTGTGTGTGTGTGTGTATACATACACATGGGTTCAGGTTGACTTGCATTATGAGCACATATATGTGGAGATCATAGGTCAGCCTTGGGTGTCATTTCTCAGAAGCTGCTGCTATTAACCTTGTTTATTGAAACTGAGTCTCTCCCTGAGACCTGGAATTTATGGATTAGACTCAGCTGGTAGACCAGCAAGCCCTAAACTCAGTCTTTCTCTGTCTTCCCAGCATAGGAATTATAAACATGCATGAGCAGTGAGGACTTTTATATCCTCATGCCTGTATGGAAGGCACTTTATTGATTGAATCATCTCCTTAGGGCCCTGTCTTTCATTTTGCATGTCTCCTTTATTATGATTTGGACTCCCTATAGACATGTTAATTGCTTGAGGAAAATACGTATATAAATTAGTGATACCTAACCTAATTCCTCCTCACTTCAGGGGTAGAGGCACAAAGATTGACTATTGGAGTTTGTCTTCATGTTGCTGATAAATATATGACCAAACAATGTAGGGAGATACAAGGTTTATTTCAACTTCTTATTCTAGGTACAGTTGACAGCCCAGGTTGGCAGGCGAGTTCAAACCAACCATCAGGACTAAGGAAAATGGCCACACCCTATTGACAGGAATCTCTGAGGGGCAACCCTCTCAGTTGCCAGTCTGCCAAAGTCTGTCAAACTACTGACCCAGCTTTCTCCATCTTACTCACCTGCCCAGGGAATGGTTCCCATGGTGGGCTGGGTCCTTCCACATCAATTAAATAATCTTTCACAGGCTTACTCAGGGCTTGCTTTAAGTGCTCATTGTTCACAATATGCTTAAAGGCTCAACTGTCAACTGTCAAGTTGGATACTGAGTGGCACAGTGACTGAGACATCTTAATGTGAACTTAACAGACCCCCCACAGAAAGGTTCCTGAAAATCTCCAGCCATCATCCTAAATCTCCATTCACCTTGGATTCCAGGACCAGCAGAGTCTGACAGGTCACCCACAGTGAAATCATCCCTCAGTAGAGGATTCATTTCATGGTTACTTACTGCTCCCCTCTCCCTTTAAACAATAAGGTCTTCCACAGAAGACCTTACTACATTCTTAATTACTCACACTGCTAATCTGTTGTCCTAAAACTTCTCTGCTTAAACCTAAAGGTCATGGAAGGACCCAAAAATGGCTGAAATGCTTAGCTTCTGTCTTTCCAACGTCACCATTTTGATGCAGATTCTTTTCTGATTCTTGTCATTGCTTTCACTATCTCTGAGTAAGTGACTGGAACTGACATGTTGGAACTCCTGAAGTTGGGTTTCTGGCCTAAGATTCTGGTTATGGTGCCTTGAGATCCCTTAGCCATGGGATGTGCACCACTGGCTATTTCTTTAGCACTCCTTCTGATAGAGAGAATGGAATTGGATGCTTAAATTATGAACTACTGTCATTTCAGTTAAAATTATGAATCTGAAAATATTGGGCTTGGATATATAAACCTGTCATTTGGAAGCTTGATGGATTTCATGGGGAAGGGTGAAATGTAGATGGGGAAGGTCTCATTTAACTTAGTTGTTTCAAAAACTAAGAATTGGAACATCAAGGGGGTCTAAACAAGATAAACATAGAGCTTTGTTATTTTTACACTGGTCCTTGAGAGCAGTGGTTTATTTTGAGTTGACAGCGAGCTAGGAAAGATGGAAGAGACACAACAATGGGAAAGCTATTTTATGGCCAATGATAATCAGCACACATAAGTTCAGAGTTGGCAAGTGAGACTACATTCCAGGGGTATGAGAATTCCACATGGTGGGTGTCTTCTAAGTTTTTATCCTCTACTAACCCATGAATGTAGGTTTTTCTTGTCCTTAGAATTTTTTTACATTGTTGTGTATGGTGTGACTCATTTAAATGGTAAAATGAGAGAAATTATATTCAATATTCACCCATTAACATATTTTTTACCTCCCTCTCTCTTTCTTTGCATGTGAGCACCTGTGGAGACCCAGGGGTGACACTGGGAATCATCCTGGATTGCTCTACCTTCCTTTTGCTTTGTTCTGCAATTTTCTAGGCTCTGCCTTCCAGGTCCGTATAGGATGCTGCTACTTCTGCCCAGTGTTTATATGTGGAATCTGGGATTGAACTTGTGTCCTTCTGCTTATGAGGCAGAGGCTTAACCCCTGAGTCATCTCTCCAACCTCCCATTGCCATATTTAACATCCATGTATCCAATGTCAGTTGTACTCCAAAGCATCATGGAGACCACTATCATCCAGGAGTTAGAGGAGAAAACACTCTAAGTTCACCAAGTTCCATCCCCAAGTTCTTTTGGCTAAATCTAAGCCATCTTAAGAGGTGGAACCAATTACCTTTTTTAAACTTAGGAATCGCCTTCTTTGGAAGGCTCACTTTTATGCTTACCCAAGAACACATCTAAATATAAGACTAGCATTGGTTAGTGGTACACAACTTGCAGCTGGCTGACATTTCTATTAAATTTTTTCTAACACAATTGTGGTATGCCATGATGTCAGGATGTGTTGAAATCAAACCTCAGGCACTGTTGCTTCACATGCAGATGTGATATTCCATGCCATTGGAGAGAAGTATTACAGAACTCTTCAACTGAGGGAGGTTGGTGGGAAGTAGAGAATAAATCAGAATTATTGTCAAGCTCATCTCTTTTCATCTTTTAATTTTTTTATTTTCTGTGTGTATGATGTGTGTGTGTGTGTGTATGTATGTGTGTGTGTGAGAGCATGTTTATATGTGGTAGATGTATATACATGAGTGCACTTAAATGTGTGTGCCTGTGGAGGCCCAAGAATGATATCAGGAATCATCCTCTATTACTCTTCAACCTTACTGTTGCAATTTTGGATTTGTAATTAAATCCGGAGCAGCCTTTAGGGCTAGTCTCACTAGCCAGCTTGCTGTGGGGGTTTGCAGACTTGCCTTCCAGGACTGGAATTTCAGGCAAACTGCCACATTTTTACGGGGATCTGGACACAAGTCCTTTTGCTTATCTGGCAAAGGCCTTAACCACTGAGCCGCCTCCCCAGCCATGAACTTCATCTCTTTTAAATGCTAAAGACTTAGTTGAAAGGCAGAGCCCACACAAGAATTAGATTATTTTCTGTTAGTTCTATTGAGCAACTATGCAGATACACTGAGAGACCTTCAGGGAGTCTTCATCTTCATATGCTGCCCACATCTCCCTTCTCCGAGTCAACTTGACTTTGAATAAACCAGTTTGGGAAAGTTGAAAGCTTTGGGGTCAAGGCATGAAATCCCCATCAGACATATAAAAGCTTCAGCTGGCCAAGGATTCCCACTGTGATCACCGGAGGGACTTCTGATCTTTCCCACTGCCCAGGTCACACACTGCTGACCAGTGAAATCAGACCTCGTTGAAGACTCAGCAGGAGATGGCAATGTGCATCCAGGGCTGTGAATCATTGAGCTCTTAAGAAGATTAAGAAGATTCAGCTCAGTTGATGGATTGAAAGCAAGAAATGAAAACCTCTCTTCCCAACTGAAAAGCTACCAGAAGCAAGCAAATCACCCCCAGAAGTGAATTCTCCCAGAGGAGGCTGACTGCTAAACCACCTGGCTGGCTCTGGATGGACTTTAATTTCAGGCTTGTTTTCACATGGCCTGTGACAGGCAGGTGCTTGGGCCACAGGGAAACCAACCCAGAGGCCATCCGGGTTCTTTCTTGATGGGAGCCAGGTTAAACAAAACAGCTGGCAGAGAGAATGCCAGTTTCCTGCCCTCAGCTCAGCCCATGCTTCCAGAGCACAGATGAATCCCCACGGGGGAGCTTAGGAGCAGGAGGCAGGGAGCGAATATGTAGCAGATGGATTTCTAGGATTACCCCAAGCTGGCTGTCTTTCCTGCTCTCACCCCTTGCAGACAGCCCACCCCATGGGTCCATGGGTTCTGCCAGAACACATCCCTGCTGGATCCCGGTCCTGTAACTCATTCTAATTAGAATAGACTCCTTCCAGGACCCAGGACTCTTTCTAGTGACAATGCCACAGGACTGCAGGAAAAGGCTGTTTTCCTTGCCTACCTTCAAAGTCAGCATCACCTAACTTTTGTACTGGTATGACCTCAGTTGCAGCACCTCTTCTTAATTAGTCTGTAACTTTTCTGACCTTGCACCACGATGCTGGGATGTATCAGGTATAAACAATTGCTGGCTGAAGGGAAACACCTGGAACATTGTCTAATTAAATCCACTTGGCTCACTGCCCCCTTGGAATTACCAAGAGTACTGTTAGGGCCAGGCATGTGTGAAAACAAAGGCTTGGGGCACTTCTGATCTGGTGGTTGGTGGGCCTCTCTGATCCTTAGGCAGGCTGGTGGACTCCTATTCCCAGAGGTGCTAAAATGCTGCTTCCCAAAAGCTGCTGTACCTCTAAATGCTAGGCCGAGATGTTCTGCTTGGAACTAATGGACTTCAACTGTAAACACCTTGCATGAACAGTCAGCCAGAGAACAGAACTTGAGCAGAGAGGGAATGAATTTGAGCCAAGACAGAGGCCAAATGCCTAGGCTTTGGAGGAGAAGTGCCCAAAGATGAATGGCACCCAGGGGACCATCTATGTTCATCCGAGGTCTGTGACTGGCAGAGAGGCTGACCAGCTGAGCTGACTAGCTGAGAGATTGACCACCTGAGAGCTACCACTATTGTTCCTTCATTGACCTGGTAATTCACAATTCAGCAACTCAGCCAATAAATACTTAGTCCTGAACCAGTAAGTACCCTGGAGATGCAATGATGGTGAGTAACCGTCATGACCCCTTGCTTCTATACTGCCCCTCCCACCTCCCCTGCCACTGTCCATTGCTAAGACTTGTAACGGGAAAAGCTGAGGGTAAAAGGAAGCAGGAGAATATTGCTGCTCATTCAAAATGGGGAAAGTAATCTAGTAGCTTACTAAAATGCTTCTCTAGCAAGTCAGCTCCAAGTGTGAGTCTGTGTGAGGATCCATTTAAGATCTCCACAAGCTAATTCACAGCCACTGTAGGAGGCCATCTCTTTTCCCCTGAAGAAAAATAGGATTGCCCACATTTATCTGCAGGTGTTGGGACAACTTGTTCCACTTTAACCAGATGTTAACATCTACACAACTCTTCTGGTCCATGGTTTTTATATAAGGAATTCCACCTTAAAAAAAAAAAAGAGGTCCTTTCACAGGTAGTTGATCTTTATATAATGCACGGTGTGTGTGCACACACACATGCACACACACACACACACTCACTCACTCACCCACCTGTGTGACAATCAGTGAGCAATGTAGAATCACAGTATCTGGCTTCTTTTCTTCTCCATGAAGGATGACATTGGAATGGATCTTCCCAAGCACTCTTGCTAGAGCTGCTGCAGCGGCGAGGCTATAGAGATTTCCCTCCTATGAAGATCTACAAGAAAGGTGTTTCAACAGCCTGAGGAGAGGAGCTGCCTTACCTATATTTGCTGGTCTCAGCCCTCCAGTGAGTGGGTGTCTCATTGTCAGCCTGTTCCGCATAGAGTGCCTGGTCTCTGCCAGCATTTTCTCCCTCCAGCAGGGAACGCTGTAGAAATCAACAGCACTGCTGGGCCTCAACCTGGCTCCTAATTAGCTATGGCTCCTGTGCCTTATTTGTAGCTCACCAACACTAACCTCTTTCTGGATTCCACACCTGTTGACTGCAGTCAATACACTACCATCTGCACAAGAAAGGCTGGAGTTCCCATGGAAGAAGCTCACATGATGGGGTTATGAAGAACAGTGTGAGCGGCTATGGGGAACTTGCAAGAAAGGCAAGGTCTCAGTTCCCATCTAAGACCAATTAAATCAATCTGCATTTTAGCAAGATGCCCAGGCATCTCATATGACTTGTGTGTGTGGGATCACTGCAGAAAGGGAGATCCTTACACTAATCAGTATTTCTATAGATGGTTCTCTGTCTGGGTAAGTGTTTGTCTACACCACTCTCCATTTTATCTTTTGTTCTATGAGGTCACAAGCGTTAATCAGCATATGAACTGGAACTATGCCTTTTACAATGACTTTCTCACTGTAAGTCCCTTCGACTAGTGCAACATTTACTACCACCACACAATAAGTTTTGAGTTTGAAGACAATCCCTAAGAGTCATTCGTTCATTCTTATGTTCTTTCTCTGCCATTAGAAAAGTATCTTCAAAAATTCTGCTTATGGAGGCTGGAGAGATGGCTTAGGGGTTAAGATTCTGCCTCACAAGCAAAAGGAATCCCAAGTCCCATGTACAAAAATGCCAGGCAGACACAGCAGCGACCTGTACTTCAGATCCTGGTGGGCAAAACCTGCAAAATCCCAGATCAAAGCAAAAAAAAAAAAATCCAATAAGTCACCCTTGGTCCTGCAAAGGGACACACAGTATCCTCTCTCTCTCTCTCTCTCTCTCTCTCTCTCTCTCTCTCTCTCTCTCTCTCTCTCTCTCTCTCACACACACACACACACACACACACACA
This sequence comes from Typhlomys cinereus, assembly GCA_023101885.1. Lineage (NCBI taxonomy): Eukaryota > Metazoa > Chordata > Mammalia > Rodentia > Platacanthomyidae > Typhlomys > Typhlomys cinereus. Next base: position 894,736 of record JALPQD010000530.1, on the reverse strand, counting down.
CACACACACACACACACACACAAAGTTCTGATTATGGTCTAGGACTACAGATTGGTTCCCAAGGTTATCTAATCTCTAAGCATTTTAGGCTTTCCTTGTAGACTAATGAAATATGTTATATACTGAATTACTTAATTATTACAAAGACAAACATGTTCTGTTTAGGGAAAGGTGGCAAATTTTTCCTAAGTAACCCAGGCTGAAGAAGGGGAAGTCAGACATGGTGGTGCACACTTGCGATCCCAGCACTGAGGAGGTGAGACAGGTAGATCACTCACTGGCCAGTCACCCTGGCCTAGGTGGTGGGTTCCAGGCAGCGAGAGACCCTGTCAAAAAAAGGAGGGAATGTATGATGCCTAGGGAATAATACCTAAAGTTCTCTAACCACCACATGCAAATGCATACATTTACATGGGCACTTACACATGGACAGCTGAGTCCCGTGGGAAGTTACCACATTTTCCAAGAGGTTCAGACCTTCTCTCTAGTGGTCTGACTTTTGAAGGTCTGTGGAGCGCCATAACTCAGGGAAATCCATCAACTTACAGTTTCTGTTTCATTGTGACTTTTCAAAAATTAAGTCTTTCTTTTTAAATTATAAGTCTTAACTTTAACGTTCACTTATTCAAAAAACCAAGGTTGAGGGAATTTTTTATATGGATTGGAGTTTATTTGATTATGTAACATGACTTAGAGAGGCATGAACATCCTTGGTAGAAAGGACAGAAAAAGGAGATGGAATTAAGGAACCATCTGTGAGGTCCCTATCTTTAGTCTTATAAGTTTCCAACTACTATTAGGTCATGATCCTAATTGCAAGCACTCCAAACAATCTACTTCTTCCAGTTAGGTCTGCATAGTTGAGTATTTCATAAAGTTTTCAATTAAAACAAGAATTAAATTTGGAATCAGACTTTCAAATTACTGTAAAACAGACTTTTAAGTCAAGACAAAAAAATTTAGAATCTACTAGATCACACAAAAATAACTTTGTTCTGTGGCAAGTTTCTATTATCCTGACTTTGTCTTTTTAATTCTCTTTATATATGTATTATATACTTATGAACATGATACTCCATGCTCATAATTTGCAAATATATAAACATTCATCTATTAGGAGCATATTCAAAAATATTTTGGTCTTAGGATATACAATCAAAACTGTTTAGAGGCCACTGGACTAGATTAATGACTTCTTGCTGTCTTTTGTCAACAAAAGGACCAGAAAAATCCTTCTGCTGCCATTACTTAAAACTAGTGTCCTGCCACCAACATTCTCTTTGTCTGAGTCATCCTGGTTAATGTTCACATTCGAGCTTGTTAATTTAACACCAGACTTGGAAAGAAACAGCAGGAAATGTGTATTTCACAACGACTCAAACGATTTTACCTTCTGCTCTTCCCTACTGTGGGCTGGGATCCAAGCTTGAAAAAAAAAAAAAAGCCCTAAAATTTGCAGGTTCAACTGTGAATTTTTTCCATGGTGCTCGGGATGCAAACAGACTATACCTGACTTGGCAGCACTCCTTTTCCAGGCAAAGAGTAATGCCCACAAGGGTACTGGAGCCCAGTGCTATTTTACCAAAGCAACTGAACTTTGTCTAGGTGGCCAGAGAGTTTCAAAGAACTGAGAGTGTCTTAGAGGTTTTCTCGTCTGGCCCATCGATACATAAAATGAGAAACAGAAGGATAAAAATAGGAATGAATCATCCAAGATCATGAAGCTTGTACGGCACATCAGAGACCGTGACTACATCTTTTGACTTCCCGTGGGCTCAAAAGACCCTCCCTCGGTGACTCAGATGGAGGAGGGTTGGTGCCATGGGAATTGCACAGCTTTGGGCTAATGATGAGATAGGACTAGACAATAGCTCCTGCTCAGTGAAGCCAGACAGTGTTTAGACAGAAATCTCTGGTGCACACTGACTTGGGGATTTTGTGTGGGGTCCTTTGTGAAAGATTCATGAGACTGACGATCTGGGGGAAAGTCGCTTTGCACAGCCCTGCCTCTGGAGAGTAGGAAACACGCTTGATGCTTTCCTTGAGCTGGAATTCTTGCACTGCATAGGGCCTTGAAACTACAGCCTTTCTCACAGTGATTATAGTTCCCACCGATGCTTAAAGGGTTGAAAGATCTGAAATGAAAGTGGATAAGGCAGGATGGAAACTCAAAGGAAGTGTGTGTGTGTGTGTGTGTGTGTGTGTACACCTGTTGCTTCCTGCTACTCTCAGAACTCAAAGCAGGACCTCTTGGCATATAGAAAGTGACTAGAAAATTATTGAGTGAAAATAAATAGTCTCACTTGAGTAAGTAGAGGGAATGAGTGCAGAGGACCAACTTCTACCCTGCCCCTGATGAGTTTGGGAGTGGCCAGGGAGTAGAGTTGGAAGTTCAATCACAAGAGGTAGTGAGAAAAGATCTGGGCAGCATTCCAGTCAGCCACCAGCTCTCAGTATGCTGATATGCTCACGGGCCGTGTTAGAACTCAGGAGGCCTCAGAATATTGCTTTGTAGTTTTCTCCCAGTTTTTCTTCTAGGCCCTCAGTTTAGCTGAGTTCCTCCTTCCATCACTGAGTGGGTGGGGATGGGTGCACTGCCTCTGGGGAGAATGTTTTGCTTAGACTCAACTCCTGGTTTTCACATATAACTTTCCCTGAGACTCAACCTTATGTACAAGGCAGAAATGGTGGTATGTGTTATCCCCACTTACATGGAGACCTGATGACATTCGTGGTAAAGTGCTTCAGACACTAGAAGTCTTTGACACATATATTCAGTCCAGCCACACATTTTGACTTTGAGTTGGTTTCTGCCCTTTATCAGACATAGGACCCAGTCCACTGACCTTACTTCAGGCAGCCTTTAAATGAGGGTTCAATCTTTTTTTTTTCTTGAGACAGGATCTCATATATCTCAGGTTGTCCCTGATTTGCCATGTAGCTGAGATGGCCTTGAACTTCTGATTCTCCTGCTTCCACCTCCCAAGTGCTAGAGATTAGCAGGTTTGTGCTACCACATCAGGGATATATGATATTAGGGATCAAAGGCAGGGCTTCATGAATGATAGGCTAGCACTATATCAGTGGAGTGACATCCCTGTCATGGGTTAATATTTCATTATAATGAGGACTGAAGGTCTTGGGACAAGACTTATTTCATAAGTCAACATAAAAGAGGTGAACTTACATGATCTTTAAAAAAGACTGTGTCGATACCATCTGGTAGAGAAGATGGCTAAAACTTCATCAGGGAACATAAAAATACTCTTTATAGTTTACTAATGCTTTGGAATTTATATCATCTTTTAAGGGATATAGACTCTAAAGATGGTCTGGTGAGATAGCTCAATGGATAAAAACACTTGATACCACAAGCCCAAGGATCTGAGTTTGATTTAAAAAAAAGCCCAATGGTATGGTTCACATCTGTAATTTTAGCATTCCTACAGCGAGAGGGGAGGCAGAGACAGAAGAATTGGTCAGAAGCTCTTGGGTTAGCCTGTCTGGGATCCACAGAGTGGCAGAAATAATAAGGTAGAGGGTGAGGAACAACTCTCAAAAGTTGTCCTGACCTCTACGTATGCTGCATAGTGTGCAAACACTTACACCCACACCCACAATTCACTTACATACCCACACATATCACAATAATAAAATAAAATACTTCAAAGACATAGGCATGTATCTCTGAGAAGACACTAGCACTTAATAGCACCAAGCGGCTTGATTCCCATGCCGCACTAACATCATGGCAAACACATAAACTCAGAAGCCTACCCTACCCCCTCTTGACTGTCAGTTTGATTGAATTGAGAAGCATTTAGAACACCAGTAAAAGCACCATTGTGGGGTGTGTGTGTGTGTGAAAATTTCCAGAACTAAAGGCTAAATGATCATCCCATGGACTGGAAACTCAGAGAAATAAAAGGGGAAAAAAGGAATTCTTTCTTTCTGCTTCCTGGTGGCCATGACGTGATTTGCTTTGATTCACCTTCCCCACCACGATGAACTGAAACCTCTGAAAACACGAATAAAAGGAACCTCCCTTCTCTTAAGTTGTTTTCTCTGGCATTTAGTCACAGCCATGAAAGTCTGACTACTGCATTCTGCACCCTACCTGCCTGCCTCACAAGGGTACTACACAGCAATAGATAACTAATATGGATAGAAATAGAGGAAATACCATAGGAGAAAAGAAATAGAATGAGTAAAAATAAAAGGAAGATAGAGAAGATGCACTATAAGAAAGGAAGAAGCCTATTTCTGAGAATGATGGAATGCCACCAGTAATGACTATGGCCAGGCTATGCTTTGGCAACAGATAGTCTGGATATATCACTATGACAGTTTCCTAGGGCCACTGTAACAGTTGCTTCAGACTGGCTAGATAAGGACTCAGGAATGTACTGCCTCACTGTTCTAGAGGATGGAAGTCTGAAATCAAGAAGTTCCTTCTGTTGCTAGGAGAAAGAACTGGTACCGTACCTTCTCCAGCTGCCACTAACTTTCTGACAGTCTTTGACATTGCTCACCATGCTGCTTTCAACGTAATCTCACATAGAATTCTCCTGGCATGTGTGCATGTCCAGATCCTCCTCCATTACATACAAATACCAGCCATGCTGCACCAGGGCCTTTCTGAGAACACAGCTTGAAAGATCACAAGTATTTCAATGTATGAATGAAAGGGCATAATGGAACCACCCCTTATTCTTGGTGTATTTGGGACAAGTCACTCAACTTCTTTGTGCCTCTGTTTCTTCATTTATAAAACTGGGATATCACAGGACCCATACAATTGGGTTGTTATGAAGACCAGGGTTAATATTTGAGGGCGTGTTTAAAGTAGTGGCTAGGACATGGCAGGTAAACATTTGTTGAATCACTGTCTCTTGTAATGCATCAGCAAGCAATGTTTTCTGTCATGGATGGTAGAGTTATTGTGGGCCAAGAGCTGTTTGGGTCGCAATGGTTGTATTAGTGGATAGGTCTGAGTTCTCTTCTGCCTTTGAGAGGGAACTTCGGTCTGTTTCCAACTCCAACTTTTGGATTTTACAAAGGAGAGTCAATGTATTCCAGAAGGCATGAGGTCCAAGGGTTCAAAAAGGAGGAAAGAACAAATTCTTTTAGACATGGGGATGTATCATGCTGGCTGAAGCAAGATCTGGCATGGAGTTCAGGCTAGACAACATCCTGACTCTCTTAGAGGAAGGCTGGTTATCATTCACAGTTAAAATCTGGATTTGCATGGATGTGTTCTGTGGTGTTTCTGAGCAGTGGTTCTGTCTCTCAGGTCAAGGTGCTTTTCACCCTGGCTACTCTTAGAAATCACCAGAGATCTTTATCCAAATGTCTTGGGCTTTAGAATTGTGTTTTCATTTTCTTCATTTTGTGCACGTGTGTGTGTGTGTGTGTGTGTGTGTGTGTGTGTGTGTATACGAGAGCACTTTGAGTGTCTGTCCCTATGGAGGCCAAAGAATGTTATTGGGAAGCATCTTGGATTGCTGTACCTCCTTTTTGCTTTACTCTGGGTTTTTCTAGCCTCTGTCTTCCAAGACCAGAATTGCAGGCTGCTGTTGTCTGTACTTGGCATTTTTATGTAGGATTTTTGGATCTGATATGTGGGACTGAACTCGGGTCCTTCTGTTTGAGAGGCAAAGACTTTAACTTGGCTACATGGTCAGGGATGAGAACTATTTGAAGAAATCTGAAGAGACACCCTTGGAGTCTGCTGCTGCTCCAAGTGTGATTCCAGGACCAGCAGCAGAAGAGTATGTTAAACATGCAAACGCTCTGGTCCCATCGCACTGCTAGCTAGATCTCTCTCACTCCATCCCCTGAGATCTGGCAGATTATAGCTAGCAGTGCAGGTGGGACCAGGGCTGCTCTCAGAAGCACAGTGGAGGAAGCAGGCACCCCTCTGGGAAACCCTTCCCACTGCCTGGCTCTTGGGACCCTTTGTTCTTACTGGGGATGCCAGATGATAAAGTGCCTTGACTCAGGTGAGTGCAAAAGCCAGTTGTCTTCCCATGTCCATGCAGTGGAGCAGCTGGCCCTCATTAGAAAGGCCACTGCTGGGCTCTTCTGCATGATTAGAGCCAGATGGAGCTCAATATCTCAAGAGTGCTTGACTCTGTCTGTGTGCTGATATAAACAGCCTGACCCAGCAAGGGACAGAAAGGTTTAGATTCTGCACGTACAAGAAAGCAAGTATACTGTAGAGTCTGGTGGCAAAGGCCCATGGCCCCCACCTTCTTGGGAAACTGAGGCAGGAGAATGACAAGTTCAAGGCCAACCTGGGCTACAGAGTGAGTCGAAGGCAAGCCTGAGTAACTTGGAGAAGAGACCCTGTCTCAAAATAATATAAAGTGGGGGCTGGAGAGGTGGCTCAGGGGTTAAGCCTCTGCCTTGCAGGCAGAAGGTCCTGAGTTCGGATCCTAGACCCCACGTATAGACGCCAGGCGGAAGCGGGGGCGGCCTGCATTTCTGGTCCTGGTAGGGCAGAGCCTGTGAATCCCGGGGCAGAGTAAACAAGGAGGAGGCGGTCCATGGTGGTTCCCGAATTCGTCTGTGGTTCTACACACACATACACGCATACACGCACACACACAAATATACACGCACACACACATACACGCGCACAATTGAATAAATAATAATAATAAAATTTATAAAAAATAATATAAAGTGAAAAGAGCTGGGGATGTAGCTCAGGGAGAGAGCATTTGTGTCTTAGGGTCGACTATGCCTAAGAAGAAAGGAAAAATGAAAGGATAGTTATAATGCTGAAGCCAAAGAAATATTATAAGCAGGGAGTAAGAAACAAAGAGATAGGAGTAGAAAAACTATGAACTCATTGATTAAAAATTGCCTTGTCTGGGCCTTGAAAGCTTCTGGAAAAAGTCCATATCTCGGGCACAAACACATTAGGAAGATGAGCTCATGCTCGATGGAGATCCTCTTGGGGGAAGCTGGAGGAACACAGAGATGGCAGTCACTTTCTTGAAAACAAATCAGGGCTTCAAGGGTAACCTGGAGGATGAGAGCAGATGCCAGAGCAGACCGCAGGATGGGCTGAAAGTCCATGTCCATGGACAGAGTTATTCATCAGGGAGAGAGAACAGACTAAATAACTTTTCAAGTATAAAAACAATAAACAGCACTATCATCTGCATCTCTGCTTCTAGATCAAATGCAGCTTCCAAGATGTTCCAAGAACAAAAGTGAATGAGAGAGAGCTGGGGAGATGGCTCAGGGGTTACAACCTTTGGCTCACAGGCAAAAATACCTGAGTTTGATTTCAAATGCTGAGTGGATATGGCAAGGACCTGTAATCCTGACCCTGGAAGGCAGAGCCGCGACCAAAGCAATAGGGAGATAGAGCAATCCAGGATGGTTCTGGGAGACAACTTTGGGCCTCCATGGGCACTTACACGCAAGTGTCTTTTTGTATACACACACTCAAATGGCATCTTGTACAACCATACACACACACACACACACACACACACACACACTTACACATAGACATGCAATGAACAAACTCAAAACCTGAATGATAGAAAACATGAGCTGGATCCACAGTAAGGATTGCTTTCTCAGGGGTCCTCATTCACCAAACTCCATGGAAGTCTGGTGATGCAGAATGCCCCCTAACAATGGTGATGTTCCAAAACACTAACAGACGTCATCATGTTATGTGGGTCTCAATAATTTTCAATGGCTCCCAGTTAGTCTACTAAATAAAGCGCAGATATCATAGTTTGCAAAGCAGTGGCTGTCATAAGTGCCGGGTCAACAGAAAGGCATTTGGGGTCAGTATGGACTGAGTGTGAAGCTCCTGTCACACATATAGCTGACCCTGAGTCACATCACTGTGAACTGAACTTCATCATCAGAACCCTCCCCTTGCAGAGCCTGATAGTGAACTGTGATACTAAACAGAACACTCTTAGCATAGAAAATGGCCGAAGTGTGACACTAAATGAGTGGTTACTGTTGATGACAATGACCTTTAAGTTCTCTCTCTCTCTCTCTTGCTTGCTCGCTATCAATGTACTTTGCTCATATTCTCTTCCCCTAGCCTGTCTGCCAGCTGTCTTAGCTTCCCTGTTCTTGCTCTCTGTGCTGCTAATAAATTCATCCTGTACAAACTCTGCCCTTCCTTCCTGGCTGAGTTCCAGGTCTCCCTCTTTCATGCAGTTCTTGAGGGTAGGAGTCATGTTAGACTGGCTTTGGTTTTCTGTGTGACTGAAAACCTGTGCAGACATAGATGCTCACAAAGTTGGGCTGGTCAGATGGCTCAGTAGGTAAACATGCTTGCTGCAAGGTCAATAACTTGAGTTCTCTGTGTTCAAAACCTGGAACTCACGTAAAGATGGAAGGAGAGAACCATTTCCAAAAAGTCCTTAACTTCCACACAGACACCATAGTGTGCACGCACACACACACACACACACACACACACACACACACACACATTCACTCACTCATTAAAGTTTTAAAAGTTGAATACATCATGCACAAATGAGTAAAAACTTCTGAATGAATTTACCCAAAAGGCACAGAGGGAACTCTAGAAAGGAAAGAGATCTGGGAGGATTGCAGACACCGAGGGCTCCTAGTGTAGTTTCTTAGCTGCTCAGGGATCTAATTGAAAGACAGGTCCCCTTGGGTCTCCTGATAGTGAAGCGAGAAAGAGGCCAGGCCATTTTCTAACAGTGTGATATCCAATGAGATCTATGAAGTACCTTTCTGTGTGTAGCCTCTTGATGAGAACTTTTCAAGGGCTAATGGCATTTTTCAACCTTCACATCCTGCACACCAGGGGCCAAGTGAGACTCTGGAGCCTGAGCTAGATTCTGAGTTCCCTCCTGCCTAGAGCTTTCTCCAGTCTTGCAAAGAAGATAAAAGCTCACATAGTTCATTCACCATCTAATGCTTCAAGGTCTATGGGCTCATTCAGGCTGTATCTTGTGCTGAGTCATGTAGGCTGCATGGCTTGGCATGCAAGGCACAGGCTAGAAGCTAGCCTTACACACACACACACACACACACACACACACGTGTGTGGTTAAGAAGAAACTGTGTATTTGGGGTGCTATTTAAAGGAATGAATATTCTGGGGGCTCACCATAGGCTTTACAACTAAGTATGTAAGAAAATGGTATTGGCAAAATTCCTGCCTCAGTATTATAAGTCTCTAAGACTAAATCCATGATATGAGTACATGGAGCCCCAGCCCAGCGATGACATTCATGTGAGTCCATCCGACAGGAGACTGTTCATATTGTGAGCGCATGTGGTCTGCCTCAAGGGAGGCTATCCACATTGAGAGCACATGGAGCCTGGCCCGTGGGAGGCCATCCATGCCCAGGGATGCTGTCCACATTGTGAGCACACAGATATGGAATTCAAGAGGTTGGCAGGCAGTGTGGCATTAGTGCAATGTTCACAGATCAGAGTGCTGAGTGTAAATGAAGCCTCTTTCATTTCTGCCACTGTCTGACGTACATGTGACTTAGCCACACAAGTGCAGTGTAGTTTTTATGTTACAGCTCTGCTCTTTGGAAGACAGGAAAACCAGGAGGCTTTGGGTGGGTGTACACCATTTGCTTCTCTTGTTTGTCATGAAGACCAATGTGGTTCTTTTTATAACTAGTTTAATTCCAGTGTTGTTTTTTTAATATCAACTCCTTAACATGTTTTTGCCATCAAAAAATTCATATTGGAATTCATCTAAGAGAAAATAGGAAATTTGGTGTAAGTTTCAGAACAATTCAAATTTTTGGAGGTTCGTAGGGATCTTGCATCTGAAGACCAGAGATCCTGACCTCTTGTCCAGGAGACTGGGGACAAGCAAAAAGTTGGACCTTGAACGTTTCAACTCCATATTTCCACAAAGGCCTATTATGTCCTTTTGCACCTTCTTTTGGCTTAAGAGTTTCAGTTACAGTTGATTGATCAGCACTTTCTTTCAAAGTCCTTCATTAATCACAGGGGTTGAGGAGATAGTTCAATCAGTTTCATGTACTTGCCTTGTAAGTACAAGGTCCTGCGCCTTGAAGCCCAGTGCTAGAGAGGCAGATCCTGGGGCTCCCTGGCTGGCCAGCCTAGTCTACTCAGTGAGCTCCAAGGTCAGTAAAACAGATTGTCTTAAAAGCAACCAACCAAGCAACCAAGCAACCAAGCAACCAAGCAACCAAGCAACCATCCAACCAACCAACCAACCAACCAACCAACCAACCATCCAACCAACCAACCATCCAACCAACCAACCATCCAACCAACCAACCAACCAACCATCCAACCAACCATCCAACCAACCATCCAACCAACCAACCAACCATCCAACCAACCAACCAACCAACCAACCATCCAACCAACCAACCAACCAACCAACCAACCAACCAACCAACCAACCAACCAACCAACCAACCAACCAACCAACCAGTGGGGATGACTGGTTAGGAATGATACCAGAAAATGACCCTGATCTTCATGAGCACCCACCTTCTCATCCCACTCCATACAAATAGCCCATCAAAATTCTTTGTCCCATGAAATTTTTTTTTGTTGCAACTTATTTTAGGGAGCAATGTGAGCATAGGGAAATATTATTTTTGTTTATTTTTTTTTAGTAATACCACCTATTCACTCACTGAAGGTTCTCTTTGCTGACTCCTTATTAGTGTCAAGACTAAGAGAAGCAGGAATACATTTAAAAATAGATAAAGATCAGACAAGCAGTATGCCCTACATTTCAGTTGGACTCATAGATCTATTTCCTCTAAGGTCCATGTCATGTGGGACAGTTATAATATTGTATTTCTATAACACAAGTTCAATTCATTTTTATTTGCTTACTTACTATTTGAATTGGAGGAATCTTCTGATTGTCAGATCCAACAAGCTACAAAACATTAAGTTATTTTTCCTAACCCCTTTCCAACTGATGAGCTACAGAATGTCAATTTCTTTTTCCTAACCCCTTTCCAAAGAATTAAGAAAGATTCTCCCTTCCTTTCCCAGCTTCCTCAATGGAAAAAAGCAGTAAACAGACTTCTATTTGGACAACAATCTTTCCTTGGGCATTGATAAGCACAGGTGAGTTGAGGATGTGAAGGACGTGAACATGGATTATGCAAACCTGGGGCGTGTACAACTTCTTACTCCTTATTCATAGAGGGGCTTCTTGGGAATTAGTGTTGAGTTTTTCTGCCACACACCTGATGAATATCTAAATATTGTATGATCTGAATTTCTGGGCTTGCCTCCAGCCCTCTTTTGCAGCAATGAGAAGATGGGAAGCTTTCCTGACTAGCTGGCATTGAACCTGGCCATTCATACCCTCTTCTGCCATTTCCTTCCCACTGCTTGTTGGGAAGGAACAACATGAGACTATATGAGACTATAGGTGTCAATCCAGACTCATTCCTTTAGATGAATACTTTACTTCAGGACTGGCGAGATAGCTCAGTGGGTAAGGTATCTTATTCGTAAACCTCCCCAAAGCCAACAGTAGAAAGAGAGAACAGTTTTCCAAAAGCTCTCCTCTTATATCTACCCCTGGGTTATGTATCTCTCTCTCTCATAAATATTATAAAAATCAAAATCTCAAGGACTAGAGATGTAGCTCAGTGGGAGAGTGCTTACCTAGCATATATGAGGCTCTATGTTCCATACCCAACCTTATATGAATAAATAAATCTCAAACTGAGAGAGTGAGAGAGAAGAGAAAAATAGAAAGAGAAAAGGAGAAAAAGAAAGAGACATTAAAAGAGGCAGAGAAATAAACAGAGGAAAAAGAGATAGAGAAACAGATGTTGAACATCCTATTCACTATGGAGGAAAAATACCACACACATCTGAAGGTGATTAATCATCTTTATTGGAGGAAAACAAGAAGTCATCAATCTCATTATCATTATGATAGAAATCTTGATATGTATACATGATTGTCAAGGCAGAGAATCATTTGCTACATAGACCCATGAACAATTTTGCAGCGCCACGAACCTATGAGGGTTAAACTTCTTGCAGAGTTTATCACATGCATGGAATAAATGCACAGTTTCCCTTCTTTATTGTTTTGGACAAGCATGTTTTTATGGAAAATTGAACCAATCGCAAGCCTGTTAGTAGTAGACGTGGGGCCGTTCCTGGATTTGACAGTGGAAGCTGTAGGAAAACATGCTCAGTGTTGGGAGGGAGCCAAAGGATAATTACATCATGTATAGCCACAAAAGCCAATTTAGAAATGGTTCCAATGGATATTCTGGGCAAAATACCTTTGGAGTCTTCTCCCTTGAACGTGGGACTAAGATAAATGTTCTCTGAAACATGCTGCCCTGTCTTACCAGCTGAAGCCACTGAAATAACCAAGTGCCTTGGATGGAGAATGATAGACTTCAGTATTGTTAGTCAAATGACACACTGGTTCCTTCTTTTGCTCTTTTGCAGTCTGGCTGCCAACTCTGCCCTCAGGAAGACCTGGAATCCTAGTCTGTCCAAATGAAGATTTTTCCCATCAAAAAATAACTGAACCAGTGTTTGGGGCTTTTAAATCCCCAAGCGATGCATCTCAAGCATCCCCTGAAATCTCTGGCACTCCGCTCATTTTCTTTTTTTCCTGTCCATAAGAAAATAAAATCACCTGTAATTAACATGTTAGAGCAAATCATCAGAAGACATAATGATCATATGACAAATTCCCCAGAGACAAATAAAAGTTTAACGACAGGTGTGGCAAATGTAGAAGCGGCCTTAGTACAAAGGGGGATGCAAAGATTGTCCCTTTGGTATAGAAAGACATGGATACCGAGAAGCCATTCCAGAGTTTGCTTTGTCCATGAACCAGACTTGGCAGCCACATGCTGAACAGTTGTTTGGCTTCCACACACAAGGCCTTTGGGTTTTGCAAAAGCGAAGCCCCCAAAATGTCAAGTCGAGTTGCTCCTGTTGGAGGGGACAGGGATGTCTGGGCGGGGCTAAGTCCTCCCTCCTTGACCATGGAGACTTTGGCTGCTGGGTGGAACGTAAGCAGGCCAGGCTGTGGCCAGCATGCAGAGCAGACTGTACAGCTGAGCTGGACGCCAGGGCACATGCCCAGGATGTAGACAGACCAGGGTGCACTGAGCCCACCATGAAGGGACCTGGTGGATGGGGTGTGAGCATTCATCTTCCTCTTTCTCTCTTCTTCCTCAGACCTGCCTGCTATTTCTAGGTTTGAAATTCACCAGTTAATTCATCTGCACACGATTTTCTTGAGTCATCAGCAAATAAATCCCTCTTTAAAAAAGAAATCTTGTTTTCCCAGCTTGGCTTTTTCTTCTTTTTAATCTCATCATTTTGGATTTCAAAATTTGTGAAATTAGAATACCTTTTCCAAAGGTCAAGTACACTTGAAGCCCCAACTTAGGACCAGGTAACCCCCCTGACAGGCGATGGATTACATACAGATATATACATTGGTTTTTAAATCTTGAAAACAAACTGAACAGTGTTTGGTCTGGAATGTGTTTTTAAGGAAAAGGCATTTGCAGAGTGTGAGGAGATGGGATAGGGACATAGTACTGATTGGGTAGGACATGCGGGGGTGTTGTGAGCAGAATGGATCTGAGGACCTGCATTTCACTTGCCAGGAGTGACTGAACACACCTAGAAAACTTGATTTCTCATTATAAAAAATAAACTGGAGGAACTGCATCTTTGTGGTCACTCACTTGCTAGTCCACCTTTCCAGGAAACCCAGCAATGCACTTGTGCAAATCTTGCAAAGCGGAGGCACTATCCCCAGGTCTTCTGCCTTTGGCCATGGTGTAGGTAGCTCTAGAGTGGCTTCCCTGGCGTGAACAATCAGTTTCTGGCCACAATTCTGGGTGGGCTAAAAGGTCCTGACCTCTAAACCCCAAAGTCCATTTCCACTAGCACATAGGACACTTTCTTTTTGAAAGCATACTCTTTAGATATCAAACCCCAGTGTTTTAATCACATCATGCTGCTATCCCACCCTTTCTCAAGAGGGACCAGCTTCTACTGTGATCAGACTGCTCTCAGCCTTTGCCACAAAAGGGAGTTCTCCCTCCTGTCTACAAGCTATCTAGCCCATGCTGAGCGCCAGGGTGCCCAAACAAATTGCATGAGTATGTGAACTAAATTAGGAGTCCACTGTGCTGAATTCCACCAGACTACTCAGGTTTCCTAAGACCCAAATCTTTGCCTGCTCAGTCATGGACTCTCTTTCCAGAGACCTAGCTGCCACATATGCACTACGCTCAGCACTATCTGGAGAGTGGGAGGTCAGTTTCTTGGGAGAAGAGGACTGCTTTGTTCTCAAGGTGATGTTTTAGACAAGACTGGGCATATTCTGGTGGCATAGCTGTAGACTCAAGGCTTTTAAAAGTGACCAGAATTCAGGTCAAGAGCATGAAGTCATTTTTTTTTTTTTTTTGGCTTTCTGTATAGTCCTTTTCTTTCAAAAGGAGATGTGAATGGGGACCAAGGAGGATAGACAGGCGGCTAAGGGAAAGAGCATTCTGATAACCTTTCAAAAGTCCAGTGGATGAAATAATATCCATTTGCTTTGAGAAGTTGATGAGGCCAAATTGGGGGAAGGAGCAGATGTGAAGAAAAAAGTCTGACTTTGGACCTGTATGTACCCCTTGGGCTTTGCTAGCATGCTGGGTACATGTATGTAATTCTCAGACAACTCAAATGGAATCTGATATCAACAATAGCCCAGGACTTCATTCCATTTGTCAAGTCTTATGAAAAGTTCACTCTACGTCCTCTTCCTGCTTTACAAGAAGAACATGAACAATAACAATGAGAAGAGGACATTAATCCTTCCGTTGCAATGACTCTTTTAGAATGGAAAACTCTTCTTACATGGCATTTATTTTCCTCTCTTGCTAAAGCAACAGGAAATAGCTAAGTGACATCACGATCACACAGATTTCTTGATGTTATGCTATGGTCTCCTCACACTAGGTAGCCGAGACCTGACTTGTCAAGGTCGCATGACTGACTGCAGAGAGGACACCTGTATTAGGGCTTGCCCTTCACCTGCTCAGCACTTCCCAGGTACAAGACACTTCAAAGAATTGTATCCATATGCAGTTCACATGTATCTGTAGGCAGTTACGTGTACATGTATCAGATAGACATTTTTACTACTGATAAGAATGTGGCTTTAAATGTTGCTTTCTAAAGTAAATAGCTCTATATGGCACATAATACATATCCCAGAGGGGTGATGAGTTATAAGTGTTAAACTCAGGAGTTATCAACACTTTTCTTTTTCCTTTCCTTTTTTTTCTCTTTTCTCCTTTCCTTTCCTCTCCTCTCCTGCCCTTTTTTCCCCTTTTGTTTCCTTCCTTGTTCCTAACAGATCTTGCTATGTAGACCAAGCTGCATGAAACTTGAGCTATTCCTGCCTCAGCCTCTTGTGTTCTGAAATTACAGGCATGCACCACCACATCTAACTCTATTTTCTTTTTCTATTGCTTGAACTTGAATGTTTCCACAATACTTGCTGGTAAGAAACATCCTACAAAGTTCTCCAAGACAGTGCTGAGCTTTCCTAAATACTATTTGTACTATTCATATTGTCTCTCTGAGGTGGATGAGATTTCTACTTCAGTGGTATTTGCTTCTTAGCTGCATCTGATGTCCTTTTAAATACTTTTTCCCCCAGAAAGTTTATAGATCTTGAAGTGACACCTGGGATTGTCGCTCTGTGTGCTCAGGAGCAGGATTTTTCATTGTGTAGCCAGGTTCTATGATAGAAGGAACAGATAGACCAGTTGCCTGACTTCACAGCTGCTTTTATATATGCTGTGCTGCTCCCTTAGGAAGGTGGAGCCACCTACATGGAGATACTATGAATGTCTATACATGCTGGGGAGGCCTGGAACATCACTAAACACAGGTAAAGGTGTGTGAGTGACAGAGATAACTTGTCTATCAGTGATTTCTGCAATTGACTGATCATCAGGGCATGAGAACAGTCACCTCCAGACAGTCTCTGAAACATGAGAGAGACCTTATTAACACCCTTTTGGTGGGCGAGAAGCCAATAGTACAGATTAAACCTCAGGGCCAAGGGCCAAAAGGAGGTCTTTGCAAAGCTGGGATTTGGAGCCATGTATCCGGCTCTGTGAGGCCCTCCTTGGGTGTGTTTACCCTGCACAATGAGCCTGGTCTCTCCTGCACACCTAGCCACCTAGTCAATGACCTGTACTGCTTTGCATAGGACATGTTTGGATTTAGCCCTGAAGTTCCACATCTTGGGAAGTCCTTCAGTCCCTGACAAACTGCAGCACATGATAGCCCAACCACCACAAGAGTTTTGATTTTAGATTCCTCTTAGGAAAGATGGGCCTTGCTGAGCCATGTCTGTAGTGGCTAGTGTCCTGCTCATTTAGTGGGTCAGCTCTCTTTATCAACTGAGATAAAGGGTTTCTGCTGTTCCCTCTCTTGGGTAACATTCATGAGAGAATAGTGTAGAAATGGGGAGAAATGATTTGTGTGTGCCAGAGGCCACTTATCATGTAAGAGAAGAAGTATAATAACAAAGGGGAGAGAGAGGGAGGGAGGAGAGAGAGAGAGAAAGAGAGAGAGAGAGAGATTAAAAGTGCATAGCTGAGATTAGAGTTTCATCTGTCATCCCTCACAAGAAACGAGGGCAGTATATGGTGGTCTGTCCCTTCCAAAAGGAAAGCTTTGAAATCTTGGCACTGTGAGCCAGAGTAAGGGTCGCCTGCAGAGCTTGAATCTTGGGTGGGGGCAGGGGGCCCCTTCTAGTCTGCTGTGGTTGTTGTAGGGCTCACAGGTGGAGCTGTTAAGTAAGGGTTTCCTTAGATTCTCCCCAAGCTTTCTGGAGAGAGGCCGGTCAGCAGAGATGCCAGACTGTCCTCTTCCAGAGCTGTCCTCTCAAGGAAGGGACAGAAAGTGAAGGAACTGAAAAAAAATGAACTCTTATTGGAGACAGATGCTTGATCCTCTAATTTGAAAGTTTTAAAAATCCCTTGAAAATTCCCCTTGGAGGAAAAATGAATATCTTAAAGGTTAACATAAAACTACCATCAAGGAATAAATGATATATAGGTCATGACTGAGAGCTACAAATCAAAAAGACACTTCTTAAATAGGAAAAGAAAGAAAACCTAATGCACAATATTTACCAATATTTAAATAATCCAGTTGAAACCCCCTTTTTTCATGAAAAAAATACACCCTAGATGGCTGCCTACACTGAGCAGAGTGGAAATGGAGGCATGGAGGGGAGAGGAATAAGAAGGTCCATTCAGCTAGAGCTTGCAAGACTCATATGTACAGCACCAGATCCTAAGAAGTCAGCTCCCGTGAGTCAGTAACAGTTTGTGAGAAATGGACACTTCAGAATTGCAGTATAAAATATGGCCATAAAAAACTTCTGTCTTCCAGTCCTAGGCAGGTGCACCATGCAGGGTGGGGGGGGCATCTCCATATGGAGCAATTCCGGCCTTGGGGCTCCCTTTCCCTTGGCCCCACCTCTTGGGTCCCCCCTCCCTGAGCCGGTTCACTTGCTTCCAGTGTGCACTGTGGTCACAGTCCGCTCAGCTCCGACTCCTGAGACCCCCGACGAAGAAGAAATGAAACTACAGTGCGTGGAAGGTGCCAGACCTGCAGGGGGAAGAGCAGACACAGAAGTCAGATCCACCAGCAAGAAAATTCACATTCTCCTTCCTACCAAGACGGTCAAGTGGGCTGGGCTGCAGGGAACCAAATGTGTACTAAGTTGCTAGACACACCACCTACCACTGAGCTACATCACCTGACTCTCTGTTTTTACTTCCTTGTAGGAAGTTCTTTGTAGCATGTTTGGATGCTTTCTTTTTGGGCACAACTATCTTGTTCCTTTTTCAATATAATTATGACTACTTTGTATTTGGAAATGACATGGTATGATCATTATATGTGAGTCCCTGTTTATTGAACATTTACTATGTCCTAGGTGATATATATATTCTGTCATTAAAAGTACAATTTGTTTCTTATAACACCTTCATGAAATAGGTACTTTAAGAATGTGCATTTCTTTCTGGTTCAAGTCATTGTGTTCTAAGAAACATTTGAGACAGGGATTACTTGACATGAGGATGTTCATATATAAACTCAGCAGCCCTTTGACAAGGAAACATTTCTGCCAGGCAGTACTCGGTAGGCAGATGCATAAGTCTTTGCTATGGTTCTTACATGGAATGTCTCCCAAGGCTTGTATTTCAAAGTTTTGTTCTACAGTGGTGCTCAGAAAATCACAAGGGCTCTAAATGCATCAGTGAGTTGATTCATTGATTAATTCAGAACTGAATGGACAATCGGGAGGTGGGATTTAATTGGGGGAATTGTATCATGGAGGGTGTGTCATTGGTTGTGCAATGAGAAGCAAGCCAAAGAGGGAGGAAGGAAGAGAAGGAAATCAACAGGTGCACAGCTGTGCTCTGCTGTGTGGGACTTGAAGAGCCTACCTTGTCTCTGGGCTTCCTGGCTGCTAGGCTGTGAGCAGCTTTATTCTATTATACCCTCCACAGTGATGATGTGCTATCTCATCACAGGCCAAGAAACACAATGCCAAATAACTGTGGAAGGAAAACTCTGAAAGCACGACCCAAAATAAAATTTTCCCCCTTTAAGATGCTTCTTTTAAGAATTATGTGACTGAGACAGAAAACTGACTCACACAGCCTCAGCAGGAATCAGTGTGAGATGCATCAGTGGCTGCAGAATCTATATCTCCAGCTGCACTGTATACTCAGATAGACACAGGGAGATCCATGAAATGAGTTATTAAAATAATCTTTGCCTCAATGCAAGAAATGATCAGCTGTTGTGCTCCCTTTGGCCAGAAGTTGTAGGAGAAGGAGCTATGGCAACATGTGAGTGTGGTCCATGGAGATGTACAACTGTGTGAGGGAAGCTCATGGAGATATTGTGGGAAAATCAGATAATCCCTGATGAGATAAGAATGACTCTGTATGTGTGTGTGTATACGTGTGTTGCTGGAAAACAAATCTAGGACCTTCCTAACTTTGTTTCATACTAGCTAAGTGCCCTACCACTGAACTATACCACAAAGTCTTTGCTTTTTTGAGAGTGTCTTACAACTCAGTCCAGGCTGGACTTGAACTTCAGATCCTTTGCCTTCTTGGTGCTGGGAATGTGCTACCATGCTCAGCAATAGGACAAAGGGAACCTTTTCTAAGCCAAGGAGAGGACATTATTCTCAGTGATAATGGAGATGAAGGCCAATAAAGATGATCAAGATAATTACTTCGAGGTAGAGGATGGCCTCATATGAGATTACAATAAATATGGGGTGAGGAAGTAGAAGAGAGAAATAAAAGAGTGTAAAAGTGCCTTCATGGATGTCATATTACTAAGCAAAAATTAAGAATAATACAGAACTATTACAAAGCCAATGCTCCAATTGCCATCATCTTGATAAAAAAAATAGATATTAAAGGCGAGATCAGGTCATCCCTTCATCAGCCTGCAAAGAAGAAACAAATCAGAGGAAAGGAACTAAGCAGGAAGTATGTGATGGGACATTCTCAGTTGTCAACCTGACGCAGTCCAGAATCAACTAGAAGGGCCTTTGGGCATGCCTATGAGGGGTTGTCCTGATGACATTAATTGATGTAGGAAGAGCCACCCTAACTGTGGGTGGGGCCATTCCCTAGGTCCAGGTTAGAGATTGTATAAGGATGGAATGAAAGAGCTGAACACTAGCAAGCATGCTTATATTCATTCCTTGCTTTCTGCTTTTTGACTCTAGATGTGGTGTGCTGATTACTTCAGCTCCTGCTGCTGTGACTTCCTAGGCATGACAGACTGTAATCTGGAAACGCTAGCCAAATAAACTCTGTCTCCCTTAAGTCACAAAAATCTAGGATTTTGTCACAGCGACTAGAGATGAAGCTAAGACAGAGATTGTGTGCTCCATCCTTGGCTGTGTGGGGCTGGAGCTGAGGGTTTCTTATCTACAGATGGAAACAAGGGTGGTACTAAGTGAGCATGGTGAATAACATCCTAGAGTAGGCATGAGCATCGAATGGGATAAAGCCTTGAGTCCCGGTAACCAGGAGGTGCTTGACTCCCTGCTGCCCACCCGGACTCATCTCAGATGCCCACTGAAGAATTCTGGTTTTGCTACATACGCACAATCTTTTTGGCTGGCCAAACTGAGGCTGCTTGAGACACTTGCATTTGAGCTGTCGAGGCTGCTGCCAAGGTGTAGCCTTCGCATATGTCTCACGACGGCTGTGGCATTAAACGCTTGCTGAAATTGGACAGAGAGAAAAAAATAAAGGCACATATCAGGAGTGACAAAACATTCCCACTACTTAGCGAAGACTATGACTGCTTCCTTTTATTTATCCAGTTACCTTAATATTAAAATCTTCCCAGGACAACTTTAGACAGAAAAACTTATATTGCTCTTTCTTTTCAAAAGTATGCAAAATTTGTTTAAATTGCACCAAAATACAGAAATTTAAAACAGTTTGATTTTGACATCAGAAACATAGAGAAGAGGGCTGGAGAGACCCTGTCTCGCAAGCAGAAGGTCCTGCATTTGGATCCTAGATCCCACGTAAAAATGCCAGGCAAAAAACGGCAGTGGATTGTACTTCTGGCCAATGCATCCTAGGTCCCACGTAAAAATGCCAGGCAAAAAACGGCAGTGGATTGTACTTCTGGCCTTGGTGGGCAGAGCCTGGGACAAGAAGGAGGAAGAAGAAATCCAGGATGATCCCTGAAGTCACCCTTGTCCATAGGAACAGCCCTCTAATACACACACACACACATTTTTAAAACTATAGAACAAATATAAGATAGTATTCTCCATGATTTAAGAATAACAGCTTTTTAGAATAAAAGACATATATGATAGTGTACTATATATGTGATATTTAAAAATTGTACTTATTTTCTTATATGTGTTACTTCTTTCTCTTTTTTTGATAGTATTAGTCAAAGAACCTAGAATCTTACACATGCTAGGCAAGCACACTACCACTGAGCTACATTCCCAGCCCTCTTTTTGCCTTTTGTTTTATGAGACAAGGTCTCACTGGATTTTCCAGGCCGGCCTTAAGCTCACTCTGTAACTTAGAGAGGACTTAAATTTTCCATCTTCTCACCTCAGTCTACTCAGTAGTTGGCCTTACATGCCTGTACTATGAAGCCCGGTTCTATAATTGCTACCTTTGTCCTAAAATGACATTTATTCTAATAATAAAATGACTCAATAGAATTAATTTTGTTTCTGTGGACTCTTAATTACTGATTCAGATGAGAACACAGAGTTTAGGTAATCAATAGATGATTATGAAACCGTGATGGTTTACATCCATCAGTTTTTATCAGGAAATATTACTAAGTTCAATACAGATTCTGGGTTTCCATTTCTCCCTTCAGATCACTTTAATAAAAGGTGACTACTCCAAGTCCCAACAAAACAGAGGTAGACAAAGGGGATGACACTAGTTATGGCATAACAAGTGAGTAAGAGTCGGAACAATTGCTATCTTCAAGTCACAGAGGGGAAACATGTAATCACATACTTCATCCCTCTTACATTGTGATGTGCTCTCTGTCTCTTAACCATGAATCACTTGGAATTAGAGTAATTAGTTGGATGAGATTCTGGGGATTTCCATTGGTACTCGGATGCTAATACCCTTCAGAAATATGGCATGCTCAAATTGTAGAATGAATTTCTCAAGAGTAGTTAAAGCCCCTGGGAATCTATCAAGTTCATTCACTTACTCTCCATTTGCTTTTTGCAAAATTCTTCCGGATCTGGGCGCTGACTGATTCGTGAATATTCTTGCTGAGAGCTGTGTCACCAGCGATCCTGAAACACAGGTAAAGAGACACCTTCAAAAGGGCTTCTTGGGGTTCAGCCATAGGATCCCATGGTGCTTTCCTAGGAAGCCCCCTCCCATCCACAGTGAAGCTGAGGCAAATAAGAGTGCGGTTAGCCACTGTGCTACTAGACTGTTCATCTTCCCAAGTGACTTGTCCCGAAGGCTACAAGCCATGTGTTACCTAAAGTCCTACTTCATCTTCTAAATTCTGCACTCTTGGTCCCCCTGCAACCTGCTTAGACTCTTTTTGCCACAATTCCTGCAATGTTAGGACCTATGATGGCAGGGCACTGCCAAGCCACAGCCCTCCCACTTCCTCCTCTTCCATCCATGGGAGACCTGCAAGGTTTTCACTCTCAGCTCTCACTTTTGTTACATGGCTAATCTGATCACACCATAGTTTCCTGGGCTTCCATTTCTGGTTTCTTGTACCTCTGCCTCCAGACCCCTGCCCCATGGACAGTGCACACATTGCTGGTTTTCTCAGGTCCCTTCTAAACCCATCCCAGCTGAGCCTTGTAAGAGCATCTTACTGGGCTCGGGAGCACAGTGTTCCTCCCTTTCTCTGTGCTCTGTGAGGGGTTCCTCTGCTCAGCTCTTCTTGCCCAACATAATCTGTGATACCCAGGGAGGGTATCCTCCTGTCTGTCCACCCAGCACTGGAATTATAGGCATATGTCACTCACATCTGACATTCTAGAAAGTTCTTGAGACTCCAAGTATCATGTGTACTCTACATTCAGGATTATGGGAAGGCAGTCTTTATTATAGTTCTTGCTTATTCCTGAGCCTTTCCCCATTAATAAGAAAGAATTGTGTGCTCTGACCTCTTTTCCTAGGAGTCAGTCTCTCTCTCTCTCTGTCTCTCTCTCTCTCTGTTTTATATCTCCCTTTCTCAACCCCCTTCACAATCTCCTTCAGAGTTCTTAGGAATTCTCTGAAAGTCACACAGCACAGCACATTCTTTTCTTTCTCTTAAGTCTAGTCATTCACTTTTTATCCCTGGCCAGGGAAAACCATGCTTGGATCCCAGTCTTTACTGAGATTAGTTCTTCCATTCTTTCTTTTCTTTCCAAATAATTCAATTCTGGGTTGGTATCTGGTATTTCAGAAAGACCGTATTGAATCTTTAAAAATTGGGGGGGGGGGCAAGTGTTTGGTCACAGCTCACCCTTCTTGGCATGTAGGTACCTGGTATAAGACGGAACCTTTTATCCTCCCAGACCCAGACTGCTCTGGACATAAAACAGATTGACCACCACAGACTGTTAATACCCACTGTGTTAGGAAATAAAGGGAAAGTTCAGGGAGTACTTAGTCAAGCACTTGCTCTCTGCTTTCGCTTCAGAATTGCAAATATGGTCCACAGCAGACTGGCTGATGTTTAGAACTCAGTTGATATCCCCAGTTAACAGCAACCCCCACCCCATCTCCGAACATATTCTTCTGTCTTCCCAGCAGGGCAAAAACGTGTGATCAAGAGGATGCTCAGAGATGAACTGAAGTGAATTGAGTTTCCATTTTTGACAACTGCCAGTTGTCTCCCTTCCCTAGGCGCACATCAGTGAACAGAATTAGTAGATTTGAATGGGCACATCAGAAACAAAGGGAACAAGATGGTTCTGGGAAATGGAGAATCTTTTTTTCTTTAGAACCCATGGGAATGTTCCCTTCCCTCTGTGTGTGTGTGTGTGTGTGTGTGTGTGTGTGTGTGTGTGTGCATGCGTGTATTCCCTGGACTCCCACTTTTGGTTTCCTTGTCCCAAAGACCCCTATACACCACAGCCCCAGACCCCTGTTCCATGGACAGTGCACATACTGCTGTTTCTCTCAGACCCCTTCTGGTCCCATACATGTGGAAGCCAGAGGTCAACCTTGGATGGGCCTAGAAGCCATCCTTCTTTTTTTCTTTCTCTTTTTTCTCTTTCCTTCTTTCCTTCCTCCCTTCCTCCCTGGGTATCACAGATTATGTTGGGCTAGCTAACCAGCAAGCCCCAGGGATCCTCCCGTCTGTCCACCCAGCACTGGAATTATAGGCATATGTCACTCACATCTGACATTGTTTGTGGGTGCTGGGTACCAAATTTAGGATCCCATGCTCATGTGGCAAGTACTTTACCAACTGAACCATCTCCCTAGCCCCCCTCCCTCCTATGCCACTTTCAACAGCTATGTTCTTAGGAAAGGATGCCAATTCCAACAAATCAGTGTGGCCAGTTCTCTTGGAAATAACTCAGCCAAAACAGTAGGAATTGCTGCAGGCCTGAGCTGGGCTCCAAACCAAACAGCCTGGGGAGGGAGGGTCAGGGGAGACTCTGGGACTTGAGTACCACCTGCCTGTCAGGGGCTTAGTTTCCAACACCTTGAGCCCAGGGCCTGCTGCCTGAGCACGCTACTTCCTGTACTTTCTTGGGTGGGTTAGCACCAGCCAAGATGTAAGGAAAATGTTAACTCCCAGCTATCTTCGGAATGCTTCCTGGTCACACACCACAGTCCTAGGCTGTGCTGCAGCTGGGTCAGAGTCTAGCTGGCAGATAGCTGAGCAGCCCATGAGGCAGTCTTTAAAGCAGTTGAACGATGTGGTCACTTCATTAGAAGCCCAAGTATGTCTGTTCATCTGATATTTAGGCAGTAATGTATATGCAGGGAGAATTCTCACATCTTGGCATGATTCTTAGGGTCAGTCATTAGGAGAGTCTAAAGGGCTTCTTTTCCTTTTTTCAATAAATCAGTAAGAAGGAGCTGCATTTCCCTATCAGTGAATCCTAACACAAACCAGATGACTTAATGAGCACTACTGCATTTCTCATTTTCTGTAGAATCTTCTTTCACTCTAACCACCCTCCTTAGAGCTTCTTGAATTTCTATCTGCTCTTGATAATTTGCTTTTGACTCATCTCTGCTTTGGGACCTGTCACTTTCATGATCACTGTTACTTCGTAGTCTTTTAGTGTCAGCATTTTCCAAGTCAGATCTCCAAACAGCACCTAACAATTCATGGGCTATTTTTTTATGATACTCATTAGAATTATGCAAATTAACTTAGCTCAATCATTTTTTATATATGTGTGTGCATGTGTGGGTATATGTGTGTTAGTGCATGTGTACATGTGTATTAATTGGTTTGCATAAACATTTGCACCTGATATGTTACATTGTAGTGTGTGTGTGCAAGTGTGTGTGTATACGTTAGTGGTCAACACTGGTATCTTCAATTGTTCTATATATTTTTTTAATTTTTTATTATTATTATTATTTATTCAACTGTGTGCATGTGTGTATGTTCGCGCGCGCGCGTGTGTGTGTGTGTGTGTGTGTGTGTGTGTGTGTGTAGAACCACGGACGAATTCGCGAACCACCATGGACGCCTCCACCTCCTTCTGCCCCGGGATTCACAGGCTCCGCCCTACCAGGACCAGAAGCGCAGGTCGCCCCCGCTTCCGCCTGGCGTCTATACGTGGGATCTGGGATCCGAACTCAGGACCTTCCACCTGCAAGGCGGAGGCTTAACCCCTGAGCCACCTCTCCAGCCCCAATTGTTCTATATTTTTGAGACAAGGTCACAGTGAACTACAGCATTAGTCAGCAACATAAAACTAAAGTGACTGTAGCAGACATTCACACCATCTAGGAGTGACCAATGCTTTCGATGCAAAAGAATGACCTTCCAAGTCTGCCAGAATACACAGACTTTTAAAGCTCTGGGTCAACACAGCTCATTCGAATCTCGCTGACTGCTTTCTGGTTTCAGCCCTTAACGCTAACACTGTGGGTAGCATTTTTATCTGCATCTATGCCTTTTACGGCCTGTCTTAATAAGCTTTTCCACTGATATATCAAAACTCTCCCTCCTTGTTGCTGGTGCATTTCTTTTCCAAATGAGCCCTTTTCTGCCTCCAAGGCTCTGGCACAGTGGTGCCAGATAAGATGGACTCAGTGATCCCTGGAACACATTCCAGACAGTGGTGTGTTAGATTATTAGGTTATCTCCTAATTTCATATCCAAGCAGAACTCATGTGCCCAGATTCCTGCAGGGGGATGGATGTCTAAGTCAACACTCAGGAGTGCAATGTCAATTTCACATATCAACTTGGCTAGAATGTGACACTCAGATATTTGACCATGTGCTTGTCTCTATGCTGCCATGAAAGTATATCTTAGATGACACTGACATTAGTAAACTTGAATGATGCCTATATCTCAGGTGGGTTTCATTAATCAGTTGACGTTTTCATTAAAAAAAAAAAAAAAAGAGGAAAAGGGACTGCCCCTCTCTGTTCTTTTCTGGGTCTCCTTGTAGATTTTGGATTTTTTTTTTTTATCTTGCCTTTACATAAGCCAATGCCTTGATTCCTTAAAATAAATTACTCTCTCTTACCTTAATCACTTTAATTGGCTTGTCCACAAAGCCAGAGGTATATACTCACAGGAATCACACAAGCCCTACAAGTGAAGCTGCGGCCTTCAGTGAGCAGCTCACATGTCCCTTTCTAGGCAACACCAAGAAAATGGGCAACACCAAGAAAAAGCAAAACTCTGAATGGGAGGGGCTTAGAAACAATTGGTCTACAAGCAGTGCTTTGAGAGAGTCCTTTTCTTCTGGAGAAGTTTGTTCTGAGGCTACATCTTGTGCTTTCTGATGCTCTCTTAAGCCTGGGTGACTTGAAGCGGGAAGAACAAATGAGTGTGGAATAATGTGATGCTCTGGTGTGGTTTAGGTGTGCAGGAACACAGCTTCTAGAGCAGTTAAGTTAATTGGACTCTCCAAAAGGTCTTCCTCTACCTGTTGCTAGCTTCCGGCTGAGCCCAAATTCTCCTTTGCTAGCCTGGACGGTTCTCACCTCATGGAGACATGGGTACCACAAACATCAGACAAATGTGGTTATTAGGTGACGTTTGTACCGAGTATTTGTGTTGTTATTGTTTCCTGATGTGTGGCTTCCTGGGAATATTGCAATATGCAGTAGAAATGACAGAGGAACAAGCCTTTAGATTGGGAGACTCTGGATGGTCCAGCTCCTAAAGATGGCGCTGAAGTTCCTAGCTTGACCTCAATCCTCCCTACCAGAGTTCTGTCCCCTCTGTGCCTCTGTGTCTCTCACCTAGCCCCTCCACCCTGCCAGGCTGCCTCTCCTCCTCCAGGATGCATCTTTCCATCCCATGTGCAGGCCTTCTGGACTCCCACTCTCTGTCTTGTGGCCAGATGGGGCTTTCAAGTATCAAATCTGCTGGACTTGGGGGAGCAAGTCTGGAATCCCTGCTGCTCAGGAGTTTGAAGCAGGAAGGTTCCAAGTTCAAGTCCTGCCTGGGTGACTTAGCAAGATCTTGTCTCAAAAATTTTAAAAACATGAAAAACAAGTGGGGGAACAGCTCAGTGGTAGATCAATTGCCTAGTGTAGCACTATCGATTCAGGGAGGCCCTAGCCTGGGCTCACCGAATTCAGGAGGTCTGACTACAGATAAGCCTAAGAAGAAACTATACAGGCAGTGGGATGGACAACCAATGGGAAATGGCCATTTAACCTGGACACCCAGTAAACAGCTAAATGATTGGTGGCTGCTCCCCCACTCGCCTGAGTAGAGGAGTGGCTACACCTGATTGGACCCCCGACCCTATATAAGCCCAAACACTTCCTGATAAAGTGTAGTCTGTGGCAAACTCGTCGTCTGCTTGCTGCTTCTCGCCTGACTCCCGGGGTCTGACCCGGTCGCTGGCTCGCCCATTCGCCTCGCGCCCACGAGGCCCACCACCCCCTCCCTTGGCCCGGCGGGGGATTCGGCAACACCTAGCATATGTAAAGTCCTAGGTTTGGTCTCTAGTGCCATAATTAAAAGCAAACATAGTAAAAGAAAATCTGATTACCCTGCCTATAATCCATCAGGGCCCTCACTGCCCAAAAAGTATGAATCCCTTTGGCCAATAATGGGATAGCAGTGATTTGCTTGTATCACAGATGTATTAGATGTCAGGTAGTCATGTCTCTGTGACATGAATTTAACCCCTTGATAAGTATACTAGTTAGTTATACTTCTTTTTTGCTGTGAGACACACAAGGCTCAAACAACTTAAAGGGAGAAAGACAGATTTGTTCAGCTTATGATTTCAGAGGGGAGATACAGTCCTTGTGGCAGAGAAGGCATGGATGATTGGCAGAAAATGGAGGCGGCCTAAGTCACTGCAGACATCATGGAGGCTGAGAGCTACTGCTAGCTCAAGAGCTAGCTGACTGACTGAAGCAGGGTGGGGCTAACCAACCTCAAATTCCCCTCCCTTCCCAAACGACAAAAGAGTCAAACATGGGAGCCTGTGGGCACGACTTGCATTTCAAACCATGACAGTAAGCTCTTCAGGATCCCAGAGAGCACAGCCAAAGTTCTGGCATTGGTCTCCCTGGCAATAAGAGGTGGAGTCGCCGTCCTCCTTTCCAGTCTCACCTCTTTTACTCCAAAATACCAAGAGCACCTAATGCTATGGTCCCAAGAATGATCGTGTGGTGTTTTGAACCCATTCTGGGGTTCAATCTGCTTACCCTGCTTGGAGCTCACTCATTCCCTGTGGGAGGGTGGCAATCTTCTCTTGGGCAAAGATTCAGCTTGGGCATCAGATCCAGCTGAGCCCGCCTTGCCCCTTTCAGGACCTTCAGGGAGACTCTGGCTTGGTTTTTCAAAAAGAGAGATGGGACTTTAACCTGCTTTCCTCCTGCTTGCTATAGAAGGAGGCTAGATTGTTTGACAAGCACAGGGAAGCCGATCATTCACTTCAAGGTGTTCCCCTCATCTTTAAAGTCATCTCGAAAGTCTAAATAAAATATTCTAAAGACCTACTCTACCTATAGTAAGAAAACCTTTATGATCCTCTTATCATTCTTGTGAATCTTTTGGTTAAAATGCTCTATTAAGAAATATGATGATACATAGTTCACTTTTTTTTAGTGTGTATGTGTGTGTGAGAGAGAGAAGAGAAAGTGTGTGCGTAGACCAGAGATCAATCTTGGATGCCCTTTAGGTGCTGTCCCCCTTTGTAATATTTATTTATTTTTTGTATGTGCACACCCATGCACACACGGCACACATAGTGCACATGTAAAGGTCAGAGGACAATCTGTGGAAGCCAGCTGTTTCCTTCCACTGTGTGGGCTCAGTGATTAAACTCAGGTCATTGAGTTTGGCAACAAGCAACTTTACTGGCTGAGCCATCTCACTGACTCAACATCTAATTTTTTCAGTCAGTGTCTCTCATTGAACCTGGAGCTCCAACAGCTGGGTTAGGCTGACTGATCAGCAAACCCCAGGGATCTTCCTGTCTCTGTCTCTCCAGTGCTTGCATCACAAATATGTGCCACTATATCTGTATGCCACAAGGGCTGGGGATCGAACTTTGGTCCTCATGCTTGTATAGCAAGCATTTTACCAATAGAATCATCTCCCCACTCCTGCCCAGTTTTCCAAAAGATTCTTTCCTTGTCTCCCCTTCTCCAACTTGCTTTAGGCCCCTTTCTTTTCCTTTAAGCAAAAAAGAATGTTCATTATGGGGTCAGGCAGTTCTGCCTGGAGTCCTAGCTTTGTTATTAGTTGGAGGTGGAGTCTTGGCTCAGTTCCTCTCTCCTTATCACTGAAATGAACAGGAAACCTTCCATCACGGGGTTATTGCAAAGAAAAAAGGAGAGAATACTTCAAAGGAATCAGGACAGTTCCTGGCGACCCAACAGACGGCAGGGCAG
The DNA here is from genome assembly GCA_023101885.1 of Typhlomys cinereus. Classification (NCBI taxonomy): domain Eukaryota; kingdom Metazoa; phylum Chordata; class Mammalia; order Rodentia; family Platacanthomyidae; genus Typhlomys; species Typhlomys cinereus. The sequence goes on along the minus strand of JALPQD010000530.1, from coordinate 865,100 downwards.
GACCGACAAATGAAAATATAGTGAAACTGGTTATGACACTACTTCTAAGTGGGTCCCCTGAGGAGGGTTAACAACCCAGAGACTCTGAAGGAACTGTCACAGAAGTCGGTGGGCTAAACAGGGAACAGCTCGTTATAGTCCTCCTTAGGTGGTCTTTCTCCTGAATTTAAGGTTCTGTGTCCTTTTGTGTGTGTGTGTGTGTGTGTGTGTGTGTGTGTGTGTGTGTGTGTGCATACGTATGTGTTGGGGATCAAACTCAGGGCCTTGCCTTGCTAGCAAATGATCTGTCAACTGAGCATCGCTCCATCCTCCTATTATATTATATTGCATCCTACAGTTCACATGCTAAGTAAGCCCTGAAGGTCCATGTATTAAAAAGACTATGCCCCCAGTTTGGCTCTATTGGAGGTGGTAGAAACCCTCAAGGTCTAACAGGAGATCTTTAGGTCACAGGGGCATACCCTTGAAGGGCACTGTGGGACCTTCCTTTCATTCTTTCACTTCCTGGCTACTATGAGTTGGGCTTCTTGCTCTACTCTGTGGCTTGCCACAATCCTCAAAGCAGAAGCACCAGCAGAAATCTCAAGAAACCATGAGCCAACACAGAACTTAACTCTTTCCTAAGATGTTTCTCACAAGCTTTTTTTGTTGTAGCTGTTACAATAACAGAAACGCCACTAACACACTGGGTACTTTACTACTTTGTGTACTTGTTTCAAAATGGATGTCCATGGGGATGAATTAAACATCTTCCCTATCCAGAAATTGTTTTAATGCCTCTGGATGCATTCGCTTTGTTAATTCTTTTTTTAAATTTTTTTAATTTATTATTTATTCAATTGTGCATGTATGCCTGTGTGTGCGTGTGTATGTATGTGTGTGTGAGTGTGTGTGAAGAACCACGGATGAATTCGGGAACCACCATGGACGCCTCCACCTCCTTGTTTACTCTGCCCCCGGAATTCACAGGCTCCGCCCTACCAGGATCAGAAGCATAGGCCACCCTGCTTCTGCCCAGCGTCTATACGTGGGGTCTAGGATCCGAACTCAGGACCTTCCGCCTGCAAGGCAGAGGCTTAACCCCTGAGCCACCTCTCCAGCCCTTGCTTTGTTAATTCTTATGTCAACTCTACACACTGGTGTTATTCTCATTTAATGACAAGAAAGCTGAGACTTAGAAAAGTCAATGGTAAACCTAAAGTCACATCAAGGTATCAGTGAAGCTGGGTTCTAACCCCATGCCACAAACATAAGGCGGAACCCACACACTGCCATCGATGTGCAGAATGTCACAAAGGGGCCAGTGACTCCCTCTGTAGTTGAAGAAACATCCACTGGAAAAGCGACAGAAAGGGAAAAATATACCTAAGTACTGAGCAGCAGACCCAAGGAATAAACACCAGTCTGAATGCCTCATCAAACCATCTCCTTCACTAAACACAATCCTTGGAAACTTTCTATAAGCCACAAAGCTTCTCTGTCTTGCATACTTCACTTATAAGTGCATTCAGAAGACTGCATCCTGTGGGCACAGGAAGGTTCCATAGCTGGCCTGAGAGAGGAGGACGCTTGGCCAGGAGGAGATGAAGTGAGATCTGCATAATTTTCATAAATGAAAGGAACCAAGGGAGAGTTCACTGTGTGTGTAGGGGGATGGACATAGGATGACACTGTTTTTACAATGCGCAATCTTCTTACCATGGGTGCCGAGCTGCCTGCTCACAGGTGTATCTTTTATTTGGGTCTTTCTCCATCAAGTTCCGAATGAAGTCCTTTGCTGTTCCAAAAAAAAGCACAAGAGAAAGGATCACTAGTGGTTTGAGATGGGACAAATGGCAGTCCCTACGTCTTTGAGAATATCATGTGGACCGTTCAAAATATTAGATCAGGCTGGAGGTATGGTTCAGCAGTTAGAGTACTAGCCCTGCAAACAAAGGCCCTTATTTGGATCTCCATATCAAATGTAATTCCAGCCTTGGAACTTTGCCTGTAATTCCAGTCTTGGAAGGTAGAGACTTAGAATTCCTAGAGCAAGCTTGTTAGCCACACTACCTATCAGTGAGCTCTGGGTATGATCAGAGAGCATGTCTCAAAGAAGAATAGGGTAAAAGAACTATAAAAAATGATTCCTAGTATTAACCTCAAACATCCATAACACGTGTGTGTGCACGTGCACATGCACACACACACATACACACACATATTTGCACATGCAAACAGACATGTATCACATCCACACAGACACTGAAAGTGGAAAAAAATGAGACCAGCTTCCTTTCCTCCTTGCTGTATCTTGACATGAAAGGCATCAGTATTTGGGCCAAAGAACTACAACTGGGCCTCCAAGACTGACCCAGAAAATAAAGAGGTGGCAAAGCTAGGCCGGGGCCCTGACTTGTAGCTCTCGGCTCTTTTTCACTAGCAGCAAAGAATGCCTTTGGTTCAGAGAGGAGCAGAAATAATCTTTGTAATCACTGCTTCTCTTCAGGACACCATTATGTGTGTTATGTATACCACTGCTTCAATTAAACCCACTGGGAAGCTATGAAAACCGCCAGGTCCCCAGCCAGGTACGGAAGACACTGAATCCTTGGTAGGAGCATCCACATCCCACTTGATCCGTTACTGAAGCAAAGATGTTTCTTGGGGAAGCAGAGCACGCTCTTCAGCCACAGACAGAGCAAGACTCCAAGGCTGGCCATGGAGAACATGAGGGACAGGGCCCCAGAACTCTGCAGAGAGTGGCAACTTGCTGCCCACAGATCTGAACTTCTAGGGACAGGTTTTGTCTTCTGAACTCATAAATATAAAATGCCCTATGCCCCAGGGAGATCATTTCTAGAACCAGAGGGTTTTTTGTTTTGTTTTGTTTTGTTTTTTTGGGTTAGCAGGAAATAACACAAATAGCATTCTCTCTGAAGGGTGCAGCACCAAAAGCCATCGAAAGCTGTCATGCCAAGCATCCTATCTTACCCTCCTTACTATGGCCCTGACAGACTGCACTGCTTTGCCTGCAGGACAGATAATGAGCTGCTCTGGAAATATTTCAGCAAAATGCTGCAATTCACAAGTGGGCTTTAGGGTCTGGCTCAGTGGGTAAAGGTGACTGCATGCAAACCTGGCAACCTCAAATTTGATCCCCGGAGCCCGTATGGTGCCAGCAGAGAATGGACTTCCCAATGTTGCTCTGATTTCCTCAAGTGCTCCTGTGTCACATGCACCCCTGTCTTCTGCTCTATTTCTCTTTCTTTCTAACTAACAAAGAAATACTTTTAAAGTGGGCCTTAGAGTAAGATCTAGGCTGTAAATCCCAGCTATGTCACGTGATAACTGCATGAATTGAACTGTCATTTCAGCTCTGTCACATGAGGATAACAACACCCATCTGATAGGTCATCCTGAGAACCAAGTGACAGCACAGGACAGAGCTTCTAGTGCTCTCAGCACACAGTGAGCACTTGTTAAATGTCAGCAAATGCTATGTCACTCCAAGAGGACTTGAACAGAGAGAGATAGATGAGTCAGTCTTTACCCTTCAGCCAAGCTTAGGTTAGATGTCCCAATCCTGCTAAGTTAAGCCCAAATGTTCAGCTCATGAATTCCTTAGGAGTAATCACAGACTGAATGTTGGTAGATGTCACAGTTCCTGTGTTAAAATCTTAACTCCCAAGATGATGACATAGTAAGTGGGGCCGTTAGAGGTGATGAAATCCAGACAAAGCATTCAAGAAAGAAATGGGTGTTGTTATAAGAGCCACCCATGGATTGACCCCTTCTGTCCCTTTCATTATGTGAGACACACCAGGAAGACAAGAAGTCTATGAACTAGAAAGCAGTCATTTGTCCCCACTAAATATACTCAATACCTTGCCCTAGGGTTTCCAGAACTATGCAAAATAAAAGTTTGAGATCTAAGCTACACCCACTGAGGTATTTTGTTGCAGCGCTCTCAGTGGATGAAGACAGGACACAGGACTATTTTGTGTCTCCAGGGCTCTTGGATCTGGATTGGTCCAAAGGTTGGGGTGGTCTGGGAGTAAATGTCATGGGAGCCACCCTGTGAGGAACTCACCGGAGTCAGAGATGTCATCCCAGTAGGGGGAGTCGAACTCATATTCCGCCTTGAGGATCTGTTCAAAGAGCTTAGAGTCGTTTTCGTCATAAAAAGGAGGGTAGCCGCAGAGCCTGGAAGACAGGAGGCAGTGAGATGTGAGTGTGCAGCTGTTGTGTGGGTCTTCACTTGGCCTGGGACGAAGACACCATGAGTCAAGTTAAGGAAATGTACATGGTGTGTTCTGTAAGTCGAACCCCCAGGCAAGGTAGCCCACGTTCTATGTGTGAAGGTGCCACAGAAGAAAAACTATGACTTAACTTGCAAGAAAAGATAACTCCCAACAACAGCAACAAATATATAGATTTAAGTCCACGGTGACTCTTTACATGATATCAACCAGAATCCCATGTACCCTTGAAAGCCACCAGTCCAGATAACCTTCTGCCCATGGATGTTATTAACTTTGTCTATAATGCTGTCCATAATAGGCAGACTGGTGAAAGTAGAACACAAAATGTATGTTTAAAGGCAACTCTGGACCTCTTCAGGTTCATTTTATTAAGAAAATTATCAAAGGAATAAAAAAGGTATTTTTACAACCTTGAGTGCCAAGTTGCTGCAAGTTATCCTGACCTGAATATTATCAATCTATGATGCGTAAACAAGAATCAAGAATGCTACTGTCTGTCTGTCATCTATCTATCATCTACCTATCTTTCTATTTACCAACTATGATCTATACATCTACTTATTGTTCATTAAGTGCAAAAATATCCACAGGAAGTGACACAAGTTATAATCTTACAGAACCACAAGACCCCAGCCAGGACTCCATTAAACCACTTCAAAGATTATTTTTTTAAATGTCTAATTATGATGCAGGGAAAAGAATTTAAGGATCTGTAAGGAACCAAGGATTTTCTAATAAGCATAGCAGCAGCTGAGCGTTTGATGAAATACACTATAATTTGCTCCACAGAATTTTGGATTCCAGGGCTAAGGGTGTATCTCAGTGGTAGAGAGTATGCATATCAACAATAAATAAATAAAATATTTAAAAATCCATGACTTCTCCTTCCAGCATTGCTTTCTTTCTGGTGCTACCTGAAATTGCCTGTGGGTCACTTACCCATTTTGTAGAGCAACATGTCCTTATCAGAAAGTGCAAATGGCTAAACTAGAAAATTTCTGATATTCTTTTTGAGTTTGGCTATGATTTCCCCTCTCCTAGTGTGTGCTTCACTAGCTAAAACACTTAGAGAAAAAAATCTAAGTGTGCCTGGGGTCTGTGTGGGACAGTAGCAGGGGAGACCGCACAGCCTGCAAGAGATGAGATAGAGTGGCTGTTGGTGACCTCAAAGCAGAGGACAGCAGAGTTTGGTTCTGGGAGGTAAGGTGCAAAGCCATTTCTTCTGGGGTCAGAAAGTAGCAGCTACAGAGGGAGGCATGATCCCAAGCGGAGGCCTGACCCCACACCAAGGCCTAAATCTTCCCACATGGCTCAGTATTATTCCAAACACAGCTGCAGCCTAGGGACCAGTTTAATGAGAACAAATGAACAGTCACCCACAGACTGTAGGTCTGTGAGGGATCAGGCAGTCTGCACCTTCAAAATGGAGTGAAGGTTACCATATAGTCTGCATATAGCCATTCCTCACCTGCCCTGCCATCAGAGGCACGTCCATGACTGGCTACTAAGAGCTGGCTAACAGCAGTTATCAAGACTCAGAGACATTCTGTCAGCCAAGAAGATTCTAAATCATCTGCCCCACAAGTGTGTTTCAGAGGCTGAGTGCCTGGAAAATTTCATTACAAAAAAAAAATGGTTGCTTTAGGTGAAGCAAGCAAAAACAGCACCTCCGAAATCATGAAGAACATACTTCACTGCCCAAGGAAACCTTGAGGCTGCCTGGAGATGGATATGTAAATTCTCCCATAATGAGGATTTGGCTAAATGAAATGTGCATATTAGGAAAAGCCCACAGACCAAAATGTTAGTTTGTCTTGGAAAAATCCTACATCTTAGATATATGAGCATTTTGTTTATTAACAACTGGCTGTGTTTGACTTTATGGTTTGGCTTTCTCGTCAAGGAAAAAATGTTAAAACTTCAAGAAAGATTTATTCTTCTTATGCCAATTTTATTCATGTATATTCCAATATATTTTCATCTTAGTGTTTTTCTTTAAATTTTTCTTTCAGTATAGAATGCTTTGTTTGTGGGGGTATGCTATACTGAAGATAGAAGAAAAGAAATTAAAATCTACCTTGGGGTTTCAGTTGAAATTAAGAAAGAGGATTTTTCAGATAAGGATGATGGAGAAAATAAAAGACAGAAGGGCAAATGTAAGTTGTATATTCTTTCCTAGACTATGAAATCTAATGGAAAGTGTCCTGGCCAAGCTATCTGGCTAGCAAGTTTGTATGGAAGTAGCCCAAGGGGGGAGGGATCAACAACTTCTGGACTGTTTCTCATCATTTAAAGAACGTGGTAATGTCACAGCTATGGGCTGTCTGTCAACATTTGTTTCTTTACCAGCATCTCTGAAACAGGATGAAGATTGTGATCAATCATTAAATCATCACATATCACCATGTATTCTCATTTTTTCCTGGTTTGAGGGCTTATGATTCAGTGAAGGATTAAACTATTCCAACCCAAGCAATGGCAACAGACACCTACAAAGACAACCCAGCTTATGGGACTCTCCCATTGCCTCAGTCCTAGTCTTAGAATCATTTTAGAGTGAATCCACTCACAGCTCTCATAGCTCTGCTTGCAAATTTGGTTTGCCATGAAGCGGCACGCATGCGCAACATGATATTAACTCACCTATGCTTTCCTAAGTTATTCTCATGAGCGCTCATTTTGGGTCAAGAATGTCAAAAGCTGTACTGAATCATGATATATCAGTGCTACTGCCCTGCGAGACAAGTATCCCAGATATCTTCCATGCCCTTTCCCTAGAGGTTATCTGTGAATGATGACAGATAGCACTGTTGGCTCAGCAGACACTCAGCCAATGAGACTCATAGTTCAAGATGCTAATGTTTTGGAAAGGACTTAAAGGTAAGGTGTTGAGTGCCTCTGTAATGTGGCTCAGGTTGGTTGTACCCCTGGAAGGCAGGCTTCAATGCCTCTCCTGGAGGCAGACATTAATCCTAGTAATCCACGTCTCCTCATACTCCCAGTCCCTTTGGGTACAGAGGCATCTATAGTTCAGTGGCTATAAAGTCCAGGGTCATGGTGCTATTCCTTATAGTCCCCGCACACCACCTGTGAATATAGAGGCCTTGTACTGTCTTCATTCTAAAAGCAAATGAACTGCACAGCAAAGCCTCATCCTTCTGATGTCTAGGTTCTTCAGTGTTGGACTTGATCTGTAAAAGGGAGGAGATTTGAGAATTGAACCTTCTACTTCAGTCTCGACTTTGCATTTTCTGTGTAGGGCAGGTAATCTGTACCTATTCCACCCTTCATCTGGAAGGAGAACCCTAGGAAAACCCCATCTCATTTACTGTGGGGCATGTAGGTTCTTCAAGCTGGTTCCCTGAACAAAAGACACTTGGACTGCCTGTTACTTGACTTTGCCACGCCCTTGGAGGCTATCTTGGGGTATAAGAAGTGGGCTAGGTGCTCCATAACATGCTCGCACTGGCACTGCCCTGTGCCAGGTTCCAGGGTGCCACATTCTATACTGACCATGGCTCCAACCTGTCTGGAAACTCCTATGGTAAGACTGTGCCTTTCCTTGGCCTCTGTATTGTCTGGGCAAGGAACCTGCCCAGAGTTCATGCTGAATAAATGCTTAGATGCATGTATATGTTCCCGAAGAAGAGGCTATATCCATGGCTACTGAGCCCCCTGGATGGGCCCCTCAACTCAAGGCAGGTCCTCAACTCAAGGCAGTACCCTGATCCTGAGGTATTCTGATACCTTCCTCTACAGAACGCTGGTAAAAACAGCAACCCCCTCATTATTCAGACACTGAAAAAGAACATAGCACCTAGGCCAGCCTCTGAGGGTTAATAGCCTGGCTTTGTGTTGGGAATACAGCAGGTTTTGGTTTTCCTAAATAAAACTCCTGGACATAGACCTGTTCCATAGAGAAGGAAGTTTTCCACAGAGAAGGATTTTAACATAAATGGATATGAATCTCAGCAATGGCCAGCTGTGGCTGATGTAATTGTGAGCAATTTTTCTCAGGAACTGAAATGTTGAAACAGTGTAAGAATTTCTCTTGGGACACCCAGGGCTTTGCATGGCAATTGCCTTAATTTAGCTATGTTTTTTGACTTATTTACGGTTGGTCTCATGTCTGCATACTTACAGAAGAGATTTGCTTTTAAAGGATGTCCAAATAATGGTCTGGGACTATCTCTTTGTTCTTTTATGCTTACAATTATTCTGTGTTCTTGTATGCTTCTGAGAAAGGGTGGAAATCATGATCCTCCTGCCTCAGCTTCCTCAGCGTTGTATCAACATGCTTGTGTTTATTAGCTCCTTAGTACTTAATAATAGACAGAAAATTGTTTTCCTGAAACAGCTATTGCCTAAGTGTGCTTGTGTACAGGTATAGGCATCTGTGTGAATGTAACAATACATATTTTAATTGACTTAAAAGATAGGCTGCCCTGGAGGTGTGAGTCTGTAGTAGAGAGCATTTGTCTAGCATGCATGAAGCCCTGGGTTCGTGCATTCCAGTGCCTAAAACATGGGGTAGGAAGGGAAGGAGGAAGAGGGAGAATCAGAGAGAGGGAGAGCCATAAACAGAGTCATAAACAGATATATATATATATATATATATATGTATATGGGGGCAGTCCAGGGTTGAACACTCCAAAAATTGATATTTACTCTGAGAAAGAAAATTGTAACCACATTTCCCCAAGTGCAGCAATTTTTTCTGTTATTTCTGCAGTGAAGTTTCTTAGTGTACAATAGCATCTGTTACAAATGACCTTTTCCTCCAACCTCCTCCAAGGCACATAGCAAACCTTCAACAATATTCCTCAGGCTCCTACTGCTCCAGAGCCTGACACTTTCCCTCTCTGGGGACTCTGCTGCCAATAGTTAACCATCCCTCGGATGACATAACTCATGGGGAACAGCTACCAATCCTGGCCTGAGGCCTTGAGCCAGGTGCTGGAAACTTGAAGGGGCAGTCTTCAAAGCAGAGGAGTCTTTAGTCGCCGAGTTAATTCTGGGGTTGCGAACTCCTCACTAGGACACCAAGTCCCAGAGAGATGCTATCAGGGTGGCAGCTAGTGTCCAGGCCTGGGAATTTTTATAGGGCTCTGGCCTAAATAAACAAAGGCCACGCCAATACAATTCTATAGAGATTCATGGAGCACTAGCATTGTGCAAAATGCTTGTCCTATTGCAGTGACTCCAATACAGCTGACAAAGCTGAGTCTTGCTCCTGACTCTAGTCCAGTCTAACAGAACAAGTAGAACATTTAACTTTCTATGGTAAATTCATCACAATGAATATGTTTTACAGAAGTTAGTAGCCATGGCTACTATCTGCTGAGCATTTACCGAATGCCAGGCAGTAACATCCAAATCAGTTACTTTCTCATTGCTATGACAAAACACATGAGAAAAGAACTTAAGAAAGGAAGGATTTATTTTGGTTCTTAGTTTGAGAAAACAGCGCAACATGGCGGGGAAGATATGGCAGCAGAAATGTGAAGTGGATGGTCACGTTGTATCCATAGTCAGGGGGCTCATCTTGTTTTTTCCTTTTCATCCAGATTGGGAAGCATGGAATGATGCTACCCCTCTACAGCGTGGGTCTTCTTTTCTCAGCTAAACCCACTGGTAAGTGTCCTCGCAGACACTCCTTGGAAGTGTCATAAGTGTCTCTTAAGTGATTCCAAATCCAGTCAAATGAGCCATGAAGATTAGCCATCATATCTTACATACATTGCTTTGTTTAATGCATATTTAAGGAGGAAAGTCCTTTGATATTCAATTTTCAGGTGAGGAAGATAAATACATAACAGCTATGCTAGTTAGATATATAGGTGTCAACTTGACAATTGAAGGGTGAGCTCTGGGCACATTTGTGACGAATTAGTAGTTAAGGTAAACCTTTAAGCAAGTCTGCAGAGATTGTCTGATGTGGAAGACCTAGCTCAGAGTAGGTGAGATAATTCCCTAGGCAGATGGATAAAATGGAGAAGCTGGTGTAGTTATGTTGCCATTCTTAGTATACCATGGCAGACTTGCTGTCTGGCCAGTGAAGTTTGCACTCTTTTTCAGCAATCCCTGAGGATATGGTGTGACCAGTTCCCTCAGCTCCTGGTATTGATATCAAGCTAGACTAAAAAATATAACCGTACGATCTGAGGCAGAATAAAACCCCTTAGTCATGAATTTACCGGCAATATGTAGGCAAATTTCATCAAGAGGTTAAGCAACTTGCTCCTATCTAAAGGACAGAAGAGGAGGTTTAGCTCTTTATGTAAAGCCTGAGTCAAATCACATTAACCTTTGGGTATCTGGCCAAGTACAGCACTGCAAAGAGAGGATCCCATGCACATTTCCTTTTTGAAATCTGCTCCTGAAGTCAGGGTGGAATGATGTTTGCACATTATAGATTTGGAAATAAGAGTTAAAGATGAGGTCATGTGACCTGTCAAGAAGATAAAGAACAGTGCAGGTGTCTGCAGTTATTCGATCAATGCCTTGTGCTTACAATCTTCTTTCTTGCAAAATAGCTTGAAGGAAGGCACCTAGGAATATGACAGGCCTGTCTGTGAGACAGAAGGATTGAAGAAGAATGACCCCATGTCTATATTGATCCAAATTCCAATATAATCATGTCAAATCACCTGGCTTTAATGCCATGCTCCTGTGAAGAGCTGCAAGAGGACATAAGAAAAATCTCCTCTGACAAGACCTTGTAGAATCAGATATAACCAGGATGAAGGCTCCAGCATGCCTCACTGATGAAGAGGATGGAGGTGTGGAGTGACAGGCATAGCACATGTTCAAAGTACCTATGGCAGGTGTTTCTGAAAGGCTGAAATTTGCTTTAAATGTTTTGCATAAAATATTGGACTGTTAACAGTTCACAGTGACAACTGAAAAGTGAACTAGACTTCTCTACTTTAATCTAAATGGAGTATACAGGCTCTAGGGAGAATGAAATGATGTTGCAATGAAATTTCCTGCTGCTTTGTGAGGATGGATTCCAACTTGGCCTTCAGAGCGGCTGCAGGGTATGGTGCTGGGGTTTTGATGGGCTGAGGAGCCCATGTGATTAAGGCTTGGTCCCACAGTGGTGTTGCTGGGAGGTGATGGACCTTGAAGCAGTGGGAAGTCTTTAGATCACTGATGATATGTCACGGGTGGGTCCGTGGGACTTCAGGCTTCTCCTCTTCCTTGCGCATCTTGTCCATGAGATGAGCAGTTTGTTCCATGCGCTCCTGCCAGAGGTCTAAAGCAGTGAGTCCATTTGCTCTTGGACCCTTCCAGACTGTGAGCCCAAATAAATCTTTTCTCTAACAAGTTTACTACCATGGTTGCTTCATGATAGTGACATAAACACTAGCTGATTGATACACTTAATTTCTTCACCTAGGAGTAGAAGAGAAGGGAGATTCAAATCTTGGCTCCATCAGGTACTGATTGAATGACAGGGGGAAAATTTCTCATCCTTTTCTGAATCTGAGTAAACTTTGGGATGGGACAATACCCATTTTATGTATACAACATATAAAGCACACAGATAATTAAGATAAATAGATAGATGATAGATAAAAATGGTTGTGTATACAGACAGAACGAGCATTCAGATAGGTTGACAGATGTATTGATAGATGGGTTTGTGCAATATGGATCAGATAAATTAGAAAGAAGAATAGACAGATGGACATATGGATAGATGGATATACAGATAGTCCAACAGATGGTTAGATAGGTACTAAAGATGTAACAGATGGAAGTCATTTAGGTCACTTGGGAATTGTTAAATGCCACTTGACAACTGTTAAATAATCCTTTTCAGATTCCTCCAGCTAACCAAGGAGCCCTCAATGCTATGAATGGCTCAAGCCTTCCTGAATGCTTACTCTGGGGCATGTTTGCTAAGGAATAATCATGACCAGGGTGTAGACAATGGAACAAAACCACAAGCCCTCATGAATTCTTCAATTCCATAAGACCAATTCCAGCCCAGTGGGACCCTAAAGAGCAACAGCAACATCCATCAAGTTTGAGCATCCTTTCTTTGGGCTCTGGAGTCTATCTGACATTCATGGATCACCTGATGGCTACTGCTTGTCCTCCACATTGGTTCTGGGTAGCAGTTCAGCACGAGTTTATTGAATGGATTCATAGAGTCTACATTAAGAAATGCGAGTTTTATTCATTTTACTCCGGATCTGATTTTCAAAGCAAAGTAAAACAAAGCTTTGTAAAGCTATCAATCTTCCACACTTAATCCTGAAACCCACCATTGAGCAAAACAGGTGTGGTCACATTACCTGGCTTCTGACTACAAGGACTAATGAGACTCAAATCACTACAAAACACAATCTGATTCTCTCTGTGGCATCTGTCACAGTACATGTGGTCTCAGAGTCTTCTAGCAAACTTAGAAGAGAGCAGGTGGGAAAAAATGGCTCACATATTAAAACCATGTGCTGGGTGACCCCAGAAATGTGCTATATAGATGAGAACATAACAGATAAATGCATCCCCCTTTCCACTTTTTTACTGTCTCCCCCACCCCCACCCCATCTTCACTGCCAGCATTCTCTGAGGTTTGAGTAATGACTTGAAAGCTGAGAATGGGTGAATGGATCAGGAAAAGATTTGGGTCAGGAAGGAAAGAGGACAAAGGAAACGTGCTCCTTAAAGTTTCCACACAGCTGGGCCTGAAGATTGGGTCTGGGGAAGGAGAGCTGCTGGACGGAAGAACAAAGTATCCTTAGCAGCTTGATCCATCTGGGGTTCACTTTTGGGTTCTTGTATTCACCACGTGGACAGCAGGTTGAGCAAAGTCCGGGGCTGCAGTAGCAAGGCCTTGAGCCTCCGCCAAGCTCACAACACACAACTCAGCTCATGCTTTATGTACAGCTGAGGCCCAGTAGGGTCGCAGGGGAGTCTGGAGATGGCTCCACAGCCAGAAGTGCTGAGTCGGGAGGCACGGCACAACTCTGGCAATGGGAGCGACTTCTCACAAGCAATGTGCTTCAGATCCAAACGCCCAGGGGTGCAGGCCTCCAATGTGGAAGTGATTAACTCCCTACATTGACAGGGATTATCTGGCAAGATCTCCAAAGCACAGCTGTGTGTCCACATTGATTGGGGTCTTCCTCCCTCTGGGGCTTCCTTTCTCCTTTATTTCCTTCTCCTTCCCTTCCTCTTTTCTTCCTTCTTTCCCCCTTTCTTTCTTCTTTCTTTTTTTTCCTCCATTTTCTTCCCTCCCTGCCTTTTCATCCCTCCCTTCTCCTTTCCTTACCTTCCTTTCTTCTTCCCTTCTTTTCCCTTCTCCCTCCCTCCTTCTCTCTCTTCCTCAACCCTACTCTCACTCTCTTCCTTTCTCTTCTCCCCTCCCTTTCTCTCCTTCACCCCTACTCTCTCTCCTTCCTTCCTTTCCCTTCTCCCCTCCTTCATTTCTTCCCTTCCTGTCTCACTCTTCTCCCTTCCCTCTCTCCTCCTTTCATGCCTTAGTTTGGACTGGCTTTCTCCTGGCAGATTCCTACCCAGTTTCCAATGTCAGACAGCTGTCACCTGTCTGGTGAAGCAGCCTCGGGCATTTCCTGGCTCAGCCCAGGGCCTCGTTGGTGTTTCCTTCCTACCTCCTGACAGCCCACAGTCAGCAAGACTAGATTGCAATTTATGTGCCTACTGTCTGCCGCCTCCAGCAGGGAGCGAGCACCTCCAAGGCCAGGGCAGGAATAAATCCATCTCTGTTCCCATCATATCCTCTGACATGTATTTGGCTGGATAAATGTTAGTAAAGTGAATGCCTGTCAATCCCCAGCCCTCCGCTCGCCAGGCCATCTAGCGGAAGCGTCTAGGGATTACCTAAAGTGACAGTTTCCAGATGATGATAAGAGAGTCCAGAGAGTTAAATGCTCCTTCTGGGCCTGAAATTGACATTCAGGGTGCAAAAATGACAGCTGTGAGCCACTCCCTTCCAGCCTCTCCATCCATGGTGCCATCTGTAGCTTGAGGGCTTTTGCAAGACGTGCCACAGACCGAGGTGGACGCTAAGCTGCCTCAAGTCACTGGCAGAGAGCTGCTTCCCTTAAGTGCAGAATTTCTGTACCCCAAGTGCATTGTTATCACAGCAGGGTTAAACCAGCTGGTGCAGGATTCTAATTCAGTCTTTTCCCTGCAGCAGTGAAGACAGGGTTACATGCTCACACACAAAGCTGAAGTAAGGCCATAAAGGACTCACGCTAGAGACCCTCTAGCCATGGACAGAGGTAAGCTGAAGAGCCTTTCTGAAAGTCCTTGCTAAATGGCTACACGGAGACTTCATCGGCAAGCCAGCAAACATGGGATCACACCAAACAAGTGTTGCCCGTGGAATTGAAAAGGAAGAGACCAGAATGACAGCAAGAGAGGACAGGTGTGGCCCCGAGAGCAATAAAAAGAGGATGAGGAAGAGCTAGTCAGTACTGGCTGCTCTGACTAGATAAGAGTGAGAACTGTGTGCTGGTGACCCTCGTTCTAGGAAACAAAGAGTGTAGAAGGCCAGGGAGAAAGTAAGAAGATGCTGTAAGTTTGACTTCTTTGTGATAGCGAGCTCAGGGGCCAAGGTCAAGTCTGCCTGAGCCTGTCCAGCCTGCAGTCATACCCCTGACCTAGCTGCCTGCTTCATTTTAGAGTAGGAATCCTTAGTGCTTTTCTCAGTTTCCATCTCAAACAAAAGGTACTGTGCTTCTCTGCAGCCTGTCCCATCTCTGAGCATCATTTAGGGAAGTGACCATCGAATAATCTCCTTGAAGTGGTTTGACTAGTTGCTATCACAAAACTAGCAGTTTGGCCATGAGCTGCTCACTTTTACTTGAGAAAGGCAATGATTCCCTTGGCACCTGTGGGGTCTTTGCCAGGTGATTCCCACCACACCAGCACCAGCTCCATCCTGAGTTTCCCAGATGCTTAAGTTATACAGGCAAAGGGGCTTTTTCCAAATCCCACGTCCCAAAGAGGGATTCCTGGCAAGATGAGGATTCAGGAAGTATGTTTAAGAACAACACAGAGACTTGATAGAAAAAATACAATTTCTCATTCTATATGATAGATAAGAGAAGCAAGCATGGAGACCGAAAAGAACCCATTTAGCAAGTATCCATTCCCAGAAACGAGCTATGTTTACATGGTGTGCAGAGATGTGGTGATGTGGTCTGTTGTAGCCACTTTAGCTACAGCCTAATATTTCCATGTGACAGGCTTATCAATTGAAAATAATAGTGCAGTTCTGTGAAAACCGACAGGCTAACCTCCTTTCTGTTCCAGTGGAAAAGACACGCAGAGGGCTCAACATGAACCCCCTGGGGCAGCTAACAGCTTCTCGGCGTTCTCACTGGCCCCAGCCTGCTCTACAACTATGCTCACTCCCAGAGAATGGACAGGAATGGAAGATCAACAGGGAATGGCAAGAGTCTGAGATGGAGACCTACAAGTTCTACTTTGTAGGTGTGAGCATGGTATGTTATTGTGGGTGGGTGTATGCATGTGGAAGCCCAAGTTCAGCCTCAGGTTTTTTCCTCAATCTCCTTTTTAAGACAGGATCTCTCACTGAACTTGGGATAGGTTAGGCTGGCTAGCCAGTGAGCTCCAGGGATCCACCTGTCTGTGCCTTGAGGCACCAGGATTACAGAAGGGTGCTGTCTCTCTCAGCCTTTACCCATGGGACCATTTCCCCATGGTAAGCACCATGTTCAGTGATAGTTAATGTGGTGCAGCTTTTGTACTGTGTACTCCAACTGAGACCATAGAACATTTATAGAGAACCACTATCAGCCCTCCAAGTATCACAGCATGCTTTGCCCTATGCCTGGATCCCATCCTTACTTTGATGCTCTGTCTGTCCCCTCTGCTTATGTTTCTCCTCTCCGACCTTCTACAAAGACCTTGAGTGGTTTCCTTCCCTGGCCTTACCTCCCTTCATGATCACTTCATCCTATGATAAACTCTTGCAGCCAGATGAACATGTAAGACCACCAGCCTCCATCTGTCATTTTCAGAGCCAATGAGTATCATTTCTACAGTACTTTCTCAGTCTCAGGCACTGAAGATGGTTTTGAAGATATAAAGACATCTTTCATCATAGCTGGCTAGGACAGACTCCTAAGTGGGTTAAAGTGCTGATAATGTTAAATTCGAGGTTGGTGGTCCTCTCTGCGTAGCCAGGTGATTAAAGCAAATTATAGCCAGAATTCTTTTTTTTTTTTTTTTGAAATGGGGTCTTTGTAGTCCAGATTACTCTGGAGTTGCTATGTATCCCAGGGTGGCCAACACCCTCTAGCCTTCTGCCTCTGCCTCCCAAGTGCTTGAATTACAGGGGTGTGCTACCACACACAGCTTGGACTTGAGCATCTTACAGTTTGCAAATGAGTTAACAAGTGAGTTGGCTGAAGTTTACTCATCCTCTCCTGGGCATGTGAGAGATCCGAAAAAGAGAAGCCCAGACTGCCATCTTGGACGCTGATACAGACATGAAACTGACCTGAGGCTATGGAGCAAAGCTAGAGAAGCCAAGAGGAAGCACCAGGTGTGAGTTTATCAAGTTCCTACCTTTTTTTGCGATTGTGTGTGTGTGTGTGTGTGTGTGTGTGTGTGTGTGTGTGTGCATGTGTCTAGATGCCAGTATATATATGTGTGAAAGTGTGTGTGTGCCTGTGGAGGCCTAAGGGTAACTTTGGGGATCATCCAGGACTGCTCTATTTCCTTATTGCTTTTGCTCTGAGGTTTCCCAGGCTCTACCCTGCAGAGCCAGATGTGCAGATTGCTGCCATTTCTGCCCTGTATTTTTCGTGGGATCCAGGATCTGAAGTTCTGTTTGAGGCAAAGGATTCCCCTCTGAGCCATTTCTCCAGCCTCAAGTTTGTGCTTAAGATAGAAATATTGACGTGTCTTCCCAGACTACACTGGGACCTTGGAAAATAATGTATTGTATACTTAACTCTACATGTCTGGAAATGCCACTAGTTAAGCCATATTCAGATGCTCACTCTCTATCTTCATCTCACACTTCTTTGAAACTTCACACGTACAGACACCCATCAATGACCTCAGTTATCAGGCTGGTTTCTTTCTAATATTTCCTGCCTGTGTGCCAGAGAAGACACTGGTAAGTGCTTACTGTCAATCCATTCTCTGCCTTCTTCACCAGCAGAATTGTGACTTTTTCTTACCTCTAAGTTTTTCTCTCTTCTACACTGTTACCTGCCTTACTTGCCAGTCAAGAGGATCACAGTATCTTCGGTATAGAAAAGATCACAGACAGTTTGCTCTTGTTTCCTTTCACTGCCATTTGGGGATACGGCAAGAAGGTGCCATATGCAAGCAGGAAAAAGACCCTCTCAAGGAGCCATAGTCTCTGGCCCCCTGGACTTCCAAGCCCCCACAATTATGAGAAATAAATATTGGTTGTTTATATCACTCGCATTATGACATTTGTTTATAACAACTTGAGTACAAAAATGTCCTTTCTTTAATTTTAATCACTTACCTAGCAATTCTAAGAAACACTCATCAATATCATCTCCAACAACTGTGCTGATATCCTGCATCAAAGGCAAGGATCAGGAGACTATTATACCTATAACCCTAAAGTGAGTCCACAGAGTCTACAGGATTGGTTTAAGGTTTGGAAAATGAAAGAATGAATAACTAGAAGCCAGAAACCTGGTTTCACCGTACCCTCTCCCCCAGTTTCAGGAACGAGTCTTCTGGATGATAGCATCGACTTCAGCTGTTCTCAGGAAAAGAATGGCCAATCGCTTGCTTCCTTCACTTTCCGAAGTCAAGATGGTCCATTTGCTTTTCAGACAATGATACAAATCCTGTGTGTGTGTGTGTGTGTGTGTGTGTGTGTGTGTGTGTGTGTGTGTTTCCAGCATTCCAGGAAGAGAAAGGATGCCACATACTGTCCGTAGTTTCTCTGATCACAATCTCTTCTAGTCGTGTATATATGTGGGGTAGTTCTCTTCCTTTGGAGATGATCAAGAGAGGAAATTAACTCCCTAGCACTTAGAAGAACTAGTTGGTCTAAGTCTACTCTATAAGTATGTCACATATGAAACATCTGGAAAGAAAAACTGCAATTGAAAAATAAAAAAGCTTGAGAGAAGATGCAATCAAAACAAAACATAACAGTAAGAAAGAGGACTGATGACCCTTAAGTATGTACGAGGGGGGGGGGTCCAGGAGTCCAGTTCCTTGATCTTGGAGATTAGGCTTGGAGAGGAAATGGGAAATCCAAAAGTTGAATTTAGAGTTCGATTGATCTTTTTTCTTAATTGTTATTTCTTTTTGAGATGTCCTAGTATTTTCACAGTGGTTTCTACCACCCCTAACGGTACATGGGAAGACTCTTTGTGTTATCAAAGTTATTAGAGAAATCAGATCAAATCAAAATGGGATTCCAGCTCCCCTCATTCAGAATGGCTTATTTTTTTAAAGTGCAAGTGTTGATGTGAATGTGGAGCACCTGGAACCCTGGGCATAGCTGCTACCATTGTCACAAAAACTGCTAGTGGTTCCTCAAAAGTCAGACAGATTACTCCATGGGATGGAATGTCAGTTTCACTTAAAGATTTGCATATCTCCAAAGAATTGAAAAGAAGGTTTTGATGAAATATTCCTATATCCAAGGAAATTCTGAAACTCACTATAGCATGGATGGACTTTAGGGGACATTATCCTGAGTGAAATATTCCAGTCATTGAAGGGCAAATACTGTATGATTCCACACATATGAGGACACAAAGGTGGTCAGATTCATAAGGAGAGGAAGCAGAATGGAGACTCCCAGGGGCTTGGAAGAAAAAGGTAGGGAATATTGGTGAATGGGCACAGAGTCATTGTTTGGGATGATGAAATATTCTAGAAATAGTAGTGTAATTTACAATACTGACAATATGCCCAATGTCACTGAAACGGCAAATTTTGTGGTCTTTGTATCACCCTAATAGAATAAGATGACAGGGAAGCCAGGACAGGCAAGGTGTACTTACAGGATGTAGGCAATCACCCCAATGGACCAGCAATCCACAGCCTTGCTGTATGGTTTCTGGGCGAGAACTTCGGGAGCTACAGAAAGATAAGAAGAGACACAAGCCTGATAACTTAAATGTCTGATGCTGGTTCCTCTCTGGGCTTTTCATTTTTTTGATCATTTCCCCTAGTTGAATATTCACACTGAATTGTATATGGGTCTGAAAACTGAGTAGGGAGCTCAGAGTGTAGTTCAGTGGTAGACCATAAACATGTTTAGCATGCACGAGGTCCTGGATTCAAGTTCAATCCTAAGCACCAAACATAAACAAATAGATGATAATAACTAACTGACCCATTTTATTTATTAGCTTAAAATGAAAGTGTGTGTGTATAAAGATGTACAGTCAATCAACCAACATATACTCAATAGGTAGCCACTTTATAGCTGTGTTGTGCTAAGTCCATAGTGTCCTAAAATGTTAATACTCAAGTTGGGGTGTGGAGTACAGGGATACCTCAAGTTTCAGGCAGCATTTGTGAAGTACAGTGTGCACATAAGGGTGAATTGCTTCATGGTGTTTACAGCGCTGCCTTCTCGTCTGTGTGGAGATGTTCTTACTCATTCCTTGAGGTTTTGGGCGAGTTATCTTGTCAGCATTCTTGCTTATTCATCTATGAAGTGGGGAGACTGTTATTAAATCTCTGAAACCACTATTCCGTCAACAGTCAGGGGTCTGAGGCCATTGGCAGCATCCCTGGCCTCCCTGCTACTGTCTTTGTGGTCACAGCTCAGTGTCAGATATCCACCCGATGCTGCTGACCTATTAGGCTCGCAGTGTGGAGCAAAATGTGAGACACCAAAACTTATTGACAAGTGAAAATCTACTTTTCCCACAAACATGTCTCCTGAGATGTCTTTAGTACCCATTCTGGACTCATCGAAAAGGTAGAGAAAATAAAAATAACATCACCAACAAGGCCTGTGGTATGCCTTGACTTATGTGTTCTATGAGCTTCAGATGCATTGGGGGGGGGAAGCAGACATTATCATGATCTTCATTAATTCCCAATTACAGAGGGGATCAGATATATCAAGAGGTTACATCCCTTGACCACAGTGACCCAGCCAGAAAGTAGCCACTACTCCAACTCCCACTGGCAAGAGACCTAACCCTCTAAGTGCTGACTCTCAACTGGAACTTGTGCCAGTCATCTACTTAGTTTCCTATCCTAACATGTTCAATGACTGACATCTAGCATGAGTTGCATCTTAAGAGACAAGAAAACCAAGCTTCTGGAGTTAAGTAATGTGTCCCTGAGTCACACACCAAATATAGAAGACTGGGGATTTGAAATCAGGTCAATCTGACCCCTGTCCTGGCTCTTTCCTCTGGACCATGTTCTTTGTTACGCTAAAGCTTCTTCAGTCTGTGTGAAGAGTCTAGAAATGTCATCAGGGAAATCCTCCCTTTCATTCTGTTGAAGATAGAGAATATCTCCCTGAGGAAGACTACTAAGGTCAGGTGCTGGCCAAGGCAAGCACGAGGACCTAAGTTTGATTCCCAGAACCCAAGTAGAAACAAACAAAAGCTGTATTTGGTGGCATGTCCTTGTTGAAACCACAATTCTGACAAACCAAGACAGATAGATTGCTGACCAGCTAACTTAGAATACAAGTGAATTTCAGGTCAGTGAGAGATGCCGCCTCAAAACACGGGGTGAACCGAGTCTGAGGAAAGACAGCTAAGGCTGTCCTTGGGCCTCTACATGCACTTGCACATGTGTGAGCATAAGCCCATTTGCACATACATGAACATGTGCCAAAAAGATTAAGAAAGTGTATATACTATTGTTGAACGTCTGCCTGTGAGAATGGGGAATGGAATCCACAGATCACCCCAAATTTTCTTGGACACTTCAGCCTCAGATTCTGCCAAGCCTGTTATCAGAATTTTAAAAAATGCATTTGCACATTCTTTCCTTGCTATGTTCACCCTCAGTACAGTAGCCAAAAGGGACACCGTGAAGTGAGGGTCATCACCAACAGAGAAACAGATTTGACCAGTGGGAGACAGCGGTGCACACGTCCTTCCCACTAACTGCTAAGAGCACATCTCCTGGGCCCTCCAGTGATGGGAACTGACATAGAAAAGCCACTTACCCCAGTAAGTGTCTTTCCAATTCAGTAGACTGGCGCTCTGGTCTGAGGGGTCCCACTGGCACAGACAAAGTGTGAAGTGACCATGTCTGCAGGACCCTCAAGGCTGGATGGAAAAAGCCTATCAGAGGCAGAGGGGATGAACACCTGCTGACCAGTCTTCCCCCTTAACCCGCCTCTTATAGACTGACACAAAGGTCAGGATTGTAGAGCTGGTGGGCCAAGGCCCTCGCCCATCCCAGGGATCCCCATAGCTATCTAACAAGATAGATGGTTGTGCTGACCCAGGTGTGGAATGGCTCAGAGACCCAGGGGGTCAGCACAGGACAGGACACAAATTTATGTCACATAGCAGGTGTCCAGTACAGCCGAAGGAAGGGCACGGAGAAGGAAGCTGTCAATACTGATGACAGCTGCTTCCACAGTACAAAGATTTGACTGATGCCCAGAGCCAAGGGTTACAAAGCAGGGATGAATAAGTGCCCATGGTCCCTGAAAAAGCCCGTGGCCTCTTCAAGGACAAGTTTACACAGTGTCTGTTCCCTTTCTCTCCAGTCCACAGACAGGAGTCTTTAAAGTAACCATGCCATCCATCCCCTTCTCATCCCTAAGAGAGAGGACTGTTGATGACACTGGTCACAGGTTTTATTCAGTGGCAAAGCACCCTGGGTGGCTGTTCAAGGCCACTTCACATCCCTCAAGATGTTCAGATTCTTGGAGCCACGTGCTCCCTGACATCGTTTCTACACTGTGACAGTCTGCCGAAATGATGAAGTTTCTAACATCAGGCATATGGTTAGGAAAGACTTCTGGTGTTCATTGACAGCGTGAATGTTAGGGGGGAGTTCTAAGTGATTAATAATATCAGGATAACAAGATTGTGGGTGGGTGGGAATGTGTGCGTTTGTGCCAAACTTTTCTTGCTCTTTTAGGTGGTGTCTCTTATCTGGGCTCTGCGAACAGCAAAATACAACTAATTTTTAACTAAGTGGAAGAAGAGAAACCTGCCTTCTGGCACACTTCTCAGTTGCATTTGGAAGGAAACACAGGGGGTGAAATACTGTATAATAAGCCTGTCAACTCAGCAAGCTGAGGGAGGAGGAGAAAGATTGCTATGAGTCTGAGGCCAGCTTGGGCTACAGACTGAGATTCTGTCAAAGAAAAAAAAAATCTAGAGAGAGGGCTTGCCGCACAAGTAGAAGGGCCAAGTTCAGATCCCAGAATCCCACAGACAGTGCCGGGGGGCATTGAAGGCCCACCTGTAATTCCGGCCGCAGAGGGAAGTACCTGGAATCCTCAGAGCGAGGTGCTGACTAGAGCAGCTCTATAGATATGCTCTGGGTTAATTAGGGACCCGGCCTCCAAAGAATAAGCTGGAAAAGTGATCAAGGATAATTCCTGATATCGTCCTCTGGCCTCCACATTTTAAGAGCACTTATGTGTACACATAAGTACACAGGTACATATGCCCACACATGTAAACACATATTCACATGCATGTATCCCATATATACATTGCCATGAAAAGGAAAAAAATAAACAAAAAAAAAAACCCTGAAAAACAAAGAAAAAGAAAATGATAAAACACGAAGTAAATTGCTTAGAAAATAACATTCCAAGCAACTCCAAATGTAGTGATAAAGTGAGCCATGCACTAATAGCCTAAATTCTAATCTTACTTAGAGTGTGGTTACCGATATCAAGAGTCCTCTGGGAGATTATCCGGAAAAGCCTTAACTCTATCACTGCTAATACTTTCTTTTCATCTCACAGAAACCCTTGGGAAACAAGATGTCAGAGGCTGGGGTGTAGTTCTGTGGCAGAGCACTGCCTAGCATGTTCAATCCTGCCTTGAACTCACACACCTCTTGGTGACTGGACAGGGAGACAAATTCAGTGAACTCTTTAGGTCAACCATCATGTTTTCTCTTTTGCTGCATTCTTGTGTTCTCTTGATTTCCTCTGCTGTTTCTAGGTCTACCTTCTCCTATTTTCTCCATTCTTTTCATTGGGAGTAACAGGTAGCACTGGAGAAAGGGGGGGTTGGTGTTGATATAGATACATGGTCCAAACAGTTTAAAGGGACAAAGGGTCTCTTCTAATACATGATTCTCAGTTACAGTTCATCAGCATGGTGGGAAAGTTCATACCGTCATCAGAAGTTGAGGAAACAGGAAGCTGAGCCACACCATATTCACATGCTGAGAGAGGGACATACCCTCACTACCAGCAGGACTGTACTACAAAATACCGAACCAGCTCTCTTCATCTCTCCATCTATCCAGACGGTGATCTGCACCCATTATAGGTTCGGTCTTTCCACATTAATTAGATGCTTAAAGGCAAGGCTCCCAACTGTCATGTTGACACGATTTGTATCTAACTGGCACAAAAGTATGTGGGGTTCTCTCTGTTCTTTTCCAAGGACCAGCTGAACCCCTGAATATTATGCTATTGGTCTCATACCATGTGGCAAGAACTCTGTTGTAATTCTTATGTTATCACAATATCTTATGGACAGAATTTAGGGAGACAATATTCTGGCCAATGAGATACAGAGAACATCCATCTGGGATAGGGAAATGATGCTCTAAGAGCTACATTATACAGCTCTGTCTGTCCTGAGATGCTGGAGAACTGTCTCACTAAGGAGATGGAAGAAACTCCAGGCAAGGTCTCCCTGCCTCCGCCACACCTTCTGAAAGAGGAAAACTTTCCATCCCAAACCAAGTAAGCTACTGACCAGGACAGCAGAGATGGAATAACACTGGGCTTGTTGTAGGGGCTGCCATCCCTAAGCCACAGCTCACAGGACCAACTCTGGCACTGCCACAACAGACAGACATCTACTTCAGTGGACAGGGCACCTGCATTCCTCCTCACATGGGAAACAAGACCCAGTCCCTAAGGGCCAGCATGTTAGAGAGACCCATGCACGTGGAGGAATTGAAAAGGATCTACACAAGATGGACAGCAGGTCTAGCCTTTCGACTGTCTCTTTAGGCTCAGTCCAAGCAGCCTTTTGGATGCAGACAGGGAGCTAGAGCAGGGGCGGTTCTAGCTGGTGACATACAAGGCATGAAGGTGGATGCCTCAGGGCACTCACTAAAATCCTCTGTGGCAGCAGCTTCCTGTAGTTCCCTGTCCCTTACGCTTCCTGCTGCTCTGAGAACCTCACTTGCACAAGCAAGCTTCGTGCGCTGCTGGGAATGGGGACATGTCTCTGTCCTTGTATGTTCAGGACTGAGCACATTGTGGCCCGTCAACTGAAACCCAACCGTAGTTACCACACAAGCCAGCATTCCTATGGGATGATATTTTCCAAATTCCACATAACGGGGTTATACAGAAACTTCCTGCCGCAAGTATTTCTGATGAGAATGTGGGGAGGAGAGAGAGGGAGAGGGAGAGGGAGAGGGAGAGGGAGAGGGAGAGGGAGAGGGAGAGGGAGATTGAGATTCTGCCCCTTTGGAGAAGACCAAGTATCAGAAAAAAAGCAAACTCACTCATCAGCTTTCTATAAGCAAATAACTTCTGACAGAAATGTGGAGGCTAAAGAGAAGGAACTGGTCCTAATTTTCTACATGTGGAAATGCCTGTCCCCCAGGACATTCTGTTTTTAAAACCTTTTTCTGAAAGGCTTTTCAGAACTAAGCTAGGCTACAATCATTAGGTTTCCTAGTGTCTGTTTTTATACAGCCCAAAAATTCCTCCCTAGTCAGACTCAGGTGCTATTAATTTAGTTTTTCCCTGTTGTTCCTGATAGACACTTGTTGGTGTACAATAGTAAATTAACGTTCATCTCTGTGTGAATCATGCAGCCTGGGCAATCATCAAACAAGGCATCTGAGTACTCTGTGATGTGTAAGCTACCTCGAGCTCTTTAGATGACAGTAGGTCTATCTATACACAATACTTTACCTATCGATGTTTCACCATGGATGAGGGAGGATCTCAACAAATACTATTCCTCACTGAGAGACTATTTAAGGATAATGTTACAAAGGAGAAAGGGTCTTTACTCAATGGTTTACCCACTGATAAGTTATCCACACCCCAGTAAGTACTCAGGCACTTGCCTGTACAGACATCCAGATAAAACCCAGTGGGTCACACATGCAAAAAGATGTGAAAATTGGAGGGAGACTGGCGGAAAGGAGAAAGTATGAATGGATGTGATGGTGGGGAGGATAGGATTGGGTAGTAAGGGGTGAAAAGCACATAAATTCAATGTATTTATGTATGAAAGTATCAAAGAATAAAAAATACTTAAGAAAGTTTAAAAACTAGGTTTAGAATTTAACACAACTAGATTTATTACTGAAAGGCATGACCCACCCACACATGGAAAATTCCACTTTGTGGGCCACGTCTTCTATATCCCAAGCTATTTCATACTGATTGAGGGCAAACATTCCTAGTAAAGGGCAGGGCTCCAGAGATTTAAGGAAAGAATAAAAAAATTCAGAAAACTTTCATCTTGTTTTTAAAACAATATAATTGTTCCTTCTCCTTCCTTAAGGAGAGGCGGAAGAAGAAAACCAATCAAGGGAAAGTGAAAACCGAGAGAGCAACTATCCTGTGTGGGCAGGGCAGAGAAATCAGTCTTCATGTGCCCCTAAAACAGAAAGGAATTCTCCCCTTTTCCTGAACATTCCAGGATTTGCCTAAAAGGTGGAGGAAAATCTAGAAGTCCTCACCCATTTGCCAGGTTCGTATCTGAGGCAATGAATCGCCTCTTTGGGTGTTTATACTACCCATGCACTCAGTACCTCAAAGATGGCATCATCCCCAGGCTGGGGAGATAGGTCAGGGTTAAAGCCTTTGCCTTGCAAGCAAAAGTACCTGAGTTTGGATCCCAATCCCATGTAAAAATGGCAACAGAAATGGCAGCAACTTGCACTTCTAGCTGTGGAAGGCGAAGCCTGGGAAACCCCAGAACAAAGCAATAAGGAGCTGCCCAGGATGATTCACCTCTGGGTCTCCATAAACACATGCACTCAAATGCTCTTTTGTATGTACACACACACACACACACACACACACACACACACACTCATGTGTGTTTGCACGCGTATGAGGAAAAAAAGTTATGGTTCCACTTATGGAGCCATTTAACCAGTAGTTACTGAAGACCTCACTTGGGTTGGGAAGCAAGACCCTAGCTCAGGTCCCACAGGAATAGGGTATTGCCCTTTTTCTGGATCCTGAATTCAGACACTACCGCTTAGTAGCTGCCTTCCCAAGGAAGAGTATGCAAACAAGATAGACAAGATCATTGGGTATGGAAAGAGAAGCATTTGATTAATTCAAGCTCCCTCTCAATAAAGTCTGAAATGTCTGCATTTATTCTAAATGAAGCTCTATGGTGGCAATAGCACTTAGGAGTTGAAAGCAGGAGGATCCAAAATGCAAGGCCTTCTTCAGCTACACATTGAGATGGAGACTAGCCAGAACTACATGAGACCCTGCCACAAACCAACAGACAAATCAACAAATAAACATGCATCAACTCTATGCTCTTGATTCCTGGGCTGAAGGAGAGATACAATGATAGACTGAATTCTGCGTCATTACAGCTTAGAGAATTCATTGTCTGACATGTCTTGGTTCCTGTCTTCAATGGGACCTGCCATTTTTGTCCTGGCGTGATATTTTCATGAAAAAGGATTTGGGTTATGGAAGATCTATATGGGATCCATCTTTCAAAGAATACCGTGAATATGTGAATCCAGACTCAACTCTTGGATCATGGATGGTCCTCCATCTTTCAGGAAGACTCAAGGAGAAATACAACTTTCTAGCTGACAGATGATCAGAAAGAGTCTAAAGTTTGCAATAACACTTCAAAGAGCCACCTGGAGAGCTAGTGAAAGGTACATCCCAGACTGGAACTAGCAACATAGTTAAAGATAACCTTGAACTCTGGATCCTCTTACCTCCTTATAGGTATGCACGACTATGCACAGTTTATGTGGTGCTGGGTATCAAACCTAGGGCCTTGTACATCCTAGGCAAGTATGTCCCAGCAAAGTTTTTTTTTTTTTTTTTTTTTTTTTTTTGCACTGTGGTCTATTCAGACATGATAAATAAAACTTGCAGCGATTCAGGGGGATAAGACTGAGCTTCTGTGTTATTGAAACCTCAGATATACAATCCAGATGAGAATACAATCATTCTCCTGACTGACAGGGAATGTTTTCACTCAGGTCCGCTTCCTGGGAGAAGTGTCTTTCAGTGGCAGGATAACACAGAAAAACAAAACTGAAACAAGTGAAACAGGCACATAAAGAGGTGGATCTCTTGCAAGACCTTAACGATTTCTGCTCATTTGTTTAGAGGCTTAGAACCTGGATTGTGTACAAATAATACCGGGCTGAATCAGGCATGGAAATGCGTGACTGCAATCCCAGAGCTTGGGAGGCTGAAGCAGGAGGAAGGTGACTATAAGACCATGTGAGCTACTGTAGCAAGATCCTCTCAGAAGAAAGACACACACACACACACACACACATACACACACAACAAACACACAACCACAATGCCACCAATCTCAAACCAAAACAATCAAACCAGCTAAAACACAGGACAAACCCTGGCCCATGATTTGCCTTTAGCTACCTGAAGTCTCATGGGGAATGGAAAGTTCTGGGACAACCCTGAACCCCTTCTGTGGGTAGAGATTACTTTACTGTTTCTTATCCTTGACTTCTGAGCTATAATTTACTAAAAAGGTGTCTCTGCAGAGCAGCTCTCTTTCTCTCTCTGATTTTCCTAGTCGCCTCTTGCCTTTGACCACAGGCATGAAAAGTCCTCATGAACCATCATCCTATTCAAACAGTACTGCAGCCAATGCGGCTGGTGGGTGGAGGACTGAGGGAGGCTGGGGAATGTGAAGGGAGTGGAAAATGGAGTGTGGGTGCGTAGTGGTTGGGGGTTAAATATGGGAACAACTTGGAATGTAGTGGATGGAGGATGTTGAATGTCTGAGTAAGTAATCTGGGACAGTATAGTAATAAATAACTGCTACAGGTCCTTATAGATTGTCTCAAGTACCTAGGCTTCCCCCCTACCTGGTTTATGAGAGACAGGATGTTGTAATGGACACTTTGTTCCTAAGTTAATCTCTTCTTTTGAAGTCTGACAAGAAACACTTCAAAATAAAGGCTAAAACTGTCTTTTACATTTTACAAAATGGCACCAGTTTAGAAAGTATGAAGTTCACCCCAACATCATATAAAGAGAAGAGTCATTAAGAAGTTCCAGAAGGAGCTGGGGAGAAGGCTCAGTGGTTAAAGCCCTTGCCTTGTAAGCAAAAGGCCTTGAGTTCAGATCCCCTGATCCCATATGAAAATGGGCAGGTGTGGCAGTCCACTTGTAATTCTAGTCCAAGAAGGTGGAACCTGGGAATCCCCAAAACTAACTGCTAGCCAGACTAACTCTAATGCTAGTCTAAATTAGCACTCTGAGACTCAGGCTGACAGCAGTAAGGTGGAAGACTGATTCCCAATATCACTCTTGGGCTTCCACAGGCATAACACACTCAAGTGCACTTGTGTATATACATCCATGCACACATGTATACACACTCACAGGCAAACACACACCCAAACACACATACATAAAAAAGAAGAAAAAAAAGTAATTCCCGAATGATTCAGTGTTTATGGCTACGTATACATATATGTGAATGCACATGTGTGTATATGCACATAGAGGTGACCTTGTATGTTCTTCAGAATACCATCTGCCTTTTTTGGTCACTGTTTGTTCTGAGACAGGATCTCACCCAAGTAGGCCAGGCTAGCTGTCCAAGCAAGTCCCAGGGATCCACCTATCTCTGCCTCCCCAGCATCAGGATTGTAAGTGCATACCACTGTGCCTGACTGTTTTATGTGTGTTTTATGTATTGATGTAACATCCTCATGCTTGCATGGCTTGCACTTTACCTGCAAGTCCTTTGAAAATGTCAAGTTAAGGATGATTAGGGGAAAAATGATTTAGGGTTGGAGTGGAGTCCAGTGATAGAATATTGGGATAACATATGTAAGAACTGATATGACATGCGACCAAAAAGAGTGATTTAGTGTGATCGTGCAGGGATGAGTTTACTACGCATTCCAATAATGGGCTTTTTGTCCTGGTTTGTTTACTCCTATCAGTGCTCAAGAAATTTAAACACACATACATACACACACATGCATGCACACACATGTAAAATAGGGCCAAGGAGATAGTAAAGTGCTTGCTAAGGACTTGAGTCTATGAAGCCCTGAGTTTCACCCCTAGCACGTGCATCAAAAGTCAGACATGGAAGCAGGTGCTTCTAATCCCAGTACTGGGAAGTAGAGATCAGAGGATTCCTGGCGGTTGCTGGTCATCTAGCCTAGCAAAATCAAGAAGATGCAGTTAAAAATAAGAGACTCAATGATAAAAAGAAAAAAAAAGGTGGAAGGCATCTCAAGGAACAACAGCCAAGGTGATATGCCAGTTAGATACAACTGCATCAACTTAACGGTTGAGATTATCTAATAGATGGAAGAAGATCCAGTCCTTGGTGGGTGGGGCCATTTCTTGGGCAAATGGGTAAACTGGAGAGAACTGGTTCAGCATATTGGCATACTGACATACATATAGGCAATTGGACATGTGGCATGTTGGCAAGCACAAGTGTGTACCCCTCTCGGCAATTCCTATGGACATGGTGTGGCCAGTTCCTGATGCTGGTTGAACTCTCATGCCACAATGATGAACCATAACCAGAAATTATAAGCAAGAATAAAGCCCTTGTTCCCTGAAGCTATCTAGTCTTATATCTGTTCAGGAATGGGGAGATGAAACACAATTGACCTCCAGCCTCTTCATGCATGCCCACATATGTGCATGTATGTGTAGGTAAACATATACATATGTGTATATGAACACACATATGTGTCTGTACATACACATAAATAACAACCTGACTCTGGAAATCTCCCCATTAGGGAACCCTGACTTCTCTAAAAAGTGGGGTCTAGTTGCAGCACACGGTGTGAAATCGTCCCAGGATCTGTCACTGAGCAGTTGTTGAGAAAAAATGAGAAGGAAAATTCTTATCTGGATTGTCCACCTACTGTGTGCCCTGTGCAACAGGTTGTAAGTTACAAAAGTCCTCTACAGACTGTGGGGAAGAGAACCTTGATGGAACACTTATAAGTCAGGGGCTGAAATATGATACTTGGTAAGAAGCAGAGAGCAAAGTGCCCTCAGAGAGACTTCCATAGTGAGGCCTAAAGTGCTGGGCATGGGGGGAGCTCTGAAGGAAGAGGGAACATGATTATTCAGGTTGCTGAAGAGGACAGAAATGGATGATGTCCATAAACTTAATGCAATTTCTTCTGGTCTAGTGAAGACAGAAAGAAAGGACAGCTGGGATTCTTGGCATATGGCTTTCACATGCACATGGAAACACAAAAATGTTAGAACTAAAAAATAAGGGTGATTTGGAGGATTAGCTGCCTGGAAGAGAACTGGCCCAAGCAGGTGAGGCTCTGTGTATACCCTGTCGAGCACATCTACTTTATGTATGAGAATAAGGAAAACCAGCATGAGTAAGGGCTTAGACTTCCCTTGTCTCACACCCGTGTTGATCTGTAACATATTTGCATCCAGGTCCCTGTTGTGATGACTGGTCCCAGCTACAGGCTGGGTTGTCTCGGAGACCAGAGACCATGATCCTGACTAACATCTCTGGTTTCCAAGATTTTCCCACTGGGGCCTGGGAGATGGCTGAGTGGGTAAGAATGATTACTCTGTAAGCATGGGGTACTGAGTTTGAATCCCCAGCACCCATGTAAAAAGTGAGGCAAGGCTTGCTGGTGTCTGTAATCTCAGCATTGTAGGGTGGAGACAGGCAGATCCCTTGAACTGGCAGGCCAGCCCATCTAGCCAATGTAGGTGGCTGCTGGTGCAATGAGAGACCCTGTCTCAAAGCAGTAAGGCAGAGGGCAACAGAGGAAGACGTCTGAAGTCCTGCTCTGACCTCTGCATGCATGTACATGGATACATGTACATGCATACTCACTTGCATACAACACACACACACACACACACACACACACACACACACACACACACACACACCTTCCTCCTAATTGCAAGACTCACATCAAGTTCTAAAAATGTGGTGATCCCTGAATTAAGGGCATTCCTTTAACTGAGTGTTGGGGGGAGAGTTTGGGGGGAAAAGGAAGCATTTTGGGAATGCTGACCAACTGTTCTGCAGTTTCTTTTAAAGACAAGCAAGACCAAACATGCTTAAACTATTTTTGGTAAGTTAGGGCAGAAATAGATAAAAGATGTCTGCTGTGCCTGGTGGGTAGCTCTGCAGCTAAATTCTGGAAGAAGGTTGGGATGGTTCCTTCCCCAACAGCTCTGGAAACCTACCAATCAGCTATGAGCTGAAGTTTTACACTAGTAGTTCTGATTATAAACAGAGTGATGGGCCTGGATGCCAATAGCTTTTTCCTGTTTCCAAGTCAGAAAATAGTCCATGTGTGCTGGGCAAGAAATCCTGCACAGTGATCGCTCATTACTCAACAAGATTCAATGCAAAAATCTCCACTTTAATCAGAACCAGCAGCTCAGATAAAGCCTTCGCCACCAGCCTTCTCTCTCTGTGTTTTTCTCCAGTCACATGGGGACTGGAAACCACCCAACAGGAGGACAGCAACCTGATTTTCTTAAGAACTTGCTGTAGACACAGGTTTGAA
This sequence comes from Typhlomys cinereus, assembly GCA_023101885.1. Taxonomy (NCBI): domain Eukaryota; kingdom Metazoa; phylum Chordata; class Mammalia; order Rodentia; family Platacanthomyidae; genus Typhlomys; species Typhlomys cinereus. The sequence continues at coordinate 832,944 of JALPQD010000530.1, read as the reverse complement.
GTTCATTTACAGCAGTTTAATTTTTTCCCCCTGAAACTAGGAGATCAAGTTCTGGTCACAGAAATAAGCAACCACATTAGTGTACAAATATTAATAGCATCTGAGATGATATTATAGAGAGTTATAGAGAGTTTGTGTTGGAAGTTTTATATAATAACATGGTCATCACAACCAGGAACTGTAAATTTGGTTAAGTTTTTGGACAGTATATAATCCTGTTATTTTTCTGTCTTTGCATGTTATAAAATATTCTATAATGTTACATTTCTACTTGTAGTATAGGAATTTTATTTCCTATACAACTTTTTGTAAAGTATCCTCCTGTTTTGCATCTTTTGAGGCAATAAAGTTTTGAAAAGAAACATACAAATAAATTGTATAAAGGAAAAAATATTAATAGTGCCATTAAGAAAAATAAAATGAACAACAGATAGCAGGCTCTCTTCCACCAAATAGGAATACATTTGTCACCCCTGGTCTCTTGTCAGTTACCTGACTGAAATGGATGTTATCTGTCACTCACTATTGCTGCTCAATGATTCAAGAGAAGTCATTTGGGTGTTTTCATTAATGCAACAGAGCAGGCAGTGTAACTAACTGACAGAATGCCTTAGCCCTGACTTTTGCCTCTTGTTCCTGACAATAAGGGAAGTAGGACACCTGGCTCAATTCAGGGAAAACCGCATCCATGCCCGTAGTACTCCGATAGCCACCATGTTTCCTTGAGCCACTCTTTTCCACCAGAGGGTCAGTGAAAGAATCTGGTCTCAGAAAACATGATGGATAGGACTAGGGAGCACCACCCAGCCCTGCCCTCTGGCCTCCAGATTGCCCTGTGTTGCCAGTCAGTGTCTGTTTGCAGCAGCATCTCTCCTGCCCAAAGGAGTCTGCTCCCTTCTTCCAGATCCCCAAGGCAACAGATCGTGGCCTAGGGTCTCTGTTTCCCAATTTGCACTCCACCCTGATAACCTCCTGAGCTTTGTCATCCACCTTCGATGAACTCTCTCACACCTGACTTTAAATTGCTTCTGAAGTACACTAGTTATGACATATTTGAAACATGTTGCCACACATTTTGTACTTCACACCTGCCACGTTGTATTGTTATTGATGGGATCAGTCCTCTAAATTGCATCAAGAGTTCAAGGAGTGGGATAGTGATGCTGGAACTCCATCTTCAGCAGGGGACATTATGTCTTCAGGCCATGAGTAACTATAAAGGGGTTCTGAGAGATGGCTCAGTCAATGAAGTGCTTGCCATGCAAGTATGAGGATGTGAGTTCAATCCCTAACATCCATAAAAAGCTGGGCATAAGTCGTGTGATGAGTCCATCACTGAGGAGCTAGGGAAGTGCTGACAGGTTGATCCCTGGGACTTACCAGCCAGCTAGCCTAGCCTAACTGGTGACCCCCAGGCCAGTGAGAGTCTTAAAACAACAGATGGACAGCATCTGAGGAGTTGGAAACAGACAAAAATTCCCTCCCAAACGCAGGAAAGAGCCCAGACCTATCCACTGATACAACCATTGCAACCTGAATAGTCCTCAGCCCACTATAGCTGTCCACCATCCGTGACAGAAACCACTGCGTGCTGATGCATTACAGGAGCAAGGAGGGCTTTTCCATGACACAACTGCCTTTGAATCCCCCCTGCTCCCGTAAGCAATCCTTACCCATACTCCTGTAAGTAAACCCAGTAAGCTCATTGGATTGCCAAGTTAGACACCGGTGTATCATACTTTAGTCTGTCCCTGACTCCCTAGCTGGAGTGAATCGATGTTTATGTGGTGTTTTCCCATGAAAAGTGTCACATAACACCTTAAGTATCCAGAACAGTGTTGGGTACATGGTAGATATTTCAAATGAATGACTGAATTCATTGACATAAACAAATGTCTCGAAATTGTCACAAACTGTGATTTGCCAAAGGTCTATCTGGTAAAAAAAAAGTTTCTTGGCTTGTTTCTGTTGTTTCTATTGGGAGGTAGTGGAGCATTTAAAATAAGTGGTCTAGTGGCAAGTCTTCTAGTCATGAATTCTCCTTGAGGACAATATCAGCACCCTAGTTCCTTCCTCCGCCTCTCTTTTTCTTGCTTCAGCCATGAATGGTTTGGCCACACGCTGCCACCATGATGTGCTGCTTTGCCCTAGGCCCCAAAACAACAGGGCCAACTAGTCATAGACTGAAACATCGAGGCAAGATTAGCCTTTTGTCTTTATAAGCCTACTGCCTCAGGTGTTTGCTAACAATAATGGAAAGCTGACTCACACAGCTCCCAGGGTCTTTCTCCAGAAAACAGAAGATGAACCTCAACAACTATAGTCTCCTCTGCGTTTTGTTTATGTAACTCAAATAGTCTGCAGTTATAATTTTAGGAAAAACTTTCATAATGCCAACCAGATTCCTCCTACCAGCACTTTCTCTTTGGCTGCGTCTATCTCAGTATTTTAGCTGCTTCGTCCTATCTACACCTTACTGCCATTTCAGGGTTTCTCTGTGTATCATCCAAAAGCAGACACATGGGCTAATTCTGGTATTAGAACCTGGGGGTTCATCTCAAGTCACTCTCAGACTCATGTTGGGCCTGCCATCAAATCAAACTACATTTCTGCCCAGATTGTTAGAAGGTTTCAGGGGGAATCACTGCTAACTTGTTTCTGTATCTCTCAGTATTTTATTTTTCCCTTGAGAAAACTGCAGGAAGTTGTTATCAGGTACTAAATGTTTTGTAAGGTGGAAGGAATTGACCTCTGTCCTCTCCAAGTGTACACATAAACATGCACACACACGCTGTCCTTACCAACATAGCCTGGGGTCCCGCAAGCTGTGGACATCACGTCGCCTTTACCCTCCATTTTTGACAAGCCAAAGTCACTGATCATTATTTTGGACTCCTCATCTTGACTGTAGTACAAGAGATTTTCAGGCTATAAATAAAAAAGACAAAAATCAGTTTACAGATTACAAGCCAAGCCAGGTATATAGTGCTGACATTGAACTACTGAGGAGGCCAATGCAAAAGGGTTACAGGCTCGAAGTCAGCTTGAGCTTTGAACTGTACCACTGAATTATATTCATAGCCTCTGTTAGGTTATTTAGCAAGACTCCTCCAATTCCTGATATCTCTTCTTAGTAAATTTCCCTTTTAAAATTACTTTTTTGTGTGTATCCATGTCTGAGCATGTGTACATGGATACTTATGGGTGTCCCCCTCAAACACTTTCATATATATATTGACATGGGATCTTTCTCTGAACCTGGAGCTAGACTGGCTTTCCAGTGAGCCGCAGATATTCTCCTGTGTCTACATCCCCAGCGTTGGTATTGTAGGCATGCACTGCCACACCTCTCTCTTTTTTTTTCTTTAACATGGATGCTGGTGATTGAATTCAGTCCTTATGCTTGCATGGCATGCACTTTGTCATCTACCCTGTTCTTAGTAATCCCCCTTGCAGGATTGTTCTTCTACCACCACCCACTCCTCCACTCAAACTTCTCACTGTTCTTACAGAACTCAGAGTTGAGCTCAATCTCTCTCCTCTATTGCAGGAGTTCTGAATGACGCCTTCTTGCTGCTCTAACAAGTGTCAAAACAATTTCGTGCTTTAACAGAACCCAAAGAAAAACAACATTATCCTCTACCCACAATAGTTACACAAAAAGGCCTGGGATTCTATAGTCAGATGACAATTCTGTGAGTGCTACAAGAGACTGGAAGAAAGACAAGTGGATGCTGAAGGATGCTTTCAAATGAAAATGAGTCAGGCTCTCGATATTGAAAGGAAGAGTGCTTAGAAATGAGAGAAGCGCTCTAATATGGTGTATGGGGTTCATGTTTTGTCCTAAATGTTTAGGAATTACCCATGGATGAACCAATGGATATGATTGGTGACCCAATCACAGGTGCAGAAGAAAGAATTTCTGTATTATTTATTGTGTGTGTGTGTGTGTGTGTGTGTGTGTGTGTGTGTATCTTCCAGGGCACTCACTGTGTGTGCCTGTGGAGGCCCAAGGGTGACGTCAGGAATCATCCTAGATTGCTCTCCCTCCTTATTGCTTTGCTCTGGGGCTTCCCAGGCTCTGCTGTCCAGGGTGGGAAATGAGGGCCACTGCCATTTCCACTTGGAGTTTTTATGTGAGATGTGGGATCTGAACTCAAGATCCTTCTACTTGCAGAGGCAGAGACTTAACCCCTGAGCCTCTCTTCAGCCCTATTTCTGATTTTTAACCTTCCTTTTCCCAGGGCTTCTGGAGCTGAAAGCATGTTGGAATGACTCTTACTATTGCACAAAGCTTAATACAGACAAGGGAGCACCAAATCATCCATGGACCTCCCTACCATCGCTTGTAGGAATAGGAGATTTGCTTGGGTCAGTGTTCTTCTGAATAACTATCCTGAAGGAAGGCTAAATCAATTAGACAGTCAATTTAGATCAATACTCTGAATTGATCCAAGACGTGTCATAGTTTGACACAGGTGTCAACTTGATGGGTGAGGGTTTGTGCTCTGGGTACATTTACAGAGAATTGGTAGCTGAGTTAAGGCCAGAGTGAACCTGTAGGAAAAAAACAAGAAGACTCCATCTTATTCACCTGCCCAGGGACTAGTCCCACCCACCATGGGCTGGGTCTTCACCATTAAGGAGACAGAGTCTTCTTGTTGAGAAAAACTAACATTCTTCTGTAAGGGTTGTCCCTCTCTCAGTTGTTTTGTGGCTATAATGCGGTTAGTTCCCTCAGCCCTTGGTGTTAGTGTGGACTCTCCTATCAAGCGGGACAAGAAGCCGTAAATAGATAGTCCTAGGAAAAAGTAAAACCCCTTGTTCCCTTCAGCTGTTTTGTCATGCTTTTATCAGCAACCACACAACAACTTAATTAAAGACAACAAGATTTTTCCTAAAGGTGAGAGTAAAGAGGCAGAGAAGGGGGTGGCCCAGAAGTCAGCTAGAGGGAAATATAGATGGGAGACCATCAGACATAGTGGGAGAGTTGTGGGCAGGAAGGGATAAGGAGAGGGTCATGTTACACTGTGTCGCATTTCTGCTGGGGAGGAGGGGTGGCTGCTCCAGGGACTTGGATCCACCTGAAAAATTATTTTGTCACATACGGTAGTGATAGCAATCTCTGCAAGACACCTGGTGGCCAATCCCTCAAGTGGACTCTCAGGCTCACTCTTGATGATAGTTTATGCAACCATCTTTGAAGGAAAGGTCTTCACCAACACACTTCTGGGCAAGTTAATGCTCTACACAACTACATTCCTAACCTAGTTCTTCTCCACAGGAGATAAGTCTGTCCCCGAGGGGACATGTAAAAAAGTCTAGACACATTTTTGGCTGTCTTCACTCTAGCAGTGGTTCTGGCATCCAGAGGGTAGAAGCCAAGGATGGTGCTAAGATCCCTGAAGAGCCAAGGATTGTCTCCCATGGAGACAATCCCAGCGCCAACTAGCAATAGCACAAGGCTGAGGAGTCCTATCCAAATCCTATTGGAAACAAGAGGTGCTTCCTGTCTTGGTCCCTACCTTAACAACAACAAAGAAAGAACGTTTGACTGTTTCTGGCTTCCTGGGGCCACAAGACATAAGCACACCTTTCTGAAAAGCGGTGATAGATAGGTCTGCACATGGGATTGGGTAATGTTCCAGACTGCATTCGTTCATGTTTCATTAACACCAACAAGTTCTCTATGCTCTGGGCTAGTTAATGTGGGAAGTATTCGTTTTCTTAAGTGTTTGTGAAAATCTAATGTTGCAACAAGCCTGTAGGAGATTATCTAATGGATAGGGAAGACCCAGCTCATAGTGCGTAGGACCATTCCCTGGGCAAGTGAATAAGATGGGGGGGGAGAGATTGGCTTGGGTAAACTGCAAGCTGGTAAGCAGAGGTGTGCTTTGGTCCTTGCCTGTCTGTGTTTTCTGTGATTACGGTGTGGCCAGTTCTCTCAGCCACACTGGAATCACTCTCCTGCCATGGTGACCAACTATAACCTAGAATTATGAGCATGAATAAACACATCCCCTTGATCCCCTAAATTGCCTGGGTCATGTTTTTTTTTTCACAGCAACAGATTATGAAACTGAGATAACCCCAACTTCCTCCACATGAATCAAATTCATCAGAACCTCTAAAAAAAAATCACAAAAAGGTCCAAACAAGGCCATTTGATGGTTTCAAAATAAAAAAAAATAAGCCTGGTTGTTAAATTATCTTCCTCCTTCCTCTCATTTTCAGTTATCATAGGATACACTTGCAGAGGACCCGCTGCTACTAATACAAGCTGCAAGCATTTGTCAAAAGAAAAAATACTAGATGACTGTAAAAAAATTGCCTTTCATCTAGCCAGTCTGCCTTTGGAAATGCCTTTTTACCTGCCTAGAACTTATTTTTCTAGGAAGTGTAGGCGATCCGGCACATCACATCTCTGCCGGTATAATGCGCTTGCTTAGCAACGGTTATGTGCTACATTCTGGAAGCAAAGATTTAGCATTTAGTGGTAGCATGTAGTGGGGTGCAACAGAGCGGAGAAGGGCCCTTGTCTGATATGTAGGTGTTGGGCAGCTGAGCCAGCCGCCATCCAGGTCCAGCTCACAGCAGAGCCTCGGGCCTGGCAGATTAGCTTGTCATGTTCACAGCCATTAGCTGGCAAGAAGGCAGCAAAAAGCTGGAAAGACTAGCCGGACATCCCCAAATCTCTTCCTCCAGGGGGTCCCCCAACAGGAGTCCTTAGTCTAGCATCAGCCACATTTGAAACTCACAAGAAAGACAAAGGCCTGGTCCCCTGGAGATCTGTCAATCACAGCCTAGCTGGGCAGTGCCCGCAGGTGAGATTTGATGGGCTCTGCAGACCAGGCTGATGCAGGGCCATGTTTGCATCTCTGAAAAGAGATCACAGGAGAGTCCTGACACAGAAAGGAAAATGGGAGTAGAATAATTGAGTGTTTTTTAAAAATTTTTTTTTATTTGAGAGAGAGAAAAGTTGGTTCTGGCTTCAAGGCTCAGGTCGCCAGGTTGGTAAGCAGGTGTCCTTAACCTGCTGAGTTATCTTATCAACTCTGAAATTGACTCCTTCCGTCGATCTGGAGGCCCTGTGTTTGGGGCAGCACGGCTTCAGGGCAGCCTAGTGTTGATGATTTGAGTACAATATATGCATGTTAAGGATGGATGTAGTAGGTTCTGGGGGCTGGATCTGCAATGTCGGGGCGTGAAGACACCCTAGAGGTTGTGGCCAATGATGCTGCTGTTTGCTGATTCTCCAGTTTGCCTGTGTGAAAGCTACCCTTCATTATTTTCCTAAACCTGAGGTTGGGCATGTAGGAGCGTATTAAGGTAGCTGTAAGACTAGACCTTTCGTGCTCATGGATAAAGAGTCAATATACCCATATCTTGTAACGGAAAGATAACTGCTTACTACAAGCCCATCACTTGGCCGAGGCAGGAAGGACTGTAAGTTATAAAGCTAGCCTGGACTATAAGGTGAAAACTTGATTCAAAAAACCAATTAGATTAATCCAAAAAGAGGGGAGGAGGAGAGGAAGGGAGGAGAGTGAGGGAAAAAGAGGAAGAAAAGTTGACTGAGACAGGAGGATTGTGTGCTAGCCTAGGCTGTTTTAGGTTAAAAACCTTGGGTCAAAAAACCAAATGGCTAAGATCAACAGAAGACAAATGGAAGGAAAGAAGGAAGGGAAGGGAAGGAAAGAGGGAAAGGAAGAGAAAGGAAGAGGGAAGGGAAGAGGGAAGGGGGAGGGGAGGGAATGGAAGAGGGAAGGGAAGGGAAGAAGGAAGAAATAAGAGAGAAAGAGAGAGAGAGAGAATGAGGAGAAGAAAGGGGAGGAGAGTAGAACACTGGAAGAGGGCTGTACCTATAACTCATTTAACCCACGTCCTGCTGGTCTTTTATTTCCCTTCTTTCCCTTTCTCTTCTGCATGCTGTCCCCACTGTTTAGGAGGCACGCTGAAAGGGGAATGGAGTGTGGACAAACCTTTGAAGTGCAGCTCTGTGGTGAAGGGTGTCCATGGTCTTTCTGCCCTGGACAGAATGACTGTAATGGGCTTAAAGCTACACTCAGTCATCTCTCTGCAGCCCCGTGGGGGTTACAAAAATCTCCTAATGAGTGCCCAGCCCCATGAATCCTCCACCTCTGCTGCGCCCCTTCTGGGCTCTCAGGCCCTGACATCAATGTTTCACAAATGCTCACATGCCATTCCACTCATCTCTATTCAAAGCAGCCTGGTTCTCCCCAAGAAGATTTTTGTTCCCTGACAGGTCATTATATGTGGCAAGTGGTCAGAGGTGTTGCTAAGCAATGGCCTCACCTTGAGGTCCCTGTGGACAATGCCCATTCTATGGAGATAGTACACGGCGTCCAAGACCTGGCGGATCAGGGTACTGGCATCTTTCTCTGTGTAAAATCCTTTCTCCACTATCCGATCAAAGAGCTCGCCACCCGATACACTGTTAAAGGAACAAAAGACAACATTAGAAACATGGAGGACCTGCTAGATCATGCAGGGAAAAAATCAACAGCTTTCATTGGAATTAAAGGCCCAGTTTACCTCAACAGTGAAATTGAAACATGGGTTGGGAAGATGGTTCAGTGGTTCAAGTCTTTGACTTGTAAGCAAAGTGACCGAAATGCAGATTCCCAGACCCTACATAAAAAACGCTGGGTGGATGCGGTGGCCTCCTGCAATTCCAACCCTAGGGATTCCCTGGAGCAATACTAGCTCTACTGGCAGGCTCTGAATTTAATTAGACACTGAAGCTAACAATAGTAAGGTGGAAGAGCGATCACAGGTGATTCTTAATATTATGCTTAGATCTCCACAGGCATACAGTCAAGTGTAGTCTTGTATACACACCCGTGCATACACACACACACACACACACACACACACACACACACACACACACACACACACAGAGGTGCACACATTGTATATATCCCATACATACACATGAAAGAAAGAAAAAGTTTAATTGAAATGTGAATTCACTTCCAGTTGAGATTTTGCCCCATCTCTGAATCCAGAGGAACCCCCAGAAATTGGTCCTAGGTGATAGCAGGTTTTGGTTAAGTATTCTGAGCAGAAGGAAAGGAAGGTAAGAAGTCTCTCTGGACCCTAGCTTCTGTGACAAGGTGACAATGTAAAACCAACATGACCTTCCTGAGTGTCGGCATCATCAGATACATAGAGACGACGCTGGGCCAGATGTCCTCTTGCACATGTGAACAGCCTTACATGGCAGTATGGGAACAGCCTTACATGGCCTTGTGGACAGCAATACATGGGCTGCCCAGCAGGATGTCTGTGTTTTTGATTAAGTTCAGTTCCTAAGATGCTGAGTATATGAGCACTCTTTGAGTTCTTGGACTTAAGGTTTTTTAATCTGTCACATGGGATGAATTCGGTCAACCATTTTCAACAGAGAACAGGTACACACCCTGGGAGATTATTACAATCTCAATGCTATTTACAGAAGAAAGCAAAGGACACTGTGCTGGGTGTGGTGACTCTGAAATCCCAAGGCCTGAGAGGTGGAAGCAAGAGGATTGCAGGTTTGAGACAGCCCTAGGGTACATGGTGAGATCTTGCCTCCAAAGAAAAGAGCTTATTTTTAAGGCACTGTATCACATTGCTCTGATTTGGTATTGGTGGCAATATTTCATTTTAATTTGCTTTGAGTTTTGGATTATATTTAATGGGTTGGGGGGTTTTGGTATTCATCAAAATTCATTCTGGGTGGGCAATGGTCAAGGCCTGGCAGACACATCCCATGATGCCTTTCGGTTTTGCCAGTCTATGTGGCACTGACTCTAATGACGGAAGAGAGCAGGCAGCCCAGTGTAGAAACAACTGAACTAACTGCTTTCAACGTTTAGAGTCTGTGTGTCTCTAAAAACAAAATAAAAGCTTCCAAATAACTGAATCATCATGGAAATAAACTTCAGGGACATATTGATACCATAGAAAAAATATCCCAACATTTTCAGAAACTACATGAAACAAATTTGTTGGAAATATTAAAACCATAAACCAGTCTTAAAACAACTGTTTACAGCTTTAGTGCAGTAACAGATAGGTCCTAGCAGTGATAACCCACGCATACACGAAGATATGATTCATTTTCTGCAAGTCATGGTATTAACGTGCAATAATGGATCCAGTGGAACCTTCTTCATAAAAAGTTTAATAAAGAAAGAAGAAAACAACTGCAGCTATAAAAGCCTTGTGCATCTGAGCTTTTTCCCATCACCTGAGTTATTCCAGGCAATATTGTACTTGAGTAATGTTTCATTTCCAAAGCAAACTGACAGTCCAGATAGGAAAGGGAAGGTGATGGGGGGGAAAAATAAAGGCAGTTCAAAGTGAAAAGACATGGAACTGAAGAAGATGTTATTGGTTAATGACCACAATGTCTCCATGATCTCTCCTTTGGGAAGCCAAGAGCCCAAACATCCTGCCTTGGTCACTGATACCAAGCATTCTCCATTCGCTTTTTACAAACTCTGCAGGGCCCTTGCTAGGGGCAAGGGAGGGAGAATGCCCTGAAGGTATTCACCTAATTGTTCACTCAATGCCAAATTCAGCATTTTCCTGGCGCTTGCTAGCACTGCCAAAGGATCTATACAGGTGGTAGTAATCAACACAATATTAACTACAAAGGGTCGAAGACCTTCTTCATCCTTTACCACCTTCCAGAGATGCCATCCTATCATGTATGTACCAGTCACCACCTCCTCTCCTCTGCAGCTGCTCGAGGTCTCAGAGAAGAAAGTATAACCCTTTCACTACCCCACCTCCCGATCTGAACACTCCAGAACCCAAACTCCTCGGCCTCCCCTGAAGCTGATTCTCTCCAAGTCTTTTTTATACCGTGGGATCCATCAAGTACTGACAGATTCTGTTGAATGAAGGTATTCACACTGGCATGGGGCAGAACATAGCAAACACTGAAGCAGCAGGATGGATGGATGTTACCCAGGGGCACAGGGCCTCAATATCTGTGTATTTAAAATGCTGCTCTTTAAACTGCAGATTGCAAGACAGCCCTATTTTTCTCAACACTGCTCTGAAAGAATTTGGTTTCCTTAGAAACCTAAGCTCTGGAGAAGTGTTAGAAACTTGACAGCTTAAAAAAAATGTAACAATATTTAAAACAATAATGTTTCAAAAAATCTTCAATTTGAAAATCACATTTTGCTCCCCCCCAAAAAAATCCCATTCGGCACACATGTTAAAAGGGGACTGTTTCCCCCGATTCCTACATTGATGCTTTGAGCCCCAAAGAGATGGCATTTGGAAGTGGGTGTTTGGGAAGTTGTTGCTGATAAATTCATGACAAAACAGCTTAAAAGGGAACAAAGGGTTTTATTCTTGGTTTATGACTGTTCCAGTTATTGTTCTTAATCCAGCTTGACAGGAGAGTTCACAGCAACACCAGGGGCCGAGGGAACTGGCCTCACCACATCATATGCACAAAACTACCGAGAGAGGGGCAAACATCCCTCGCCAGACAGCAGTCTGTTTAAGCATACAGAAGAATGCCAATTTCCTTAACCAGTTCCCTTCAATTTATCCACCTGACCAAGGAATGGTTCCACTTACCATCGGCTAGGTCTCCCCCCACCCCCATCAACTAGACATTCCCCTGCAGACTTGCTCAGGGCTTAATTCAACTATTTATTCTTTGCAAATGTGCCCAGGACTCTAGCCTTCAATTGTCAAGCTGACACCTGTATCTAACTATTGTCATAGTTATCTATGTCATTTGTATCTAACTATTGTCATAATGTTTGAACACTTGGTCCCTAGCTGGTAATGCTGTTTTGGAGCCTTGCTAGGAGAGGTGAATTACTGGGGACAAGCTTTGAGATTTAAGTTTGGCTCTACTTCCAGTCAGTTCTCTGTTTCCTAACTGTGGACCCCATATAACCAGCCCCGGCACACTTATACTGCCATGCTGGGCTGCATCCCCTCACTCTAAAGCCTACAATAAACCTTTCCTCCCTTGAGTTGCTTCCTGTCAGGTATTTGATCACAGCAATGAAATAAATGCATAATACATGTTCTAATAATGCCAACCACACATTTACTGAAGTATCTGAATCAGAAAATGGTTTCCACCAATTGATGGATCTAGAATGTTAGATAAAATAAATAACAGGAAGACCAAAGGGCTCTGTGCCTCTGGTAGGACAGGACACCCGACCTGTGATGTTAAAGTTATAAAAATAAGACAGCACCACATGAACTGAAATTCACAAATGGTTCCTATAGCTAGGCAAGGACAGCAGAGAGAAGACACAGTCACTTAGTGAAGGAGCAATGTGGTCTTCCTGTGTAATAAACATGTATTTCCTAAGAATCATGTGCCCTCTTTGTAGTTAGTCCTGGAGCAGAGGAAGTTCTCTTGAAATATAGAGATCATGATTAATAGATGCTAGCTACAAAGCTTTATTCAACAAACAAACCCAAGGCCCAGAAGATAGATGGGTAATTTTTGTTTGTTTGTTTGTTTAACCCAGCTCAAAGAGAGGAAGTTTCCCTTTTCTCTTTTTATTTCAGTCAAGTTTTCAACTGGCAGCATCTGGAATTTCCCTCCTTCAGGTAGGGCAGCCTGCCTGACACCATCATCCCCACTGCCCTGAGAACTGATTCTGGGGAGACCCCTTCTCCCCTCCAGAGAGATCACGATTTCATCTCACACCACCTCTGCCCTCAGAGTTTTCGTCTTTCAACAAATCCCACTTCAATCATTAAAAAAAGAAAAACGAAAAAAAAAAAAGAGAAAAAAGCCTCACTTTATTCTTAGAATTCCATTTCATAATATCTGCCAGGCCTCAATCTGTTCAGAAATTTCCAAAACACAAACAAATGCTCCATCTAATGGAACTGATGAATTTAACCCTTTGTGTCCCTTCATGCTCTGATTCTGGCTATTGGGCCTTCTTAACATCTGGGTATCATGGGACTGAATTGTGTTTCTCTAAAACCTGAAATTTGTGTGTTGAAATCTTAGCTCCCCAACATACTCTAAGACATGACTGCACTTGGAGGTACAGCCTTTGAAGAGGTAAGGAAGGTTAATTAAGGTCAAATGGATGCAATCTAATTCCATGGAAGTAGCATCCTTGTATGAAAAGGAAGAGAGGGAGGGTGAGAAGGACGAGGAGGAAGAGGAGGACTGGAGGTTTAGAATGTGTGATTCCATCTTCAGTACCCAAAAGGGAAGGGGAAGAGAGCAGAGGACAACATGGATGGCAAAGAGCACATGAAGACACAGCAAGAAGGGAACCAAGAAGAATAAAATGAGGCATCAGGAGAAACCAACGCTACAGACACCCTGAGGTCAGACACGCAGTGTCTAGTACTTCAAGATATGAACTTCTGTTGCTGGAGTCCCTGTGGTAACATCCCAGCAGCCCTACCAAGCCAGTACACTGGGCAGCTTGCAGGTGGGGTGTCGGTGCTTACTGCCTGCTTACGAACTGTATAGCCAGGTGTCATGCTCCCATTTTAATACTCTAACATATCTTTAATCTCAGTACCTGGCTGGGGCTGGGGGAATGGAAAGGGACACAGAGGTAGGACGCTCACAATTTCAAGGCCAACCTGGGCTGCATAGCTAGAACCTCTCAGAAATAAAAAACAGCAATTAAAAGAAAAAAAAGAGAATTGCCTGTATATTTCTTCAACATATAGCATATGCACTGTCTTTACACATTTCTTCAACTTCTTCGAAGTTTACTAGAGGACAAATGTCACTATTTCTGCTACTTTACTGACACTGCATACTTTTAGCACCCCCTCCACATTACTAAACAATCTTGTAGCAAATAGATCATCTGCTATCCCTGTTTGTAGGTGATTCCCAGTTTGGAATGGGGATCCCACATATACCCAAGTAAAATATCGAACAAATGGTTTCAACAGGGAGAAGAGCAAGCAGTGAAGGTGTTTTGGAAGACAATAAGATGGACACCCAGAAATGACACAGGAGTTGGGGTGCAGGCAATAAATCAAAATTGACTTGAAAGGAGACATGATTTTAATTAAGTGAGGGGGGAAAAGCCCACTGGACAGGCAGAATAAGTAATCTGAATTATCACAGAAAGGGAGGAAGCAGGGAAAGTAGAATGAGGAGAGCTGATACCTTCCTTCAGGAGAATATGGTCAATGAAGCATTAAGGATGTTGCATGGGACCAACTCGATAGGTTTGTGTTTGCAGAGCTACAAAGGAACTCAACTTTTATTGAAGAGCACCAGGGACCAATGTTTTGCCATGCCGCCATTATAGCGGTCTTCAGGGGAAGGAGAAACCCAGGAGTTACAAAGGCTTCATGGAGGGTAATACCTTAACATTCCTGCCTGAGTCTTGCATAACAATGGAACTTGCATAGCACTGGAATTGAAGAAAAACCGCAGCTGGCTGGTGGAGGAAGGGTGAGACTCAGAGGTAGCAGCAGTTGGAAGGAAAGGCAGGAGAAGCAGGGCCTAGAGGTGGGGGCAGGAATGACCAAGCATTGTGGCAGGTACCCACGGTGGGGATGAAATCAGATCATGAATGATGTTGAACACAAAGCAGAAAGAATGGGCATGCTGCGCTGAGTAACAGTAAATGCCAACTTGCTGATGCCCTCAAGGTCCCCAGTTCTTAACAGGACACTACAGATAGTGGTATGATCAGTGGCGTGGGTCTCAGGCAGGGTCACTGTGCACAGGTGCTCTTTCGGGGGTGTGCATGCTTTCTCTTGTGGAGGTCAGCAGTCACCAACCTATCTTTTCTAAGTTCTGCTTGGAAAAGTAAACCAGCTCCCTGGTCACACTGAATTTTTCCAAGACTTCAGGCTACAACTTGTATTGCTTTGAAGGGATTTTGGCGCTCAGTGATTTTTTTTTTCAGTACTGCAACTGGAACCTAGAATCCTGTACATGAAAGACAGTATTCTACCACTGACCTCGTCCTGTACTTCATATACTTTTGTATATGAGTGTGTGTACAGGTATGTACATGCCTATGTGTAGGGGGGGGGAAACACATGTGTGCATGTGCATGTATAAGCTAGATGTCAATCAGGTGACATTCCTCAGCTCCCACTGACCCCTTTGTTTGAGGTAGGGTTTCTCACTATCCTGGAACTTGTTGAGGCTATGCTAGCTGGCCAGCAAGTCAGGGATTATCTCTGTCTGCCCAGTGCTGGGACTGCAAGCATGGGCCACCACACTTCACATTTTTTTATGAGTTCTAAGGATTGAACTCAAAGCCCTCAGGCTTGCATGGCAAGAACTCTGCTGACTGTCCCTAGGTCCCCTCAGTGACTGCTTGGAATCACTCTTCCTTCCCTGCTTTGTAAGTGCATCTCCTTCAGCTCCCAGCTAGTTTCCTTGCAAATGCAGACCAGGAAGAGTGTGGCTATGGATATGAGAGAACTACAGTCATTCAATTTCTGTTTGGGAAACTTGCTTGTGAAGATGGATGATAAGGTTCTACTTCTATATTGTTTAGGAACAGAGGGGTTAAAGGACATATTAAGAAGCTAATAGCATGATGGAAATCTCAAATAGAAAATAGCTAATCTTGTCTAACTCAAAACACCTGTTCACATTTAAAAAAAAAAGATCATTACAAATTGTGTTAAGATTTTTTTTTTGTGCCCCAAGATGGCATATTATTTATATTGAATCCCTAGCATATGTGATTTTTCCAGTAGGCGGAAAAGAGAACGATAATAAGTAAATTCAAGAACAAATCAATAAATAAGGTGATAGAGTTGGAGATGCTGTGCAGTTAGGGCAATCGTGGGTGGGGTAGGGAGCTCGTTGCAATCCCTGGTGGATATGCTCAGAATGCAGTCCCTATGAACAATAGCAAAGACCCAGTAAGGATAGAGAGAACATTCTAGACACAGAGGTGAGCCCTGGCTCTGTATTCCAAGGAGAGCAAAGGTCAGGAAGGATGTAAGGATCCAAAAGGAGGTCATGTGGTAGTCAGGGTGGGCAAAGTTTTCAGAAGCAGCTGCTGGGAGAGGAAGGCCCAGTGTGTGCCATGTGCTTGATCCACCCACCATGTTTCAGTAACTCTTCTTTTTGTTGCTATGAGACAACATTCTGATACAAACAGCTTAAGGGAGAAAGACAGGTGTATCTGGCTTATGATTCCAGAGGGAACTATAGTTCATTATGGTGGGAATCTTAGAGCAGAAGGCTTGGCTTGGAGGCAGAAGTAGGATGCTGGTTTGGTCAAGGCAGCCATCAGGAAGGCAGAAAGAACAAGAGCAAACTAAAGTAAGGTTGGGATATCAACCTTCAAGCCCAGTACCCAATAGCATGCTTCTTCTACAAGACTTCCCCCCCTAAAGGTGCCATAACCTTTCCAAACATGAACATCGACTAAGGATTCAAACATAGAGTCTGTGGGAGGCAACTCATTCAAACCATGACACACCATGAAGCCTCTGGAGGGTTTTCTGCCAGATACAGGTGAAGTGATTTACATTCTAAAAGATGACTGTGATTGCTTGTTGCTGGAGAAGGTACAGCACGGAGCAGGGGTAGGGGTGGGAGCTCTGACTGAGGAACCCAGGGGCCAAGAGCAATGGATAGAAGTGGCATCTCTCGGTGAGATCTAATAAACAAGAATCCCAGGAAAAGCTGGTTTGGGATATGCAGGAAGAGGATTCCAGAATGTCTCCCTGGCTTTAGCAGGGAGTACTCACTAACACCATGATTTGAAATTGGGGCTGTCGTGGTTTATGTGTTAGCCTGACTGGAATATGGGTGTTTGGCCTCCTGGGTATGTCTGTTTCTAGAGGAGATACCACTTGAGGTGGTGAGCTCAGTCAACTAGCTGGCCCTCCTGATGGTGTCACTCCATTTACTCAAGGCCTGAGTGAGATGAGAGATTTACTGGTTCCCAGACAGTTGCGTGCAGAATGAGTTGCACTCCTGGCTTTCCTGGACCTCCAAATTGCAGATGAAAGATTACGAAACCTATGTCATGGGAATCTATTCTAATCCATCCATCAACCAATCAATCAATCAACCAATCAGCTAGTCAGTGAGTATCTCCTATTGGTTTTGTTTCTCTAAATGATCCCCAACCATTATGGAGACTATGGTAAAATTTGGAGGAGTATTTTTGGTGGTGATGGAAACATGTATGTGTGTGTGTGTGTGTATGTGTGTGTGTGTATTGTCTAATATTGTAGCCACTAGTGACATGTGGCTATCATAAATTACCTGTGAAATGTGACTAGTTAACTGATTGA
The DNA here is from genome assembly GCA_023101885.1 of Typhlomys cinereus. NCBI lineage: Eukaryota > Metazoa > Chordata > Mammalia > Rodentia > Platacanthomyidae > Typhlomys > Typhlomys cinereus. The sequence goes on along the minus strand of JALPQD010000530.1, from coordinate 815,670 downwards.
ATTTTACTTGAGTGCAAAAACCCATACGTGATTGGTCACTACCACACTGGATGGCACAGATCTACAGCCCTGGGTAGGTTACATGGACCTGAGATGCCACTGGAGAGAGAAATCAAGCAGGCAGCTATTGCTATAAGTATGAATTATGGAAGGACAGGCAAAAGAAGTATCTACTCTTTTTAAGAATTACGAGAGAGGTCAGCATGATGGCCAAGTGGGGAAAGGTACTTGTTGCCAAGCTTGGAGACCTGAGTTTGATCCCCAGAACCCACATGAGAAGGAGAGAACTGATTCTCCAAAATTTGTCCTCTAACCTCTACTTGTATACCGTAGCATGCTGGTGCACACATAAATACACACTAAATCAATAATAAAAATAAACAAGTAAATCAATGCAAAAAAAAAAGAATTAAGAGAGATAATGAAAAGAAGATGCCTCTTTAGGCATCTTAAAAGTGTTGGTTCCCTTCTGCCCTTTCCCTGCCCACTGGAGACGGGGGCAGGAGCAAAAAGGCTGGTTGACAGTAAGTATACTCTGGCCAAGTCACGCACAGTAACAGGAAGTTGTGCTGCCACATGGGCAGGATGACTTGGGGGCTGCTGGCTCTGCAGACATAGATAAGGTATAATTTTTAAAGCCATCCAAATACTAGTCTAGATGGGAGGGTTGTTTGCATTCCTGCCTGCCTCCAGGACCCCACAGCTGAGTTCCGTGACGTCTGCAATGACATATCTCCATCCACATTTATGAGATGTGGACTTTCAGGTGAAATTGGACATGGCATGCTCCCTGAATGCTGTGAGTTAGTGGAGTAGTCCTTAACCTCAGAGGGTGGGTGACCTGCTAGAACTTGGGCAGCATGAGCTATGTGTCGACGTATGGTCTGGAGTGTATGAGATAAAAGATTGGGAGAAAAAACATAATTGCTCTTAGCTATGACATGTTAACCTTTCTGCAATTAGTTTCGGTTGGAGAGACTTAACACGGCAGCAGTATTAACTACATTTCTCATTACTGTCCCCAAACACTTGACAAGAAGCAATGTCAGGGAGGAAGGATTAATTTTGAGGCCTGTGATTGGATACAGTCCATTATGGTGGCTGGGGGTGGGTGAAAAGTTGGTGGGAGGCACGGTAACAGGTAGATCCAAGTTCACAGGACCACGTGGTGGCTCGCTCACATCTCAGCAGCCCAGGAAGCAGAAGGAGACCGCAAGCACCCATTAACTTTCTCCTTTCCCCCTTTTACCTCATCCAGTCCCAACTCCCCTCCCATAGGATGCCACCACCCACATTCAGTGTGGGTCTTTCCTCAGCAGCTAATCCTCTAGAAACACCCTCATGGATACACCTACAGGTGTGCCTAATCATCTCCCAGATGATTCTAAATTCAGTCAAGATCAACCATCACAGTGGTATAATCGTTCCTCTATTATGCATTTAGTGTGATGATAGATAGTAAAGTTTGCCTTCCTTGAGTAGATTACAATAGAAAGAGATGCCTCTGGAATAGATCTCAGGATAGAAGCTGGCTACAGAGTCTGTAAAACTGACAGCTCCCATGTGGGGATCTGCCAGCTGGCTGTGAGCACATCTTGGCCTATCTTGGGTAAGTGACTCTGCTCCAAACCGATGGAGAACAATTATGCAATTCACATATGTTCAGACATTCTGAATTTGAAGAAAACCGATAGTGCACCAATTTGATGACAAGTCTAAGAGAAGCATTTTAATGCTACGACTCAGTTTTAGCTGGAGTGTATTAGATGTGTTTATATTTGTTCTGGTGTTTCTCAGCATAGCTCTACTGAACGCCTTCTAATGCATGCAAGGGAGGGCACATGCATTATATAAGCAAGGAAAGATCTACCATGGCTTTAGAAAGAGCAAAGACAAACCCAAAACCGCCTATCTATGCTTAGTCCTGTGCTGGGGCAAAGACTCCGTGTACTCCTATTGGACCTCTGCATGTTTTTATCTTTCTGCCCTCATCCACCATTTAAGATCTCAATTTGGATGTCAGAACTTCAAAAAGTCTTTTTCTGACCCCCAGACCAGATTATATATCCCTGTGTTAGTTTCATTTCCTGTTATTGTGGTAAATATTTGACCGCTCTAAATTAGGAGGACAAGGGGTTTTATTCATGCTCACAACTTCAGGTTACAGTCCATAATAACAGAGGAGTTCGCAGCAGAGGCTCAGGGAACTGGCCCTAGCTTATCCATACTGAGAACAGGGGAGGGGGCCAGGGTGGAAAAGATCAACGTATAATTTCTAGCTTGCCAATCTGCCAACTTTGAGACTCTCCAGTTTACTCACATTGCCCAGGGAATGATCCCACTCACTATGGACTAAGTCATCCCATATCAGTTAAACAATCTCCTACAGACTTGATCAGGGACTTGCCTTAACTGAATAAGGTCCCACAGCTGTGCCCAAAGAGTATTCTCAAGTGTCACGTTGACACCTGAAACTAACTGCCACAGTCCCCCATTATACACACTCTCTCAGCTCCCTGTATTTCTGCATGGCACACGCTGGTGATAATCAGTTATCAGCAAGTTCATCTGAGTAAGGTTTGACCTCCTATCCTGTCCTCATGCTGTCCTAGACACTGAACTCCTTACATGCCACCTCTTTCATTTGCTCTTGTTTCACCCCTGGACCCAGCATGGTCCCTGGAAGCCTAAATGGAAAAACAAACTTAGTATCCACTGAATAAAGATGCAGTTTCATGGCTTAGTCAGTGAAGTTCCAGCTGTGCAAGCATGAGGTCATGAGTTTGAATCCTAAGCATCCACATAAAAAGCTGGGCATGCTGGTATATACCTGTACCCTAGCACTGGGGAGGTAGAGGAAGAGATATATCCTTAGAGCTCATTGACCAATGAGACTTGCCAAATCGGCAAGCTTCAGGTTCAGTAAGAGACCGTGTTTCAAAAATGAAGGTGTACAGAGATAGAAGAGATACCTGGTATCAATTCTGGCCTCCACATGTATGGGCACCGATGTTTACACACACATATGTGTCGTGTCCATATGAACACATACACATTCACACATAACATATCCTCACATGTACACACACACATACAATATGTATATTATATAAAACTTTACAGTGAGGTCTGGGTCTAGCTGGACATGGCATCTTTACACAGTCATGAGAAACCTCAATACATGTTCCAGGGATCTCATAAGAAAGTGTTTTGTAGACTACATCCCTATAGTAGGCTGGCTACTGAATCGTTCTTCTCTTAATTTCTATTTCATTGATTCATTTTCGATTCTCTCAGCCACCTGAGTTTGCCACTGCTTTGCATATTACCTTTGTCCCATTCATCTCTCTCCTCTGCCTCTTGCTTGAAGCAGGTCCCACACACACTGAAGAACATACTAAAGCACCTGGGCAACCCCATTAAATGGCTGCCCTGCCTGCTGGCTCTGACTCTGCATAGCAAGCCTGGCCAGAGAATTCCTTTGCATCCTCCCTCTGCCATAGAAAGGTCCCATCTAAAAGCCTCCGAGTGACAGACACCTTAGCATACTTTTACAGGCGTCAGTTTAAAAACCATGCCCTAAATCCATTTGGAATGATGCACTAAAGGGCGAATGAGTGACAGTGAACAGCATGTGGGACAGAGTGACCCTAAGCGGGCGAACAACTGGCCGGCAATGTCATGAGCCAATCCAGCCACACGCACAGGGTGGGGCAATGAAGACGAAATCAGCTCAGAGAACAAAACTGGACAAGGGAGGGCAACTGAGTACCATTTGAGTATTTTGACAGATAACTGTCTTCCTCTGTATTGCACAAATATGCATTCTGCGCTGAAACATCTTTGTCAATGAAAGTGTTCTTTCAGAACTGAGTTAGCGACATGCAGCAGGTGCCAGGTCAGCCTCCCCTACGAGGAGTTCTTTCTCCCTCTGCCCAAAGAGCTGCAGCCCCATAGAACACGGGCTCTGCTCACAGCTGTGGCATGGGCTGCTTGTGAAGCACATTGCCGGTGTGCTTGAGAATCCACAGAGGAATAAAGAGATGGCTCAGTGCTTCAAGTGATTGCTGTGCAAGTGTGAGGACCCAAGTTCAAATTCCTATACTGTAGTGCAGGGCTGTAATCTCTGATGGGCCAGCTATCGGGTGTAAGCAGTGCAGAACAACAGAAAGAGAAACTCTATCTTGTTCTAGATAGAAGGTGAAGACAGATACCTAGGGCTTTCCACTGAGCAGCTCCACACCTAAGACATGGCACACATGTGCCTACACAAGCATACATGCAGACTCTCACACACGCATTAATAAATAAAAAGATGGCAGAAACAATTGTCCTTTTTTCACGTGTGTGTGTTTGTGTATACCAAAAGGTACTTGAGTATGTGCATGTGCCTGTGGAAGCCTAAAGATGACATCAGGAATCATTCTGGATTACTTTACCTCCTTACTGGTTTACTCTGGGGTTTCCCAGGCTCTGCATTCCAGGACCAGAATTACAGGCTGCTGTCATATCCACTAGGCATTTTTATTTAGGATCTGGGTCCAAACTCAGGTTGTTTTGCTTGTGAAGCAAAAGCTCTATTTAACCCCTGAGCTATCTCCCCAACCTGGCAGAAGTAATTCTTAATGACAGATTCCATCCTTTTCTTCCTTACACACTGACATCTTTCATACTCAGTGCAGACAGAAAAAAGATACATGATAATGAAAGAGAATTATATATATTCATCAACATTTTAAACAACCAGTAAGACCACATTCCTTGAGTATATCATGTTTCAACCTTAATGCTAATAACAAGCACACAAAGGAGAAGTGACAAAGAATAAATCCTTTTTTCCCAGTGTTCCCAAGATCTACCGATGATAGATCTTGCTAACCTTGATGAATGAACAGTGACCTGTGAAAATGATGGTTCTGAGACTTGGGTTGTAATTTTTATTTAACAGCTCCTGGGGCAATGTTCCTATAAAATTTAGAAGCTGCCTCCAGCAAAGACAGTCAAGATATAGGGTGCTGACCAGCCTATTCACACTTTCATAGTTCCAATAGTCTCTCAATAAATATATATTATTTATTAAGATAATTGCAGAACAGTTCCTTAGCAGCAGTCAGATTCCATGGAGAAACACATCTTTTTTTCATGAAATTATGTTATTTATTGATAGTAGATTTTTTAACATTTTTTATTATTATTTCCGCTCATACAAACTTAATAGGTACACGGGTTCCCTCCCTCCCTCCTCCTCCCCCTGACCCCCTTGTTCCCTCTCCCCTCACCCCTCCCTCCCCATTCCCCAGTGCCCCCCCCAATCCCCGGAGAATCCTTTAATGTGCATGCCTGACTCTTCTCTGGGCCCTTCTCTCCGATGACGTACAAGGACCCAGTGGCATTTCCCTGAACCCTTTCCTGTGTTCCCCTTAAGCATAGGAACACTACTGTGGCTGTCAATCCCTTGCCTCCAAGGATCTTGGTGCCTTTAGCAAATGCTAGACTTTGTGGAGTCAACAGTGTGTTGGACATTGCGCAGGGCATGCAAAGTCCAACTATAATTGCTTCGGCCATAACTTATGTGGAGTATCTTGCATATTGTTGCTCCTCCCATCCTTGTGCTCTTATAATCTTACCGCCCCCTCTTCTGCGAATTTCCCTGAGCTTCAGGATGGGGAGAGATTAGGCTGGCCTAGTTCTAGGTGGTTGATATAGAGTCTCTGAAGTTCTGGATTATGGTTTGTTGATTTTCTTTTGCAGTTTTGCCGCTCCTGCAATGCCCTTCACTCCATCCTGATGGGTATTGGATGTCACCCCTTGCAGTCCTTGATGGAGGCCTATTTTCTCTTGTTGTAACATGGTCTCCTCTCTCCTTATGAGAAACACATCTTACCAAGGGAATGAGGGGCCTCTTTGGCCCACAGGTGTGATATCATCAACCAGTCAATTAGCAAACACTGCAGCCCACCCATTGCTCCTAGTAGTTTCTTAACCTGGCACAATAAAAAGTGTCTGATCGATTTGGAACTAGACTTCAAACCAGAAACCTCACTTGATAGATTTGAGATCAGAAACAGACCTCCGGATGTTAACAGGATCCGATAAGGAAAACGGATAACTGGGAAGACTCTTGACCGAACGAACAGGCAACCCAAAACTCCTTCCCCCTGTACTCCAACTGTTAATAGCTTGCACTCCTGTCTCCAAAGTAGTAGCAATTTATTTCCATCTTGCAGGGAAATTGTTGCTCCCTTCCTGGAGTTTGGAGGAGGTTCCCTAATAAACTTCAGTCTTCATGGACGAAGCTTGGGTTCCTATTCTTTCTCTCTTTCCATCCTTCTTTCTTCTCTTTTCTAACAGTGCATCCTTCTATGCTGTGGAACTAGTCATGGTCCTTCTCATCACTCTGGCCACCAAGAACTCCCTGAATGCAAAGCTTATAGCAGCTACTAGTGTTTGTGCACGTTTTGAAACAAAAAGTTTCTTTTTAAAACCCTTGGCTTCTCCAGGTTTTAAGACTCCCCTCCTGACTCTTAGCAACCCTCCAGCCAGATCCCACTTGCAAACACCCACACATGCTTCCTTTTCTCATTCCCTAAGTCTCAGGACAACTGCTCTCCACCACTGCAGTCTGAGAAGAGATGATTGAGATATTGTTCCTTGTGTGAACTGTTCTGAGCTTTTGAGCAGTGCTTAAAAACTTTTTTTTGTGTATGTGCACGTTTGTGCTCATGTGTGTATGGGTACAGATGTGAAGGAGTGCCAGAGGTAAATCTCAAGTGTCGTTCCACAAGAGCCATCCCATCTTGTTTTTTGAGATGGGGCCCTCAGCTGCCTGGAACGCATTGATTCAGCTCAGCTGACTAGCCGGGGAACCCAGGGATCTATCTATCTCTACCTCCTCAGTGCTGTGACTGTGTGTGGCGCCATACATACCCTTTTTCTTTTAATGTAGGTACTGGGGATCAAACTCAAGACCTCAGACTTACATAGCAAGAAATTTACCAGATGAGTATCTGAACAGGAAGAGGAAGCATGGAATTACCATGTGTCATAAAGAGGAGAGTAAGTGTCATGGTTAAATACAGGTGTTAACTTGATGGTTAAGAGCTTGAACTCTGGGCACATTTGTAGAGAATTAGTACTTGATTTAAGTCCATGGAACCGGCAAGAGATTGTTTAGCTGATGGGGAGGACCCAGCTCATTGTGGGTGGGACTAGGCCCTGAACAGGTGAATAAAATACAGAGAGTTGGTTGAGAAAGTTGGCATCCTTGTGTATACTTGGCCAGACATGCTGATCTGGCAAAGAGGAATAGCCTGGCACAGTTACCCAGACCAGAGGCTTGAGCAGAAGTTGCTTCATTGACTGAGCTGTGATAGATAATTTGAGAAACTTGACTGGGTCACAGTGGCCAGATATTTGGTCAAACAGTATTTTGAGTTGGGTGTTTTCTTGAAAGTGTTCTGATGAGATGAACATTTACATTGGTAGGCAGATGGTGTTTCTTAACTTGAACTGGTCGAATCAGCTGAAGGTATGACGAGAACAAAGAGGCTTCCTGTCCTCTGAATTTCAAAGAATCACATCTGCCCCACCTCTTTAGCCCCAGAACATTGGCTTTTTCCTGCATTTGGACTTGAATAGAAACTATGGCACTTCTTGGGCCTCAAGGATGATGGATTTTGGACCACAGCTTAGACCACACACTTTCCTGGGTCTCTAAATGGCCAACCATGGCTCTTGGACCTGCTGGCCTCCATAACCCTAGAAAGCGATAATCTATAAAAATTCTCTTTCCTTACCTATGTGCATATGTATGTATGTATCATGTTGTTCTGTGTCTCTGGGGCTTTCAATTTCTGAGGTCCCACTAACTCCAATTACTAGCATAACCTGTAGTGTAGGAAAAAGGTCAGGACCGTGCAATGCAGGAAACTTAGAAGCCTTTCAGTCAACACTAGTTCATCTGTGGGAAAAACAATACTGAGCTGAGGTGTGACTTGCCCACAAACACACTTCTCCAGCCCATTGCAAGGCTCCTGGAGATGCTTCATGAGACTCCTAGGAAGAGCTCTGCCCATCGGTAGCTCCAGCCACAGGTGTGAAAGGAAAATTGGAATGACAAAACAATGTGGCAAGACTGTGGGCATGGAGGAGATTGCCTCTCTCTCTGTCTCTCTCTGTCTCTTTCTGTCTTTGTCTCTCTGTCTCTCTTTCTCTTCTAAATTAGTATACTGGATACAGAATTCACCAGAAAGAGTAAGAAAGACACAAATAATTCAAATAATAACAGCAGTATTGAAGAATGACCTCCGGTCACTTCATAAGTTTTTAGAAATTTACCCAGAGACCCCTGCAAACATTTTGATAATATTAGCCTACCGTGTCAACCTTCCCCTCAATTTCCAGCAAGCTTTGCTAAGAGAGCCGAGCCATAAGTGGATAGATGGATTTTTCTGACATGTATTTAAAGCTATGCAGGTAGCAGTGGGCATCGGGCCAAACAGTAGATTTATCTCTGATGACAAAGTCCTGAAAGGCCAGTTAGGCATCTGGTCTGCTGTCTATGCATCTAAAGGGGCTCTGGGACCTGTTCTCAACCCAGTTGCTGTCTCATTTTACTTTTGTTTGAAATTAATTAACTGATGTGTATGCCACCCAAGGTGTGAACTCCTTGGCTTCACACATGTCAGGCAAGTACTCTGTCAATAAGCTATACCATAAGCCAAACTTCCCATCCCTGACTTGTGGTTTTCAGAACAAAAGTTCTTATTTTCTTATACTTGAAGAAACAAAATCTCTCTATATAGGAACACTTTAAAAACTCATAAAAATGGGGGCTGGAGAGGTGGCTCAGGGGTTAAGCCTCTGCCTTGCGAGGCAGAAGGTCCTGAGTTCGGATCCTAGACCCCACATATAGACTCCAGGCGGAAGCGGGGGCAGCCTGCGTTTCTGGTCCTGGTAGGGCGGAGCCTGTGAATCCAGGGGCAGAGTAAACAAGGAGGAGGTGGAGGCGTCCTTGGTTGTTCCCGAATTCGTCAGTGGTTCTACATACACAAGCGTATACATGCACAATTGAATAAATAATGATAAAAAAACTCATAAAAATGGCTTCAAGTCATTTTTCAGTAGTACTAAAATTACTTAATGTCTTTCTTATTCTTTGGTGCATTCTCTATCCAATGTTTTCATTTATAGTGTGTGTGTGTGTGTGTGTGTGTGTGTGTGAAAGACAGAGCATATGTCCATTTGAAAATACGACTTGGCTCCTATAGGTTTCAAAAACAGAGAGAGTGAACCCTCTCTCTGTGTTCAGGCAGACACCTTAGGGATATCTTAAGCACTGCGTGTGTGACAAGCACTGCCAGCTGCCATGACCATCACACATCTCTAGTGAACATGAGGAATAGAACTTCATGGGCAAACCTGGATCTTCAAGCTCAGAATCTGACTTGCTTTTAATGCGTACGTTCTTTTGCCTCCAATATCTTTTATGTGTGTGGGGAGAGAGGATATGTATGTGTACAAGAGGACACTCGAATATGTGTGCCTGTGGAGGCTCAAAGATGACTTTGGGAATCATCTTGGCTTGCTCTACCTCCTTATTGCTTTGCTCTAGGATTTCCCAGAATATGTCTTCCAGGACCAGGATTACAGGCCTCTGCTACATCTGCCCAGCAATTTTATGTGCCATCCGGGTATCAGAACTGAGGCCTTTTTACTTCTGAGGCAAATGCCTTAATCACTGGGTCATCTCTGCAGACCTTTAGTATCCTTTTAAAAGTCTCTCCTCCTGTTTCAATACACTAGGATAACTACGATTTCAAAGTAAAGCGCGCATGCACACACACACACACACACACACACACACACACACACACACACACACAAACAAGCAAGGGAAAAACAAAAACAAAAAACCAAGAGACAATAACAAAGAAAAATTATAAGTATTGGCAGCGAGACAGTCATTTTCTGTAGTTGTTCTGGGAGAGACCCTGAAGATTAGCAAAGTACATTCTGTATGTGTGGGTGTGGGGTGGAGGCATTTACAGAGATGACTGGCAGGGGGTCAGTTACTAGGTGGAAAAGACCCACCCTGAATGCGAGCAGCTCCTCCCCCGTAGGCCAGGCTTCCAGACGGGGAATAAGGAGGCAGCTGGGGGGTGCAGGCATTTTCTCGTGTTTCCAGCTGCTGAGACATGAACAGCATCTGCCACGCCCTTCTCCTGACGTGATGTTCTGCCTCACCCCAGGCTCAAATCAATGGGCTGGAACTTTTGTAACTGCGCACTTAAATACACATCCTTCTTTAGGTTGATTTACTCGGGTACTTTATCACAGTAATGAGCATCTGACCGACACAGGCAGCTGCTCAGAAAAGCAGCTTAGCAGTTCCTCACCAAGCAAAAAATACTCACTTCCCATATGTGCCGGCAATTTCATTCCGAGAGAACTGAGAGGATGCGTGTTTATGATTGCAAAACTCGGTGAACCTCTAAAAACCACTGAATTCTATACTTTTTAAGAAGGTGAATTTTATGGTATGCGACCAGATCTCATTTTGAAGAAAGTACCCTCTTCTCCTCTTCTGGGTCTATTACTTCATTCGCAGGATGATGAATACCTTCACTAAAGCACACATGCTCCTACACAAACCTTAAAAACAACTCAGTTTAATAGATTGAGATTTCCCATGACAGTGTTTTGATCTACAACTGTTCTTTCACTCCTTTCTGTTCACACACAGATGTGGTGGTTTGTTGGAGTCATTCTTTTTCTGTTTGCCTACAGCTATACTTTTTCTAACTTGCATCTGTATAATCTTGTATCTGTAATAGAGGTTCTTGGGAAATAAAGTAGAAGACTGATAAAACAGAGAGCAGCCCTTTGTCAGATGTGGTATTCTTAGAGGACCTCGGGGAATAAACCACTTGATAAAGTGAGTTAAAGGCATTTTCTCTAAGTTTTCACTTATTTGAATCTCCAAAGTCTTCTTCAACCTCAAGTAACTGCTAAGTGAAGCCTCACTTACTTAATTATGCCTATCAATAGATCCTTTCAGTTAAGGTCTTAATTGCACTGAAATTTCACTAATGTGATTTGCTTTAAAATATATAAGCCAATTTTCTAAAAAAGAATATACTATTAATACAATTCAAATGTTCAAAAACTAGGACATTGGTTAGGCAATTTGGTAAATTAACAGTCACTAATGGGATTTTCAAAACAAGTGGACTTTATGGTATATAAATTTCATACTTTGGACTGGGGAGATGGTGAACTGATATGTCCTTGCCTCATAAATATGAAGCTATGAGTTTGGATGCCCAGAATCCATGTAAAAAGCCAGGCACAGTGGCACATGCTTGCAGTACCAGTGATGGTGAGAGAGGAGGTGGGAACAGGTGGATCATTACTGGGAACAGGTGGTCAAGTAGCACAACCCATTTGTCGAAGTTCAGGTCAATGGTAGATCCTCTCTCAAACAGAAGGTGGAAGATTTAGGAAATGACATCTAATGTTATCCAGTGACCTCTATACACATACGTATAAGCATGGACCCTCACGCATAAACATGCACACACACAAGCAAAGGAAGAAATAAACCACAAGGTTCTGAGAGGGGAGAAGGGGGTGGTGAAAGCAAGCTGGGATGTGAGTGGAGGGTGGCAGAAGCTGGTGCGGGGTCAGTGTAGTGGATGATGCTGAGTGTTACAAGGTTCACTCCTTCAAGACCCTCTAGATGCTGAGTGTTGCTAGATGGCTGCTCCTAGCTGGGTCTCTCTGAAAATGAGACTCTTAATGCATAAGAGCTTGCCTGCTCAAGATCAGGCTTTCCTTCCTGGGGGAACCCACATCCATACAATGAGAGGATGCACATGCCTGTCCCTCTTTCCTTGTTCTAAGGAAGATCCAGGCAACGATGGAGATCTTTGCTGAAACCACTTGTAGCCCAACGCCCCCTCATCACTGACAAGCTGCCTGATCCTGGTGCCTCTGCTGAGAAATGACTGAAACCTCAACTCTCTGATTCAGAGGCAGTTTCTGTGGAGACTGACCTAAGGCAGAAATTCATAATATATTTATTCTCTGTTGGTAAACAGTGAGCAGTTTTTATCATCAGAGATAAGAAAACCAGAAAGTTCCCTAGGCAGACAAGCCACAAACTTTTCTGGGAGGATGGAACTGATATTTCACTACAGCATATATCAGATATGTTGTTCCAGGGCAGAAAGAAATAGAATGGGGTGGGCCAAGAGGAAGGCCCTCCTCACCCTGACCCTTGGAGTCAGAGTCCTGGGCTATCATAAAAACAGCAAGAGTTACTTATCTGGGGCTGGGGAGAGGCTCAGTCAGTGAAGTACTTGCTATGGAAGCTTGAGGACCTATGCCCAGCACTTGTGTGAAAAACGAGCATGGTGGCACCTACCTACAATTCCAGAACTGGCAAGGTGAAGGCAGGCAGATCCCTGGGACTCACTGGCCAGTCAGCATAGGCAAATTATTGAGCCCCAGGTTCCAGTGAAAGATGCTGTTTTCCAGACTACCTTCCAGGGCTAGAATTACAGGCTGCCCCCATATCTGCCCATCATTTCTTACATGGGATTTAGGGATCTGAACTCAGGTCCTTTTGCTTTAAAGTCATGCTCTGAGTCATCTCCGTGGGCCCAAAGAGTATAGTTTTCTCTGATAAACAGGAAGAGGGGAAAGGAGGGATAGCAAATGTTAAATCTTAGAAAGGCCGGGAGATGCCAGCAAAGTCTGTGCCCACACTGGAATTTACAGTGCACTTGTTTCCTGCACTTAACACAATTGCACCCTCTCTCAAAGAGTCTGCAAGCTGGAGGATAATGAGATTTCAGTGATTCCATTATTTAAAGTCACTGATAGGAGAGCATTTTAGAACACATGCTGCATATCCAGTCTGCCACAGCCAAAGGAGGATCTGGTAAATCTGCTTCCTCTAAGAAGTCCAGGAGCCACTGATTACCTGAAATTGCCTTGCTGTGAAAAGACAGTCCTAAATCTTATTACTAATATCTGGTTATCTCACCATCACTAATTCCCAGTAGCCCATTAGGTAAATGCTGAGGGCCCAACTGAAGAGATATGTTATTGATTTTGTTATACCAGATTCAAGTCCATATCCAGTACCGTGAGATGTTTTATCTTATGCAAAAAAATATGAATCTATCAAATGAGGCGCTACCTTCTAAATTCTCAGCATTTGCTCCAGAACTATCTGGAACCATCCAGAACAATCAGGTTAAGTTTCTCAGCATCTTCAGCTTCAAACTACTCTGTGTCATTAGTCTGCCCTGTGCCTCTGTGGCTCCTTCCCATCCCCTGGCTTCTGATCTTGCCTCTCACTCAGAATATAAGATCTCCAAGATGCAAAGCTCAGAGCTGACCACCTACAGATAAGAGTTTCTCACCCTTGCATCCAACCAACCCTGGATATTCAGAGAAATACTACAGGTTGCTTCTCTACTGAACATATACAGACTTTTTTTCCTTGTCATTATTTCCTGAATAACACAGTATAACAATTATTTATATAGCACTTACATTGATACATTGGGTATCATAACTCATTTAGAAGATTTAGAACACAGACGCATGTGGATAGAAGCATATAGAAAAGAGACTTGAATGTCCACAGAACTTAGTTATCAGTGAGGGTCCTAGAACTGATACCCAGGGACATCATTTATGACATAGTCTTCTCTTACATGTGACTGTCCCTCACAGCTAAGCTTCTTTGCATGCTTTTGTACTACCTGAAACTAGCAGTAGTGGCAAACAGAAGGTGGAGAAATCTTGGAAGATGAAAGGTATGGGCAGAAAACTGCACAGAAATGAAACAGGAAAATTATACTGTGAAAATGAGGGTGAATTAGCATAAAGTATTGCTTTGTTACTATACTTGGCTTTTACAAATTGGAAAATACATCTTTATAAATAATTCTACTTTTCAACCTATTACTATGTCAAATATTTCACTTTTCCCGAAGACGTGAACAAAGGAGAGAAGTGAGAACTCCACCGTTGATTGCATAGTTGATGGAATGTGGGGAAGCAAATACAGCATGAGGAAAGTTCAAGAGCTTGGGGCGTATATGTATGCATGTGCGTGCACACATCTGTCTCTCTGACTCAGGCCCTGAAGCTACACCTACTGAAGCTGGTCAAGAAATGCGTGTTCTCTTGGGTGACTAAGATACAATGAAATGACTCTGGAGCAACGTGTGGCTATGTACAGACTATTTATTCCCTGGGAGCAGAAAATGAACCCACACACATCCAGAACACTAAGTAGAAAACACAGGATATAACTGGGAGAAAGTAGAAGGGATGGGCTAGGGATTCAGCTCAGTGACAGAGTTCACCTAGAATGTACGAGGCCCTCGGTTCAGTCATCAACAATGAGAAAGGTGTGGGGTCCATCAGTCCCTACAACGGTCTGTTGTCCCTAAGGCAGATGGCCATTCAGCTCAGATCAGTTGCCATGGTCTTTCTCTTACTTGGAGACTTGAGGAAACCCAAAAGGCTTTTGGGATGAGATCATCCCAAAGCAAAAGCTAGACAGAGAAGATGAAGATGTTCGGGAAGAACCAAGTCTGGAATCAGATCATGCAGATTGTACAAGTAATTTATTCAACAGATGAAACTGGGCTTTTTAAATTTCATTTTCATGTGTTCTTTCCTAGGTTTTTGTACTGAACTATTCTTCAAAGATATAAAAATCAAATCTGGGCTTAGGAAGTACCAGAAAACTTAAAATGACATAAATTACTTTGTGTTTTCAAATACACATTACTAAGGGCTCTGTAGCTAATATACTTGCCACCCATACAAGAGAACCACAGATAAGATATCCTGGAACCCAAATAAATGCTGGGTAGGTGTCTTATCCCACTTATAACTCCAGCCTTGGAAGGAGGAGACTGGATATCCCCAGAGGGAGCTGGCTATTGAAGCTAGCCCTATTGGCTAGCTCTGGGTTTGATTGAGAGATCCAGTTTTAAGAAATATGGTAGACAAGCAATTGAGGATGGTCCCTGACATCAACCTTAGGCATCGACATGTGCACACAGAGTGTGCCTCACACATATGTGAACAGGCATCTAGAAATTCATACATGAAGACATACAGATTCAAAAAGAAAAACCAAACCACACTGCTTAAAAATCAA
Organism: Typhlomys cinereus; assembly: GCA_023101885.1. NCBI lineage: Eukaryota > Metazoa > Chordata > Mammalia > Rodentia > Platacanthomyidae > Typhlomys > Typhlomys cinereus. Next base: position 800,477 of record JALPQD010000530.1, on the reverse strand, counting down.
CAAATTGTCAGCGTTAGCTTTTCTAGAACTTAGCAGTTAAATGAGTAATTAAAATTGCCCAGTTTTAATACAATTATGATGCTTACCTCTTCAACAGTTAGAGGCCTAAGTCTCTTGGGTCAAGGATACTGTGGCACCTACTCTTCTAGCTCCCCTCCTTCGGGACACAAAGATGAGGGAGGTGGCAAGGGACAGGACAAAGGGCAAGGCTGGGCTCTAACAAAGGGGTAGAGAGGGAATATGGAAGGAGAGAGGCACACGGCCCTCCGCAAGGGGAGCAAACTTATGGGCTACTTGGAGCCACCAAAACTCCATAGAAGCCTTAACAAATGATACCTTCATAGAAATCTCTAGATGGAAATGAAGCATGTTTCAGGACCCACTACAGATCTGGCTGTCTTCCATGTGAGCTCCCAGTCAGGGCCTTATCTCAATAAAAGTGACCCCAGCATTCACTGGTACAGAGCTACTGTACTGTGAAATTCCTCAAGATGCCTACAGTGGAATTTCAATCAAAATCGGCTTATCCTTCTTGTTTCCTTGCTGTGTGAGCATTCTGCCAGCCCTCTGTCAACCTCACAGCAACGAAGGGCTTCAGGGGTAGAGAGGGACATGGAAGGGTACAGCTTTTTAATTGTGTTCTTAAAGAAAAAGATGCCAACTCTCTCCTATTTCATGTCTTTGTGCATGTGTGGCCAGTTGAGTTTTATCTGGGTTGCCTTTGGCAGCATGTGCTTGAGTATTTGTTGGAGCATGAAACATATACCAATGTGTCCCCTTAACATTTTTAAAGACAAAATGCTGCAATGTAGCTTAGGCTAGTCTCAACTCAAGATTCTCTGGCCTCTTCCTCCCTTGTGCTGGTATTATACACACGCGCCATCACACCCAGGAATATAATGTCATTTAAAGGCACTTCAAGTTAAGTAGATGCTGAGATGGTATCTTGCTGTCTCAGATGAGATGAGTGGAATTTTACAGATTTAACAAATACTTAATGTGTTTTGTGGTAGATACTTCACTGTGTGTGTGTAAGCCTTGTCAAAAAGCCTAAATGTCCATTAAGAAAAGATCTATGTAGCATGTCCAAATAATTGCCAATGAACTGGAAGGAATCTGCTAACGCAGAAGGAAAAAGCTCCTCTAATATTCATAAGAAAGATGCAGCTAAGAAAAGGAACAGAATCCAAGGTGGTCATGTGGTTCTTCATGCTTCAGGGAAGTGGGACCCTAAAATGCTTCTAGTTCCCACAAGAGGAGAGTTGTGCCTATATAAACATAAAACCATTGCTCCAGGGAAACAGCACTTAGCTGATAGCTGAGAGTCTTAGAGCTCCTTATGATTTCATATTTGCACCTTCCTCATGGTTTGGATGTGAGTTGTCCCCTACAGGCTCATGTGTTATAATCATTAGCTGCTGTTAATGTTTGGGAAGGTGTGGCACCTTTAGGAGGTGAAGCCTTGTTGGAGGAAGACAGGAGCCTTGCTGGGTAGCTCAGCCCTGCTTCCTCAGTCTTGCCTCTTGCTTTCTAGGTCTCCACATGATTATAGTGACAGGAACCAGCCCTCTTCCTGTTTCTGTCACCCAACATGCCTTTTATGCCATAAGGGACTATATCTCTCCTCTAGAACCATAAGCCAAATAGATCTCCTCCCGCCTTAAGTTATAAATGAATGCTATCTCACGGCAGCAAAAAAGAGTAGCTATAATATCTTAAAACCCCCATGTTTTCAAAACCTTTAAATCTAGAGAACGAGCATCCACAAAATGACTGGGTATTTGAGAGATATGTATGGTTTTCAAAGACATCGTAAAATGAATGTGCTGTCAATTCTTTGACCAAAGAGCTGGTTTGATTTAGGAACTTTCAAATCACATGAGCCAAATGGCTCAAAGAAATACTGGTGTGCATGACTGTTAGAGACAAACACACAGGCTGAGGTAAATAGAATAAGATAAATGAAATTTGCTGAGCGAAGAGCCATGGGTTGGTGTTTACATTTTTATGTTTCTAGAACATTCCCTGGTGGCATAATTCTTGAACTGCTGCAGACCCAGTGGGATGGTTAATTGGGATGCCACTGAGGATTGATGATGTGGGTCTGGGATCTGATTATTGCCAGGTCTGGTGGAAATATAATCAATCACTGAAGAAGCTCTTTGCTACCAAGTGTTAGCAGCCTCCTGCTGAGCTGTTTATCTCCTCTGCCTGGCCAACGAAGCTTGAAACTTGGGCACCATCTATGACTCCTACCCAGTTATTAATCTGGCTTTTAAATTTTGCCCACATTTGCTCCTAAGCATTTCTTCCTTCTTTCTTCAGCTCCATCTTTCCCAAGAAAAGGTGGCCTCTTCATTTTTCTGCCAGCTGTGGGATTCTCTCCAACTGTGCTCCTTGCTGACTGGCCCTCCTCACATCTGCATTACCTCTCTGCAGGACAATGGAGCAAAGGCAGAGCCACAAGTGAATCTTCTTTAGGAAACAACTGTTACCACATAAGAGAAAGAGATGCTCCCCCTCAACTGTGCACTGGAGGCTCATGGTCCTGCGAAGCTCCAGAATGAATCAGTGCTTTCGCAATGCTGCTTGAAGTCATTACCAGAGGCCAGGAACTGGCTTGATATTTCACGTATACCACCTCCTGTATAACCCTCAGACCTTCCCACCTCTGGAGGTGTACACAGTCATCACCCCCCTTTCAAAAGAGGAATCTGAGAATGCAGAGGTCAGTGACTTCTTGGCTGTAGATAGTGAAGCAAAGGTCTAACACATGGTCCATGTTGGCTCTACCATCTGTTGATCATAAAACCAACCCTGTCCATTGACAATACTGCTGCAACCCCTCATAGGTGTTGCTAACTATGGACCCTGGGTCACTTCTCTCTACCGTTCAACGGTTATCACTGTCAGCACCGTCATACTCTGTAGCACATTCCTGTCTTACACTTGATACTTTCAATATGCACGGCAATGACCATGTCGCTGCTTGGGCTCTGGTCCCTGAATGCAGATTCTCCCGTGGTTTTGCCTTCCACGCTCCCTCATCATCTGTTCAGACTCTGTGTCATACCCTAGGCTTAGACTCTGTCATTACTCTGTCATGGCCTCATCATCAGGATGCTTTCATCACCCCAACCATCAATCTTTCCAGTCAACCCTAGATCCTGAACTTCTAACAGTCCTCCAACCCCACCAGGATTTGCAAATCATCTTTTCCATCTATCGTCTTACATTCTCTCCCTTGTTCCAAAACAAAGCTTAAGCCCTTAGCTAATGACAGTTGTTCCTTGCCATATACACTAACTCTTCTTTCTGTCTTATTTATTTGACAAAGTTGTAAGCTTTGTTAAATCCAACCTCACTTGCCTCAAACATAAAGAGGTAAGCCCCTGGCTTGCTAAATGGCTTCTTTTTATTTATTTATTTAAGATGAGATCTCTGTATGTTGCTGAGGTTGGTTTTGAACTCATGGGCTCCAGTGGTCCTCCTGTCTTAGCCTTCCCAGGTATGTACCAACAGGCTTGACTTTAAGTTCCTGGACATGCTGACCCCTGAGGCTGCCTGGCCATCGTAATCTATTCTTTAGTCTGTTTACTTTCCGATTCCTGTTTATGAGCATTTTACAACTTCTCGCTTCTAGTCTGTGTTTCAAGATCTCAGCACATCACTCAAGTTAGGCCTTCACTGGGAAAATTGAAATCACCAGAAAACAATTTCCCCAGACTCATCCCCCCCCCTTTTTGATTGTGGTGTGTGTGTGCATGCACGTGCGTGCGTGTGTACATGTGTATATGGATATATGTATCAGACAGCATTTGATTGCATACCTGCAGAGGCCTGGAATCACCCTGGATTGCTCCTCTACCTCCAATATATCCAGAGGATCTGGGAATCCAAACTCAGGTCTTTTTGCTTTCAAGGCAAAGGCTTTACTTAACCCCCAAGCCATCTCCCTAGCCTCAAAGTAGCTCTTGTCAAACCTCAGTTGGTGGATGAGGAGATGGCTCAGAAATTAAAGCACGTACAAAACAAGCAAAAAGACAGGCGTTTAGAATCACAGATCCCATGCAATATTGCTGTGTGTGTGTGTGTGTGTGTGTGTGCGTGTGTGTGCATGTGTGGGGGTGGGGGTGGGGAGGCAATCTGCCTATAATTCCAGCCCTGGAAGGTGGAGTCTGATAATCCCCACAGCAAGTTGGCTATTGGACTAGCTTTGTAGGTGAGCTCTAGGTTAGAGACCCTGCTTCAAAACTGAGTCAGATCACAATTCCTCTCTGCTAAAAATCTCCCAATGGCTTTGCATTCATTTCAAAGTCAATACAAGCCCAATAATCCATAGAGTGCCTGCAAAAACATTCAAAAAGGGTTTAACTTTAACTCCTTGTTTTACTTCTTCTTTTTCCCTCTCACCAGTCCCAATGGAATCCTCAGGGGTCCTTGGCCATACTAGCCCCCCTCCCATTGCCCTCCCACTCACTGCTGCCCTTACCTGCATCCTGCTTCCTTCATACACCATCCTGCTTGATTCGCCCTTGTGAGTCTTTGCTCTGTTGTCACCTGCTCTCTGAGGTTTGCCTATTCATCTGTCTCCCACTGCCTTTCCACATCTGTCTACCACTTTATTTTTCCCTGTGATACCCAACACCCTCTAATGAACCACCACATTTACTTATTCGTTATGTTTGGTGATGCCGTTGTTTCATGAAAGCAGAGATACTGTGACTTGTAATCTATACTAGCCTTGGCACTCAGCATATACTCAATCAAGACTTATTGAAGGAAAAGCACACATAGAAATGTACTGTTCCATGTTCCAAAGCTCCATTATGGGGGAGGAGGTGGGAGCTCCATTGTTCCTGATAATGCAGTAGGCAGGCACATAGGATGGAGTCAGTCAGAATATTAAAAACCTTACCAAGGGGAAAGGGACTATTTCAATTACTTTTAAGGGTTTTTTTTTTCATGTATAAGAGAAACTTCTTAATTTTTTCCCCTAATATACAGAATTTGTACTGATTATAATTACTCTTTTTAGGGAACAATGCAATAAATGATCATCCCCATTACTGAGCACTCTTTTAATCCTTTCTGTAGGCAGGAAGCTGCCCCAAGAGCACAGGGAGAAACACACACACACACACACACACACACACACACATCTGCATGTACATACATATATATACATGTACACACACACACATACATGCATGCACACATGTGCCAAATGCAGATAGCAGCTTCTAGGGAGTCACTGACAGTGGCGGCCAAAGCATATAGCCCTGCAGAATGAAAACATGGGGCAGGGCTGCGAGTAGGGCTCACAGGGCAGAGAAAAGGATCTACATCATCCAATGCTAAGCTTCAATGTTGTCCATCAAATCCTGACTTTAGAGGGGAGAGCTCTGGTTCAGTCTCATTATCCTGCCACTAACATCAGACTGGACCACTTCTTCTAATACACTGTGTTTCCCAGCTGATAATTCCTAACACGGATCATGTCAGGCCACTTAAAGCACTGCTCTGAGGCCAACTCATGATCGCAGTCCTATAGAGGCTAATTACCCTCAGACAGGGACTCTGCTAATGGACTGAAATTATAACTGATTCAAACACTTGTCCAAGCAGCAGTGGTACTGGCCCGCATCAGCACACACACCCAGCTGGGCTTCTCAAAGCAGTTGGGATGGCCCCTGTCGGGTGTCCTTCTAAATGGATAGCTAGGAAAGCATGCTGGGTGTCTGGAAATTGACACAAAACACAACTCTGTCTCATCTCTGAAGCAAAGCATAGTGACACCATGGCTGCTCAGCTCTGGTGCATGTGGGTTATATGAGGCGATTTCTCAACTGTAGCTCAGAGGGATGGAGATGGCATGCCTGCCTCCCTCACAGTGAGTTGCTTGGTGCATTTTGCAGGTTAAGTGGCTGTGGGTCATCTGAAATTCTACACATTAAAAAAAGCCTCTGGCTCGCAGCAGCTTTCTGCATCCACTTCCTGTGGTCTGACTTCAGACTCAATCAGAGAGGGAAGAAAACAAGGCTGGCCATTGGGGCACATTGCCACAGATGAGCTTAAGGCTGTGGCATTGTCCTCAACAACCTTAGCCTCTGATCACATCTTAACTTCCAAGTCCAGGAATTTTAAAGTCTTCAGAAAGCACTAACTGTAGCCTAACAATGTCAATTCAAGCTTTTGTCTTTGTTTTGCTTTACTTGCTCAGATGACATGATAGTTAGCTATCTGCTATTGTTTCAAAGTGCACCAGGTAATCAACTTTAAAGACAGAAAGCTGGTCTATTTAGGTTCATAGTTTCAGAGGTTTTGGTCCAGGATCACTTACTTGGTTCCACTGTTTCATGGGAGCCCATAATGAAAGAAGCCTGCTCATCTCAAAGCAGCCAGAAGGCAGAAAGAGGAAGAAAGGATGCACTCGTTTGCACTCCCGCAACATGAAGTAAGGGTTCTGCTTCTCCCACAGTCTCACCAGCATTTATTATCAGGTAGCCATTCAGAATGGGATGAGATGAAATCTCAAAGTACTTCTAGCTTGCATTTCCCTGATGGCTAAGAGTCCTGAATGTTTCCTAGAATATTAGTTATTCATGTTTCTTCTTTTGAGAGCTGCCTATTGACCCATTTGTTGATTGACATTTGGGTGCTTTTCATGAGATCTGTGTGTGTGTGTGTGTGTGTGTGTGTGTGTGTGTGTGTGTGTGTGTGTGTGTGCACGCGCATTATTTTTGAAGCTCCTTCAATATATTCTAGGTATTAATCTCCCCTTCTGTGGGCTGGTTACTCTGCTGATAGTTCTCTCGGTTATAAAGAAACTTTTGAAATTCATGCAATCGTGTCACGGGTTGAGCTGTCTCCCACAGGTTCATGTATTTGCATCCTTTGCTGATATTAATGTTTGGGAAGATTGTGGCACCTTTAGGAGGTGGAGCCTTGCTGGAAGGAAGCACATCACAGACAGTGTGCCTTGAGGTTTGAAAACCTGACCTGTTTCCTTTTGCAGTCTGCTTTTGCTCTGTCTGGCTCCATGATGGCTGCAGTGAACTGAGCCACCTTCCAACTTCTGCTATAGATGCCACCATCGTGGACCATATCTCTCCTCTGGATCCACATGCCAATAAAATCTTCCCATTCCTCCCTTAAGCTGCTTGCTACTCGCCTGACTATTGTCTCACAGAATGAAATGAAAGTAACAACAATTAGACAGAAGTATATGGCCTGATCCTAAAGATGGAACAATGTGAAGTTCTCCCATCAGGATTTTTTTCCAGATGTGCTCATAATGTGTAGGCAGAGGAGGATGAGGACTTTACTCTTTACTTTAAAAACATCAAGTGCTGCCTATGGATTTCCATTAGACAGACACTGGAATTCAGTGAAAACAAATGAAAAATGCTCAGTGAGGTGAACATCAATTTTTAATATTTGTAATACTTGATATCCAAATTTTATTCTGCTATGGCCAATGCCTGCAGAAGTAGTTCTGCATAATAAATATTATGTTGGGACATCACTCATACTAAAAGTATATGTAAAAAAATTTTTGACCTTGAACATATATGAATTATGAGCAGCCCTGAAAAGGAGAAATAGTCAGAAAATGTGTTATTTAGTGATGTGTGATTGGCTAGAAAAATGTGACCAGTTAGATTCTTCCCCATTCCTGTCCCTCGGGAACAAGCGTAGACAAGCCCGTGGTATTGCTCTAATGGGCTGGATTCCAAGAGGAGAGAATGTTGAGAAAATAAAGTATTCATCAACTTTGCCTGTGGGTGCTTCTGACTTCCAGAAAAATTGTTAAAAGTTATGTGGTTGCTAACTGTTCTGGCTAAAGGCTCCTTAAAAATAAAAACAAAATCAAAATGAAACAATCCTTCAAGAACTCATTAGAATTAATATGTTGAAATTGAGATTAGATTTTATTCCTTAAAAAAGATTACTTTTATGTTCCTTTGCCTTTGAAGAAAGCCCTCTGTTTTTTAGTATAATGTTAAGGAGATACACACACACACACATACACACACATAGTTTTATTTCCATCAGTGACATTTCCTATTGCTACCATTATGCTTTAGCTTGCATTTCATTACTGAACCCAGTATCAATGTGGCAAGGGGACAGAGCAGAGATCTGGAAGCTCACTCAACATATGGAAAACTGTGGATCTAAGAGGGCTCCCCAATGGCTCCCAGGTCACATGATAAAAAAAAAGCCTGATGGGTCTCTGGCTTCTACTACAGACTAATGGACAAATGGGCCACATTATTAGTTGTGAAGTTTGAATTGTTGGGAAAAGTTGTGGGAAAAAAAAGTACTTGTATTCCTTCCACAATAACATCAGGTGTCTCAGGTGGCCCCCTTACCTACTCAGATCATCCATCCCAGAGTGTGATTCACTATTCACAGTATAAAACTGACTGAGAACTGATTTCCTGATATATCATTCTGGACTGAATTATATTCTGGCATGCAGTGCCAGAAGGTATTTTCGTGAGAAGAATGTAGAGGGAGCAAGAACAGAGAAACTTCTAGCTCTCATCAAGGGCATCCAAAGGAAACATATGATGAGCAGTGTCAAGGTACCAACTGGTTGAAATGTACAGGAAACCATTGCAACCAATGAGACACATGAGTTACATGTTGGTCCTACTGAGCCTCAGAAAGCATGCTGCTCTGAGAATGCGAGCCCTTCCCAGACCTTAGTCCCTCTTGTCTTGTCTCATCCTCCAACCTCTGGACTCTTTCACTAGTATTAGTCTTTCATCCCCCCCAAAGCATATTGGATATGAATCAGGATGTGCTATTCATGAGGCATAACTTAGTAAGTCTATAATTACATGTATAAACACTTTAAAAAAATACAGGGTCTCAGGTACCCCAGACAGGGATCCTCCCACATTCACCTTCTGTCTGCTGGATTATAGATGTGAGCCACTACACCCAGTTTTATAGGGTGTCAATACCCAAAGTTTAGGGCTTTATGCATGCCAGGCAAATACTCTACCAACTGAGCTATATTCTCAGCCATTATTCATGCATCTTTATCTTGCCCAAAGACAGCAGCGAGCTCCTGGAATTGGGGCTGTCCTCTTATCAAGATCTTGACTGAATGAATCTTTCAGTCCCAGAGACCAGTATCCTACTGTTGGCTTTTCAGTACTTCTTCCATGGTTCCAGCACGTGTCCACCTGCAATGAATTCTCAGGCTGAAAAGCTTAGAGGGCCATGATGTGCACAATGTCTGCCTGAGCAGACCTGCCAAGAGTAACCACCTTTATGGGGCATTGAAAGGCTGTAAATAGGAATCTTTTCTGATTCCTTAGGACTATTTGGGAACAACAAAGAAAATCTCATCTTCCTCAATCTGTCTTCTCTAAAAAGTTTTGAAAGGCTCCTGCTTCCATGTTAGACTTCTATAAAGACAATCGGGGCTCTGTGTCAGGTGCGAGCCTGTGACAATGGAACTGTGTTTGCTCGAGTTGAGACTAGAAAATGTGTCAACAGTCATCTTATCTAAGAGGTTACCTCTGGATCTCATGACCTGAAGCAATGGTTGGGTGGAAAGATGGGCAGGAATGCCTTGAAGGGACTTGTTAGAGGAGGCTGGTCGCAGATCGCCAGTGTGCCTATCACTCAACATGTCTCTCTGTGCTCAATACCAGATATCAGCTATTCTAGATATAGACATGGTCCCTGTGACACTCCTAGACGTGCATGGAGATAGAGGAGGTGTGTTCTGTGTGACTCTGCCACCTGCCTCTTCTCACACTGATATGCCAACAGTTCTTTCTAAGAAGTTCACAGATGGACTAGGACCTTGCGAGTCACATGACATCATGTTCAGGTGGGGATGTCTCTCCATGGGAAGAGAACCTGCCTAGCATACATGAAGCCTTGCCCCCCCCAGTACTGCATAACTAGGTATGGTGGTAGATACCTATAATCCCAGAATTAGAGAGATGGTGGCAGGAGGATTAGAAGTTCATGGTTATTGTCTGTCACAGTTTGCCTTCATGTTACCAACACATTCACAACCAAGATCTTAGGGGATTAATGGAGTTTTTTTCTTGCTTACAATTCTTCATTATAGCTCTAGTCTAGCTTGGCAGGAGAGCTCATACCAACACCAGGAGCCAAGAGGACCAGCCGCATCATCAAACCCATGGGACTGCTGAAAGAGGGGACAATCCTCACTTGCCAGACATCAAGACTGACAAAGCACGCTGAAGAATGCCACTGTACTGAACCTTAAATCTTATTCCCCTGCCCAAGTATGATCCTACCTAGTATGGGCTTGGTCTCCCCACATCAATCAGACAACCTCCTGTAGGTTTGCTCAGGATTTGCTTTCAGTATAATTCTTCACAAATGTGCACGAATCTCAATTTTCAATCTCAAGACACAGAAACATGTGCCTCATGTTCCATTTAGTTGACAACTGGTTTGATGTAGCATCATTCTGCTGTTCCTTTACATGGCACAGATGACAGATGACAGCAGCTACAAGTTAGAGCTAATTTTTCTCAAGACTCACTGCTTAAGAGCTGGTTCCCGGAGCAGCAGTGTCCGTATCAATCTGGGTATTAGTCAGAAATGCAAACCATGGCCCCTACCTTAGCAGACCTAATGATCAGAGAATACAAAGATGGGGTCCAGAATTTAGGTGATATTACAGGTGACAAAATTGAAGATGTGCTCTATCTTAGAGCATCTCCCATACAGACCTTTCAGTCACACTTGTCAGAATACTGGGCATCTAAAAAATTGCATTCACTGTATGGCCCACAGCACTGGTAAAACAGATGTGTCTGTATATCTTCCCCTAAAATCACTGCAGTCTTGATACTTGTTACCGAGATGTGTGTGGTGGCATATAACTGTAATCCTTTCTACTCAGCAGACAAAGGCAGCTCACAAACTCAAGAGCAACCTGAACAATACAGCAAGACACTGTTTTAAAAGAAAAAAAATCCCAAGCTGATAGAAGACTCAAAATCCACATGATAAAAACAGAGAACTGACTTCTGAACCTTATCCTCAGACCTTCATGCATTCATGCACACAGCACCTTTTCTCTCTCCTAGACGAATAAATAAGTGAATAAAATATTTAAAGAGCTGTCTTAAAGGGACAGGGAAGTAGCTTAATGTTCCTGGATTCACGCTCTAATACTGAAAACAAGATGAAACAAGATGGAAAAGTAAAAACTCTATTCATTGGAAGAGGCACAGTAAAATTGGCAAGTACTGGTATGCAGAAAGGCCAGAGTAAAGTGGCTGTCACACTAAAAAGAAACAGGGAGCAAGATTGAAAGCCTCCTTTAGCCAGTCTGCTTATGTCTTGCTTTCTCACACCTGGCCAAAGCAAAGTCAGGGGTGTTCTCCCGTCTGGCAACAGGATGGTAGGAGGCATTCATGGAACAAGGGGGATCTAAGCAGCCTCATAGCAGCTTTTCAATGAAAAGCTCTGCTCGAAACCCCATGGTGGCCACACACTCAGTCTCTGCTGATGAAATCAAGTAACTCTGCTTCATTGGATTTTGATGTACTTTGCAAATATGAAAGTGCCCAAGAGAACTCTGGGAAAGGAGGAGGCAAATGGAACAGATGACAGTAAGTCAAATGAACCACCCAGGACTTCCTCCTGCTCTGGATGTAGACATGAGCTCCATGGCCCTTAGGAGCATGAGGCCCAGCCATAAACTTTTTGCGGTCATAAGCATTCAGAAAAACATGAAAAAGGCCAGTGAAGATAAGTCATGAGGCCTGTGTTCATCCCAAAGATCCAGAATCATTAATCAAAGCAGAGAAACCTGCCCACTGGCAGTGATCCACTTCTTGGTTCAGCTTCACCCATCCAATGCTCGCTCGCATCGTGACTTGAGGCATCCGTCCAAGTCTAAATTCACTCATGTCAGCTTTCTTAGGGACAGGCACTTTATCTCCCTTGAGTGCAGATTTAAAAACCTAAGAGAGCCATCTGGTGGCTCAAGTGCCTACTAATTAAAATCCTTCTCTTTGGCTCAAGATTTGCACTCTGTGGGCACCACCCTTGCAGCAAGTGGCATTTCACAAAGCGGGATGATGAAAAGCATTCCTGAGGGTAAGGATTCTGGGGGAGGGGAGAATTCTCAAAGGCTAACGTGCTTGCAGAGTAATCAAGAGACCCTGAGTTCAAATCCTCCAAGCCCATGTAAAAACACCAGGTAAACATGACATCCAGCCTGTAAGTCTAGTGGAGATACAGAATCCTCAGAGCAAGATGGTAATGAGACGAGCCACAGTCATGATATTCTGGGTTTGATTCAGAGAATCTGCCTCAAAAGAATAACATGGAAGAGAGATTGAGGATGATTGTCAGCATCAACCTTGGGCCTCCGTATACATGTGCATACACAGGAATACTACACGTGTGTGTGTGTGTGTGTGTGTGTGTGTGTGTGTGTGTGTGTGTGTTAAAAACATTCTTGGGGTACAATTAAGCACTCTTGTGTTATTATATCATGGTTTAGGTCAATCAAATCAAAATTAAGGGTGAGTACCTTTAAGAGTAATACTGGCACATTCTACCTCTGAAAAAGAAATGAAATGATGTCTATGAGTGATAAAAAAATTGCATTTAAAACTTGATTTTAAGACTATGTATCACACAGAGTAAGAGATTTTCAGTAAGCATAAAACTAGAATTCAATCTAAAGCACAGGAGGTCAATAGCTTGCTGAAATGACAGACAGGCTTGATTAGCTTTGGCTGCTGCTTCCATTTCGATAGAGTCAATAGAGCTTTCCAGAAAACTTCAACAGCTGAGCATAACTCATAAAATAATTTGGTTAAATGCACCTTTCCTTTCAAATCTGCAAGGTCACACTGCAATTGCTAATGGTTTCAGTACAGCGTCTGTGTTCAGATGCTGACATTTCCTGCTCTGCAGTAGATCTTTTATTTCTATGCATGAAGGAACATGTACATGTGCTGCCATTCTCACTAGGAAAGAGGAAAGATCACTGAAGAACCACAGGTGGTTGCTGTGAGTTGGAAGCACTTCCTTCTGCAGACAATATATACCATCGAGTTCTCTCCTAATATTCCTGTTGTTTCAACTTGCCCAGCACTCCCTGTGTTCCTGGGGCATGGGGTACACAAAATGAGGAAAACCGGGTTCTTTTCATGACAGTCTAATGATACCAATTTCACTGCCAACTGTGAACTGCAAGCAGTTAAGAGCTCCTTTGCTCCCTTCATAGTTTACTGTTAAGTGGCACTTGGTTGTAAAAGGTACCAGACAGGTTGACATGCATATAGGACATCAAAATGACATTTTAAAATTACTTGTAAAAGTGATGTAAAGACTACTCTTTCTACCCATAAACTATAGTTTAAAACAAATGTAATATTACAAGATGATGAAGTATGGATTATCAAGGTATATTTTCAAATTAATTTCAGTGTTTTTAATTTTTAAAATTCATTCTTTGCTAATTTTATACATGTGTACAATGTACTAAGGTCCAATTCATCCCCCATTACTCTCTCTTAGTTTCCCCCCACTTCCTCTGAATTTTTCTTTTTTTTAATACATTTTTGTTATTATTTCAGCTCATACAAACTTAATAGGTACACCAGTTCCCTCCCTCCCTCCTCCCCCCCCCGAACCCCCTGTTCCCCTTCCCCTCATCCCTCCTTCCCCATCCCTCAGTGCCTCCCGCCCCAATTCCCAGAGAGTCTGAATCTTTCTTTTTCAAACAAGTTCCCCTCCTATTTTCATGGGTTTTTTTTTTAATGACCCACTGAAATTATTAGAGATGTTTGAGCAAGCATTGTGTGGGATTATTTAAGTGAGCATGGGCTCACTGAAGAAAATGACTAATGCTTTCAATTCTGGTAGTTTCTCAGCCAAGGGGTAACCTCATGAACCCCTCCCCCGTCCTCTGGAATGCTGACAGGCCCAGTCTAGATCTTGCACATATGCTGTGGGTTCAAGATGTGATGGCCATATTGACCAATGTGTTTAAAATGAGAAGCTATCACAGTGTGTTCCAAGTGATTAAGAGCCCACCTTAGATGAGTGGATGACCTTCTGGACATCTGGAAGGGAATGAAGATCTGGCAAATCCATCCTTCCCTTTGCTCTCCTCCTTGTTCCAGTGACCATCCCAAGACCAAAGCTGTGGCTGATATCGCAGTGGCCCGAAGTCTAACTTTGTCTAGAACAGCACTGGCACACTAGCCATGCTCATGCTTGATTCCAGAAAATTATGAAAACCATACAAGTAATTTTCCAGGCATTTCACCTGCACGATCCCCCACTCTAAGTTTAATAACATTGTTCCAGGTAACATTGGTGATGATATGAGTATGAAATGTCCTTCACAGGCTCACGTGGCTGAACATTTGGTCCCTAGCTGGTGGGCCTGTTTTGGAACCTTTCTGACTTCCGGTCTACCTAACTGTGGCTAACGACCTGCAAGGGTGAGGTGAGAGGGTTATATTTGGCCCTGGTTCCGATGATATGAATAGCACCAGCCACATACCTCTGCCCCTATGAACTCTGCCATGCCCTTCCCACTGTAGCAGATTGCATCTTCTCTAACTGTGGACTAAAATAAACCCTTTCTCCCTAAAGTTGTTTCTTCCAGGTATTTTGACACAGCAATAAGGAAAGTATTGAATATAATAATCATGCAGGTATGGCCTTCATTTTGTAAAGTGATTCGTGGGCAAAGGAGGTACAGCAGGCTGGGTATGTGAACATCATGTGATGAGTTCTCATGAAATGATGTGTTTACTGTCATGAACAGAGTGTGGTATCCCTCCCACGGCTCTTCATCCCCAAGCACAGCTTTAAGGCTTTGGTAACAAATTGGCTCCAAGTAAAACACTCAGATGAACAGTAGGCAGGCCAACTGCCAATTTTTTTTAAGCAAAATCAAAAAAACTTGGCAAATTCAGTGCAACATTTCTCAGCTGGGGGTGATGTGGCCCCTTCCCCCACGGACATATGGTGATGCCTGGAGGCATCTCTCTATTTCGTGATGAGAGGACGTCACTGGGATCTGTAGGCGGAAGGCAGAGAAGTCGTTCAACATCCTCCAGGACAAGGATGTAATGAACCTGATACTGGTAAATTGCCATGTGTTGTTTAAGTTTACTGAAAAGTAGACTCTGGGAAAGAGAAGGCCACCAGATACCAGATACCATAGCATGAAAACGCCTGTGGCATGAGCGAGATGTTCAGAAGTGCATCCCTGGAGAAGAGGTGGTGCCTAGAAATCTGCCAATTGGGAACTTCAGCGTGACCCTTCTGTAGGGCCTCCTGAGTCAGGTCTGCTGGTGGAGTAAGCACCTGATGTGATGACGTCACTTGTGCTTGCTCACCTAGTAGTAACACTCTAGAAGTTTCTGTTGGATGCTCTAAGTGTCTGACTTGAAGTTTTGTTATCTGTCTGTTGCTTCCATTTATGTGCCACTTGAGATTTGTTCTGGTTTGCTACTGATGTATACTTAATGAACTCATTCAAGACATAAAGCGTGGCTATCATAGATGATTCTCCATATGAAACAGTAGGACATCCCTCTGAAGCAGATCAAAATTATCCAGCCCATATGGCTAAGTCAACACACTTCAGTCTAATGAAAACTACCTAGAACTTGAGAAGAGATGCTTGGCATTCTGCCTGACACACAATAGTCATTCAGTAACAACTGGATTCATTTAAGTGGCATCCCTCCCAGTTCCACATACAATCTTACTGAAGAACTAAGCATCCCTCACTGTTGTACACTGGTCTTTCAAAAGCATAGCATCCTATGACAGATCACATGGCAGGAATGCCCTTTATTGGTCAAAACTGGAGTTTCACATAAAATGTTTGAACTTTGTATTATATTGTGACAATGGTGTCCAGGCACAAGTGAAGTCTGTGCAGACTTAATATATTCATCTGCAAAGTGACATCTGCTTAATGGTTTCGACTATTTTGAAGAATGTGTATATTATTATTATTAATAAAAATAACAAGAAAATGATCATCAGATACATCAGAAGCAAGTGGTGATAGGAAATATTAGTAGTTCAACTAACATGAGTCAAAGGACGGAACTGATTAGAATGAAGCAAAAGTGGCCAAGCAGATAGATACCTACTTGACTCTACCTCTCTACCTAGGCTATGTTTGGGTTTAGTTGCTAAAGAATAAAAGGCAGCCAGCTGTGGTGGGACACACCTGTTGTCTTAGTACTCGGAAGGCAGAGCCAAGAGGATGCAGACTTCAAGGCTATCTTTGGCTATGTAGTAAATTTAAGGCCAGCCTTGGCTAAGGAGACCCTGTCTCAACTAAAAAACAAATGATAAAAGAAAAACCAAAGAAAAGGGCTGAAGAAATGGCTCAGGAGTTAAGACTCTGTCTCACAAGCAGAAGGATCTGAGTTCAGATCCGAGATCCCACATAAAAACACCAGGTGGAAATGGCAGTGCCTGTACTTCTGGCCCTGGTGGGCAGAGCCTGGAAAACCCCAGAGTGAAGCTAGAAGGAGGTAGAAGCAATCCAGGATGATTCCCAAACTTGGTCCTCCATAGGGACACACAGTGCCCTCTCATACACACACACACACACACACACACACACACACACACACACACACACATGAAAAAAAAACAGCATGGAATGCTGGGAACAGATCATCAAAAACTGACAAGGCCAGACATAATTAGAGATTTACATCTATTTTTATGTAACTATTAATGGAAGTACGAATATACTTGAAGCTTTCAGGGACGGAACTATGAAAATGTGTTTACTTTTATACAAAGGTG
The DNA here is from genome assembly GCA_023101885.1 of Typhlomys cinereus. Taxonomy (NCBI): domain Eukaryota; kingdom Metazoa; phylum Chordata; class Mammalia; order Rodentia; family Platacanthomyidae; genus Typhlomys; species Typhlomys cinereus. The sequence goes on along the minus strand of JALPQD010000530.1, from coordinate 783,650 downwards.
ATGTTTGGAGATCCAAGTGCTCTACAGAGGGAAGGCACCTGTGGGAACAGAATTAGAATGGGCTCAGTCAGCAAGGGCAGCATGGACAGAGGTGCCCACACCTGCAAGTCAGCAGTACCCTGCCTCCCTCCAGCATTATCAGGAAGGTGGAATCCCTGGCTACCGGCCAGGACCACGAACTTGTGCAGACTGTACCTGCAGTAGGAGTGGACATTTCAGACTCTATCATAGTTTGATGATGCAGCTAATAACAAGCCTCCACTTCCGCTCTTACTCTGTGTGCTAGTTGGATACACGACCAAGTTCTGAGCACATCTGTGAAGAAGTGGTAGCGAAGGCAAGCCCCCAGCAAGCCTGTGGGAGACTGTCTACGGATGTAAAAAGACCCAGCCCAGGGTGGGTGGGTACATTATCTGGCTGGGTGAATAAGATGGAGGGAGCTGGTTCAGCACTTTGGCACACTTAAGATATACATTGCAGACTGGCAAGTTAGATTTGCTCCTTTCTCTGTAGGTATAGCGTGGCCAGTTTCCTTGACTCCTGACACTGGTATAAAGTCTCCTGCCAAGCTGGACTATGAGCTTTAATGGAGAATCATAAGCGAGAACAAAACCCCTTGTTCTCCAGAACTATTTGGTCATGAATTTATCAGAAACATGCAAAGCACAACACTCTGCATCTCTTTATCTTAGTGGTCTTCTGATTAAAGCTTGCTCTTTTAAGTATTTTTGCCTAAAGTGAAAGGCTATGCTACTTAGCAAACCTGAATTAATAAAACTGGGATTCTGTCTCTGTTGATCAATTGAATTCTGTTTTAATAGAAAGATTCAGGCTTGGTGTGTTAGTAAGCAGATGAAGGTCTGGACTTTGGGCCTCGGAAACCACATCTAGGCAAATGCCACTTCTAGGGCATCCGTGTACATGGCCAACTGTCTCTTTCCCAAATCCTGATTCTCATGAGTATCTACAGTGGAAGGAAGGATGGGCACAGAGACAGTATGACGATGCTGTCCTTCTTTCCTTTCTTTATGGATTCTGCACACATTGACCAGACTCTGCAAGTCTCTGTGGCTTTTCATTGTAATCAACAAATCTCAGGTGACAGGCACCTGCTGTAATTGCACAGAGTGTCCAGGCCTCTGCCTTCCTTGCTGTGAAAAGCCAGTGAATGATGGATTCCCATTCCTGATATTTGGGGGAGTAAATGTAACCCGAAGCTATACTTCCACCAACCTCAGAGTGATAGGCAAATCATGGGAAACCCAAAGCCAGAAATAAAAAAGACCTAAGATGATTCTGAGTGTCCTTCTATTTATGACTTAACAGAGGCTCTGACTTCCAGAAGCTTGGCAGAGATCTGAAGCAGGTACGATGCTTTCACAAGCAGCCGCAGGAGCAATCTGTTTCTCCATTGTTGCACTGCCTCCTTTCACAGAGACGCTGCTGGGATGCCCACATCTCAGAATAACGGTGAAGCCTGTGACCAATAAGCTCAGTATTGATTTTGCACAAAAGAAGGGAACAGAAGGAGTGTAGGGTCCGTCAGCAAGGGAAGCATAAAGAGAGTAGCCAGCCAACTGAAAGGTCAGCAGTGCCCCCCGCTCCCTGAAGAGTCAGGGAAGTAGAGTTCTGGCCCATTGGGATTCCAGTAAAAGATGTATGTGTGTACGTGTGTGCATGCACATGTGCATGTATGTGATGCTAGAAAACTAATGTTTGGTAGTCCTTGCTGTTAGCAGTTCCTCATTCTATAACTGGAGTGATGTCACTGTAGGAACAGATGAAACGGGGGCAGATGCTTAGATCTTTTAAAACGAAGACTGACCTGAGCAATGAAAGGCCATGTCCTTCCTGCCCTTCTTGAAGAAAGAATGTCACAACCTTCAGTTGACCATACACAAACCACTGCTTCTATGAAAACCTCACCTAGCAATTCCAATAAGCATCAAGGGCCTGAGGGTCAATGTAGAATCTCCACATTCAGAAAAACTGTACATGAAGAAATGATGTGAAACATTTTGCAAAGCCATGCAGGAAGGGACATGACCCAGGTCATGCACCAGTGTTGATGTTTAATGTGTATGTATCTAAGCTGATCTTTCGGGTCCTTTGTATCACACAGGGCTCGAGTTTCTTTTCTACTTGCAAAGCCTGTCCTCAGAAGCTGGATTGGAGTTAGCTTCTCCCTGTGCTTTTCTCTCTCCTCCCTGTAGGTGGTGCCAACACCTACACAGTGCAACTATCTGGGTTTTGAATTTCCCAGAGACAAGTCCTTAGAAACTACATCTCCTTCCAGGGACCAGGCACTTTGTGCTATTTTGCTTTTGGACAGAAACCGTGCCTAGAAACATAGGGCCAGAGAAATTAACATGAAAAGACAGAAGTGGGGAAAAGGATGGGGAATTCTATCTAAAGTTTTGGAGGGGTTCATGAGAAGTGGACCAGCAAAAGCATATATACAAAACCATCTATTCCATGGAATAAACAGCTGGTAGAAATTCCCACTACAATCCACCACATGGTAAACACAACAGAAGTCCGTAGGATTTGCAGATGTAGTTATGGATACCTTGGTGTCTGCTAGAAAACTTTTGGTAATTTCTGTGAGGTTAGTGATTTTGTTTTTGTTTCTTTGTTTCTTTTTTTTCTTGATGAAACACAGTGCTCTTCCTACAACTGCATGCCAAATCCTTAAATATTATATTTTACATTCTTGGCTTAGTAAGATGTGTCTACTAGCTGCATAGATGGTCATCAACACCCTACACCTCACAGTCTGTGTCCCTGGTCGCCCAGATAATTGTCTAGAGAGCTGAGGACTTTGAGGCACAAAGTCCACAGGCTATGAAAATATGAATTTGCCTTTCTGCCTCTTTCACTAACCTCTGTGCACTTTTAAATTTTATTTCTTACATAGATACAGCTCCTAATATGTAAGAAGTGCTTATTAAAAACTTTTACAGTGAATGGCAGAGTACAACCCAACTGCAGAAGCTTTGTCAAGAGGCTGTATGAACGTTTTATTTACAGCACAGCCCCTAGTCATTCCATCTGGCTCCATCTAGTATACCTCTCTGAGAAATATTTGTTGGGTTCTAAACTAGAACACTAACGAATCTGACTGTCACTGAATCTATTAGTTAAAGATTACAGTAGTTACTCTTCTTTTGAAAAATTGTCTTCTAAATGTACACATTCACACACACACACACACGCTTCATTTAATCCTCATAGGAACCTATGGAAAAAGCCATTTTCAAGAAATGAATTTGCCTAGTCAGAATGAGGACCTGAGGCTGATTGATAGAACCTATATATATATCAGTGTAGTAGTACTAAACTCACTGATGGCCAGGTGGAGACAGGAAGACTCCTAGGACACTATGGCCCACAATCTAGTCTAATTAGTGAGCTCAAAGTCAACAAGAGATTCTATCTCAAGGGAAATGGATGGTTTCCTATTGATGACACCTGGGCTGACCTCCATATGCCTGCACATACATTAGCGTATGCACACATGTGTGCATAAAAGAGACAGGAAACTGAGGTACAGAGAAGTGACAATATGTGCTCAGAGTCACACAGTAAGTCCCAGAGTCAGGCTGCAAATCTATGCAATGACTCCAAAGCTGGCTCTTTGATCCATGACACTGTGCTGCCCCCTCATCTATGTGGGCATCTCTGATTCTCTAAATAGCAAGCTTAATGCACCCACACTCACGTCAAGAACACTGGTGGGAGGCGGCGGTAGGAAGGGCTTTGTAAATCCAGCCTCACTCAAACTTCTTGGCAGCTGATTATCAGTGATGGTCCAGCCCATGAACCATCAATCACAAAGGGAAGTATGTTGCGCTTAGAATTTTCAAGCATTTCTGAAAGGTCATGTTTTCTAATTAGGATAAGTTCTATTAATTAAATACGCAATTGAGGTAGAAGCAACACCATGTTAGTTTTTTGGGGGTGATACCCCAAGGCTCGCAGGCAGAGGGGATATATTTTCTGTTCACTCAAAGCTACAAGCTCACATTACAGTGACTCAAGAACCCGCCATGCCTTCTACTGGGTGTTCCACCTTCTCTAGCTGGAAGGGAAAATATTCTCCATGGATCCAGAAAGAGCACAAAGAGTCTTGCAGGGAGGTTTTGATGAGCTGAGTCTGGTGCATACTGCTTCTACTCACATGCTACTGGCCTAAACATAGCTGCAAGGCTGAATCTAGTCGCAGAATGAAGTAGGAAATATAGCTGAGTTCAGGATGAAAAAGAGATGGGTTTATCGAACAACTAGCTGGCCTCTGCTGTCCATTCTAGGCTCAGAATTAACAGAAGATGCAGCCAGGAAGAGAATGTCTGACTTCTACGTTATTTCAGCATATCTATTATTGCTTTTTTTCTTTGGTTAAAGGACAGAGATGTGCCAATGGAGCCTGCAGGGAGGGAAGCAATGATTTTTAACACTCCTCTCTAAGCAGTAACTAACTGCACACCCTAGGAGGAGCCTATGAGAAATAAAATGGAGTGAGAACTTGGGGTTCCTCAAACTGGAATAGGTTTTACTCCATCCAAGGAAGCCATGGCTGATTTCCTTGCCTGCTCATTGGTCATTGAGGCTGTTGCAGTCCACCTGCATGGTTGCTGATAAATGACCATCACACAGCTTAAGGGAACAAGTTTACTTTCTTATGATAGTCTGGTTACAGTTCATAGTCCAGCTTGATGGGAGAGCATGCGCCAACACCAGGGCCGAGGGAACTGGCCACCATAACGGCTGAGAGATGGACAATCCTTACTTGCCAGACCAGCATGTCTGGCCAAGTATACAGAAGGATGCCAACTCTCTCAACCAGCTCTCTCTGATTTATCCAGGGCCTAATCCCATCCACCATGGGCTGGGTCTTCCCCAGCAGATAGACAATCTCCTTCAGATTTGCTCTGGGCTTAACTCAACCATCAACTCTCTACAACTGTGCCCAGAGCTCAAACCCTCAAGAGTCAAGTTGACACCTGTGCTTAACTATGACAGAGGCGCTCTCAGGGGAATGCTCCAAGGAGCAACTAGGACTTCCAGTTCTCTACTGTCACTATGGTGACCATGGCCAGCATTCCATCCCATTCTCTGATGAACCTGGAACCTCCAGGTATTAATGAGTGAGAGCAAATGTCTGTGGATAGCTTCAGAAAACACGCAAAAGGTAAACCTGCACCTGCACAAGTGGGGCTGGAGGGAGCCAGTCAGCTGTCTTCCTCCCTCTCTTCCTCTGTCCCTCCCAGAATCCAGGGCTCTCTAGCGCACCTGAGGAAGTGTGAGTTTGCAAACAGCTTTTCAGGATCAGACCAGCTATGGGTAGAATGCTAAGAAGGTGCTCTGGGGCAGAATGTAAAGTTGGCATTTGCACAGATCACTGATTCATCCCCCCGCCCAACCCTGCACCAAAAATTAAAAAAAGGAGAAAAATAATTGGAATATTCTTCAACTCTGCGGTACTACTCTCTAAATATTTATTTTTATTTTTTCTTAGTTTTACAAGCTTATTGAGTACTTATTCCTGCCTCTCTCCTTCCTCCTTCCTTCCCTTCATCAATCCATCCCACTCTCTCTCTCACCCTCCCACCTATCCACTTGTCTACTCTTGTGGGGTTCAGGCCTTTGTGGCAAACCAAGTGGCCTCTTCTTGCACCTCCCCACTGATGGGGCATTTCCCTTCACTGAATAGGTATTTCCACAGCTACCTCTATGGATATTTTTTTTCCTTTTCTTTTTCATAAATAGAAGCAGCTACATGCTATTGAAGATTATCTTTCCTAAGAATATATATTCAATGACTGAGAAATGATGAACTGCTGTGTCCATTTTCCTGTCAGCAAATCATCTTTCCAGGCATCTTATCTGCTGAGAAAAAAGCCCCCCCCCCAATAAAAAAAAAGAGACAGAGACAGAGACAGAGAGACAGACAGACATAGGCAGTCAAGAGAATGATATCCCCAAGAACCCATGCCCAGTGGCTTACTTCTACTAGCTAGGCCCCACCTCCTGGCTTCCTTCCGCACCTCCCAAAATAGTACGACTAGCCTGGGCACCAAGTGTTCCACATATGAATCTGTAGGGGAACATTGATAGCAAAACTACAATAGTAAGGCTGAAAAGCTTATAAACAATGGCAAGAAAATATAAAAGAAAATGTAACGAAAACAAATGCTGTGAAACACAAAACACTACCGATCAGGAAGCACAGTCATGAAGTGCGCTTCTCCGTGTCGCTCTTGCTAAACATGCCCATCGCCAGAGACTAAACAACAACAAAAATTAAAGTGACGCAGCTTGGGAGAAATATTTTGAAACCAATTAAATCCTAAGATTCTAACGTCCTCCTTGGGCATTATGGAAATGGAGAATTTCAGGGATATTGTTACAGGGAGGTAAACAAGGCCTTGCATCTTTCCAATGGAAGACGTTTGGAGACAGATGGAAATGCCTGGGCCCTTTTTCTGACCTCTGTGAACTCCAGCATGGAGCTTTCTTCCCTTGTGAAAATGCTTCTGCCATTCCTAAGCAGGCCGACTCACAGCTTTGGGTGACCTTTAGATTCCCCTGAGACTTAGGAATGCTTGGGTCCTGGAGCTTTCATTCCCTTCCCCCAGACTCCATCGCATGGCCGGCACGGCAGCTATAATATCTTTTTGTTTGTGTTTGTTTCAACAATACAGAGGGGGTGGTCCTTTCTCTATAGTTACTGGCTCCTTTTTACCAAGAACAAACAAAAATCTTCCAACCACCCCCTTAGCCCTCTCCATGCTTTCTCAGCCAAGAGTTTTCTCAGCTGCAATGTATTCCATCTTTACAAACTCTCAGCATCAGGTTTTTTTTTTTTTTAACTTTCCATTTATATAATTGCAGAGGCTCTGGACTCCATGTGGGCTTTCCCAGAACCTCCATAATCCGCCTCCAGACAGTGAGTCACCCCAGGGGAGCAGGTCTCACAATAAGGAGGGATGCTTGAGGTTTTGACAAGGACTCCACCCTGTTACCCCTTTTTCTGCCCCCTTACTACACACACACAGTTTAGGCCAAGAGCTGCTGAGCTTGCCCTACCTACACCGAGTGCTGAAAGAACTTCCATCTCTTAGCTCCCAGCTCCCAGGTTGACAAGCTTCCTGCACCCTTTCTCTGAGAACTACCCTTTCAACCACGCCAGGCTCAGTGTTCTGCAGCTCCTTCTGGCTAGTAGATCTTCTGATGGTCTCCAGAATTACAGCTCTGGTTTGAATCCTGCCTCATTTCACATCTCCAGCACGATCATAAGCATCTTCCCTACTGCGGCACTACTGACAACACAGTTCGACTCCATCCCTGTGACAGGTAGATACAGGTATCAGCTTGACTACTGCAGGCTGAGCTTTGGGCTCATCTATAGAGAACAGATAGCTAAGGGCAAGCCTGCAGGAGATTGTCTGATGGATGAAAGAGCATGGGTGGGACCATTTCTTGGGCAGGTGAATAAGATATGGGGGAGTGGCAAGACCAGTGAAGTCCTTGCATGTGAGTCCACTGCTGTACTTCTTTAGCTGGTTCAGTAAGTTGGCACTCTTCAGCATACTTGGGCAGACAATGTTATCTGGCAAGAAAGGTTTGCCCCTTTCTCAACAATGTTTTTGGTTTAGACAGTTCCCTCAGCTCCTGGTGTTGGTATGAATTCTCCTGCCAAACTGGACAATCGTAAAAAATAAAGCCACTGTGTTCCCATAAAACATTTTGTGGTGAATTCATTTGCAACATGGAGACAAATTGTGACAGTCCCCAGAGCAGGTCAGTCTTGGGGGGGCACTCCACTGCTATCTCATTTTATACCGTTTTACTGTTGTCTTATTCACAGGAGACCATGGGCAATTCATAACGTGTCACACTAGGTGCTGAGTTTCACACGATGAAACTTTTGATTCTCACTATAGTCAAGCAAGACAAGACAAGTACTGACCTGTCTGCAGAGACCCACAGCTCAGCTCAGAGGCTCCATGGACCACAGGAAATATCAGTTCCTAGAATTCGGTCTTTAATCTTCACACTCCCCAGAGATTCAGAGGATTGCTACAAGACTGCAAATAAGTTTCACAGTGACTCTCATCCACTCACTGTTTTCATAAGTGGCCATCAGGGAAATGCTTCGGATTCACTCTGGAAATGACTCGATGGCCAAGCACTTCTGCTTATGAAGTAGATGGAAAGGCATGGGAGGGCTCTGACTACAGAAGGCCTTCCAAGGTATTTTAATAATATTCTGAGCTGATCACATGGTAGAGATCGTTTCTCACTATTTTTCTGTGGGTGATTTTAGTCTGCTTTGGGACTTAAGGTGTGGGAGAAACTCACTCAAAATAAAATCATAGAACCTATTGTCATTGACCAATAACTTATCCCAATGCCACTGAAAAATTCTCCCCTGCAATCAGCACTGGACATTGAGTGGATGCCTCAATTGCACTTCAAGGTTCAAATCAGTTTCGTGATATGGAGTGTTAGATATGGATATGTTAGAGGTTGGGAATTTATCTTGCAAGGCATAGCATTTGCCTAGCAAGCTCAGGGCTGGGTTCAGTCCTCAGTATCACACACAGAAAAAGAAAAGAAGAGAAAAGAAAAGGTATTTGTATGCAGAATGCAGATGCCAAGTGTAATACAGCATGTTTCCCAAACTAAAATATTTGGTGTTATGGTTTGCATATGAAGTGCCCACCATGGAGGCATGGCCCAAAGGCTTAGTTCCCTGGTAGTTTTGGAGGTACCAGAAACTTCAAAGTGAGACCTAGTCTTCACTCGGGGGAGGTGCTTAGAGATGTCTTGTCCTTCTCTTTGGTCTTCTTCTGTCCCTCTCTGCTTCCTGTGTGTCATGAAGTGAGTGATCTCTGCCACATGCTCCTGTCACCATGAGGTTCTATCTTGCTCTGGGTCAATGGAGTCAAGCATTTTGAACTTGATTCTTTGAAATCATTTCCCCTTTTAAACTATTCTGTCAGATATTTTGCATCAGCAACTACAGTAGTGACATAGAGGATTAGCAATGCTTAAGAAACCCCCAGAGAAGTGAGAAAAGAAGGGGGGAAATTAACTTTGAGGGATAGAGATTCCTGCTTGGCTTTTTATTGTAAGACCTAAAAACTTTAACAGAATATACAATTGGGGGTATTTAAAACAAACTCCAATACATCAAACAAGTCATCCATATTTAATACCTGATGATATCTTAGGAAAGGGAGAACATATTCCCCCCAAAGCTATTATCTGAGTAATCATCTTAAATGGGAAAGGAATGTACAAGCAGCAAATGCACAAGTTTGGGATGTTTGCATAGTCTTGGGAGCTTGTATCTGTAAAATGACTGCAAGAAATGGATGTGATAAGCAAGGACAGGGACATGCAAAACTACAGGCAAAAACAAAGATCATCTCTTTGCTAAAGTCATCCGGAAATGACAAAAACAAGTAGCAAAATGTATATCACAGAATTGAGCCATAAAACAGGTTGAATTCATGCTATTGTAAGCATAATTTTATTCTATTTGAGATCCAACCAGGATTAGAGATTGGGTATAAGAAGGAAATAGATCAGAGACCCTCCAGCTGCCTCTCTCTCAGAAATCAGGTCACGCCTCCCCAGCAGTCTGTCCCTAGAAAAAGGGCATCCAGGCCTTGCCTGAGGGAGAAGAGAAGGCACAGCCTTCCACCTTGCAGCTGTGAGATAAACCTATGGTCTTCCTAATGTCTGACTCTCCTGGGCATGTAGATCAGGCTAAATGACATGGTATGGAACTTCCTGCCAACCCCCCCCAACTCCTGAAGCTACAAGAAACGTCAGAATCTCCCTTTGTTTGAGAAGTTTCTAGAAGATTTCACTGAAGTCCCCCACCTCCCCCTGTCATAAAGGACATCTCTCCTAATTCAGTTTCTCTCTGCAGTGAAGGCCTACCTTCCCCTTCAGAGTCCTGTCTCCCCTATAGCACTTCCTCTGGGTTTGAAGAGAAGGTTCACTCTCTCTCTCCTTATCAGCTGCCTCTGGTTTGATGCTGCCTGTCCCCAGGCGCTCTCCTAACACCCTCCCACCACTTCAGGGCTGATCATGGCCCCCAAGGTCACGAGGTTCTCTCTACTAACAAAGCTCACTCTGAAGGGTACTGGCCTCAGCTTCCTTCTCCTGGAACTAATCATCATGCAATGGATTATAACATACGTTTGTACTTTCTCTGTGAGTTTTCTGATATAATCACTGTGTTAAGTTGTTTTGTTCCACTTCTTACATCTTCACACCCACCACCACTATCCAAAATCTTTATCCTTCACAAGCAGAGCCTATGTATTCAGTGCTAACTGGAGTGTGAGTCTGCAGGCACAAGGCACAAGGCTAGGCGTGTATTCTCAGCCTGTGCCAGCATTCAAGCTGTGCAGACTTTACACAGTTGGGGGCGATCATGGAGGCCAAGGCTAAGGTGACTACGCTGCTTGTGTGACAGTCTGTGCCATAAAAATGGATTCCTACTTGCTGAGCAAGAAGGTTAAATTAAACACAATGTGCACTCCATCCATTGCAATGAGTGTTGCCTTAATGATTCTAAAGAGCCCAGGATTATCCTGTGGGACTAGAGGTGAGGGCAGAGAACAGTCATCTACTGTGGATTGCTCTGACTCAGAAGCTGTGCTAAGCATATATAAATCTCTAGGAATCTTAAAAAAAGGAAGGAGGCTGGGAGACAATTCAGACAACAGAGTGTTTGCCACATAAGCACAAGAACCTGGTTTTTATGTGCACCCATAAAAAATGCCTAGTATAGTGGTACATACTTGTGATCCTAGCACTTGGGAGGCAGAGATAGGCAGTCTTCTGGGGTTCACTGGCCAGTCCACTTAGACCCTGTCCCCAAAACCAAGGTGGCTGGCTCCTGAGAAATGATACCCAAGGTGTTCTCTGGCCTCCATACACACGTCCAAACGTATAGGTGAATACACACACATACATGGTCACTCACACGAACGGGTACCCATATACACTTGCCACCCCTGACACACAAATGGTTTGAAAGGAACATGTCTACAGCTGACTTTACCTTTGTGTAACAAAAGGCAGCAGGGGAGGGCCTAGACCCCACGTCGGTCTGACAGACCCCTGCTTCTTTTACTGTGCCAAGCTCTCTAGAGACATTTATGTTTCCTCATCTCACTCAGAGAAGCAAACAGGGAGCTAATGCTGAATGAATTGCATTGACCTTTGCCCTCCAAGTTCTAGACTCTTCACTAGGCCATCTTTCCAGCAGCCTTTCCAGTGTGCTGCGTGACAGCCTTCAGCAGGCACGCCTGCTCTTCTCCTGAGGTGTTGGCCAGCTGCCCTCGCATGCATACTTTACTTGACCCACCATCTTTCTTTTCCTTTCTAACACCTGCTTTAAATCCTTGTTGAAAAGAGGCTATGAGATGAGATGAGAAATTGGACTCAAATTGTAACTCAACATCAAAAGTACATACATCAAATTCTATCACAGCCAACACAAAGAAATACTCCAACCAAAAAAGCCTCTCTTAATATTAAAACCAAAACGTACCTTATAATACTGCTTTCTGACTTACTAAAGTTACGGTAAAAGCTTAATTAGCCAGCCCTCCACTAATTTGCACCCTGGATAAGCATGATTTTTAAAATTCTATTTAAAGACAGAGAAGCACTCCATACTTAAAGTGCATCCCACGAGCAGGAGATATGCTCAGTAGGTAAAGCGATGGCTACACAGGCATAAGCCTAACAACCTGAGTTCAGATCCCCAGATCCTATGTAAAAGCCAGACCCGGTGGCATAAAGTCTGTGATTTTAGTGCGAGCTTACAGTCAGTCAGTGCTTATGCAGCAGTTGTGAAGAGAGCCAGTCTCAAGGAGGTGGAAAGGTGAGCAAATAACACTTGAAAGCCTCCACAAATGCATATGCGCGTGCGCATCGCGCGCGCGCGCGCGCGCACACACACACGCACACACATTGCTGGTATGGACACATAACAAACAAAGTACGTTAATTGCTGACTGAACAAAGCAAATCTCAGGCTATGTAGTGGGGGTGGGTACAAGCTAACTCCTCTCTGCTCCTAGTTAATCTGGAAATGCAATTGCGCCCCCCCCTTTCCCAGTATTCCATTTCTGCAGCTGCTGCAATGACCAATCTGGAAGAATGTCTGGGCTGTGGATGAAGCTCAGGAACGGAGTGCTTGCCTGCATGGGTGAGGTGGCCCCTGGAGTTAATCCCCAGTGCTAGAAAAGTCTACACTCTTAGTAAGAACGCTGAAGAACTAGCTGCAAAGTCCTTGTCACCTACAGTGTACTTGTCCCATTTACCTTACATCAGAAAAGTCAGTCATACTAACAAACAAGATCAAGCTGCTCTTCCTAAGCCAGCAAAGATGATGCACACAAGACACTACAGAAAGAGAATTTCTTGCCCTTATTATGTGTGGTGCATTATTATTTTTCTATTCTATAGATTGGTCACTGAATACTAGACTGGTTTCAGTGTTCAATAATAGGTCAACCCAGGTATAAGCCAAATCCACCTACTAAGCACTGTACAATTGAGTTAGCTTAGCTTATTCCTGGTCTCTATTAAGTAGAAATACTGACCCCTATCTCTGCCTCTATAGTTTGATTCATTTACCAGGGTGTGTGTATGTGTCTATGTGCACGTGTGTATGTGTATGTGTGTCCATGCATGCATGTGAGCATGAGCACAGAGAGACTAGAGGATACTGTTTTTGCTAAGAAGCCATCTACCTTGTTTTTTTTGGAGACTGTCTCCCAGTGGGCTGAAACTCACTAATTAGGCAGTACTGGCTGGCCAGGGAGCCCTGAGTAGGCATCCGTCTTTTTGATGTAGATTCTGGGGATTGATTTCAGGTCCTCATACTTGTGCAGCAAGTACTTGACCAGCTGAGCTATTTCACCAGCCCTAACAGGTTATATTTCATGTTACTAAAACCAGTATCACTACCAACTCCATTACTTCAAAAGAATAATTGATTTGAACAAGAATAATAAGTTGTGTTCAATTCACATGACACAATAAGAGACAGACTTTCTATGGAAGATGCGAAAATGATTGTTCTCAAATATTTAAGAAAAATATATGAATAACAATATTCACCATCTGAAAAAAATCTCAATTCTCTTCCCTAACACCCACCCACAAAGCTTTACAGAACCCATTTGACTGCCAGCTGTCATTCTATAAACTGTCACTCATCTAGAATTTCATGCTTCACTTGAGTTTCAATACTTGCTGGAGCATTCTGGAAAAAAATAATAAATCTCTCTCCTCTTTGAGCCCTATCTTCCTGAAAATGTGCTATCTCGTGGGAGGACTGAGTGTGGCAGATGAAGGTCTCATGTGCCTACATTTTCATTTGTCTTTCCCAAATTTGACTTTAAAAAAAAGGAATAGTTACAATGATTACAGAGGACTCACACTTATATTCCAGCTATGGTGGGGAACTGGCTATAGTTAGTTATACACACTGAGTGTTGTCAACAGCAAGAAAGTTCATATAAATAAAAAAAATTAAACTTGGTCTAATGAGGATTCTTCTTTAAATTGTAGGTAAGGAGCCAGCCAGATGGCTCAGTGGGTAAAGATCTTGTCTAAACCTGACAATCTGAATTTAGAACCCCTATGGTAGAAGAACTGATTCTTACAATTGTCTGACACACACACCATACACACATACACGCGCGCGCGCGCGCACACACACACACACACACACACACACACACACACACACACACATTGGGCAAATTTTAATTTTACCTGAAAAGGAGAAAATGTGAGAGCTGCAGACATACTCACAGGAAGAGTTAATTAACCTCTACTCTGAGGGTCTGTGGTAAAGAAACGTTATTTCTGCACACATAAGCACATGCACTGTGATGCTGGAATAGTTAACCTCAATGGTCAACTTGATTGGGTGTGTCTGTAAAGAGCAATTCCAGAGAACTGATCGTGAGGTCTTAGTTAATGAATGGCTTAATCTCCAGATAATTCGAAATGTGATCAGATTGTTGGGGAGTGGTATAGCTGTGTATGTGGGCAAATCTTAGGTCACTAGAAAGCATGTTCTTGGGGCGACATCTTTTCTGACTCTTCCTGTTGCTTAGCTTCCTGTATCCTGTGTCCCGAGCTGCTCCCCAGTCCTGCTGGTCAAGATGAACTGAAAAAACTTCAGAAAAATACATATTTCCACTCCAAGATGCTTCTGTGGAGCATTTCATCACAATGACCAAAACCAAACACATGCACGCACAGACTTACATGTCTAAAAGGCTGGGAAATAACTTGAAAAATAATGACTTATTTTGGGGTAACCATGAAAGTTATGAGCTTTGTGCCTTTTAGCGTATCTGAGAGTTTCCCATGTGGTTTCTTCTTGCTCCTTTATAGAAGTCAGGTGCTTTTGTCAAAGCATTTGAATGGCAAGGAGGACTGCTGTTAGAACCAGCACATGCGGGTCACTTCCGGGTCAGTGGAGCAGGTCTTTCCTTGCAGTGTCAGCTGATTTAACTCTCCAGGAGCCAAGGATGTCGCAGGACTTAATTGTGTCTTTCATGACAGCCGTGTCAGACACTCTGAGCCCTGCCAGCAAGAGCCTTCTGCATCGTATAAAACAGCTGACACGGTCACCAAATCTTCCACCAGACCCAGTTACAGGGCTAAATATGCGTGCCAAGATGGAAGACGCTACACTTGCATTAAGGTTTGAAAAAAACCAAGTTATTGGCTAAAATCGCTTGTTAGACAGCCATTTGAATAATACTCCATTGCTTCTTTTGAAATGCTAAGCTTCAAGAAAATCTTAAGTGTGTGCGACAAAGAATTTTCTTCCTGGTGATCAGCTCCTGCTTGGAATAAAACTGTAGTCAGAGGAGCTTTCTTTGATACACTGGGTAACCTTGGGCATACTATTTACTGATTGAACTTGTTTCTCTGTCTGTAAAACAATGTGTATAAATGCTCCTTGACCCTGACTCCCAGCATCACAGTGTGAAAGGAGCAATGTTCTCTCACAAAAACCTAAGGTAATGTATCCTGGATGCCGTCACCGCTTTGAAACATAGTAAAAGAGATCTTCAGAACGGACCAATGAGACGATCATTTTTTTTTTCTTGTTTTCTTGAGACAAAGTCTCATCGTCTAGCCTGAGTTGGCCTCAAACTCACAATCTTCCTATGTCTGCTCCCCCAAATACTAGGATCCTAGGCATGGGCCACGGTACTTGGCTTTGGCACCCATTTTCTTGGTCCTTTAAAAATTTTAAATCAGCTGCTCCAAGTTCTGAGACTGTGAACGAGGTGTGTGTTTTTTAGGTGTGCAGTGTCTGCTCACCTGAGAAACCAGGGTCACGAGAATACAAATGATCCTGAGACAGGACTTGTGAGAGAAAGTGGCTTGCCACAGGCTCGCCTGCACGACATGCTTAGCTGTCATTGCAAGCAGGGAGCTGGCATGTTTTGCCCTGCAGCTTGATGAAGCTGCACTCACACAGGACCTTCACTACCTAGGCCACAGATGAAGCCAGCCTTCCAGCAGCTCCTGAGAACGTCATGGGAACTAGATGCCAATAGCTGAGAATGAAGCGTATTTGCTAAGCATGTAGGAGACCCTGGCTTCTGCAGGAGAAAAAAAAAAGAGGAGGAAGAAGACAAAGAAGAGGAAAAAGACAGCCACATCCTATACACTGTGTGACTGAAACCTCAAAGGCGAGTGAGTATTTAAGGTGTGATGCATTTCCTGAATTCAGCTTTGACACAAGGATGATTTCACAGAAATCTCCTTAATACTGACCTCCAGGTGTGAATCATGTCATTTCTGCAGGATCTTCTGGTATGCCAGGGACAGAGTGGAGAGGGGACGACTGGCTGTTCAATCCTTATGGAAACAGCTGCTTTAGGAAGTGGCTGCCCAGACAGCCCTGATTTCCAGCTGTGCTTGAAGGAGAGCTGCATCCGGCCAAGGGGAGAGAGAGGAATTGGTGTGCTGCTCTAGGGGGTCTTCACAAACACTCCCTCTGTGTCCTACTTGTTTCCTTCTGCAGGGCAGACAGCGAGAGAGCCATGTGCAGAATATGGAAGCCTGCCCTCAGGAGTGTCTGCTCAGAAGAAGGGGAGAGAGAGCCCTGGGCTGTGGCCAGGTCCCAGACGGACAGCCAGGACTAGGAATACATTTCATCTTCATCCCTTCAGATTTGGGATTCATCTGCCCGGGGGAGAAAAGGATTAGATTTCCTTTCTTGTGGGGGCATGCCAGAGAAAATAAAACCGTTTTAATGTATAGCATACGTCTCAAGTGGATGCCAGGAACCAGTGTCAAGGTCGCTGGCAGAGGGATGAGGAGCAAACATTCCGAATTGCAAAGCGCAAGGGTAGTTATCACGGACGACCACTTAAGAAGCCCTGCTCCCTTAAACAGAACTGAATTGAGGTGAAAGAGGAAATTGAGCTAGCCAGGAGGTAGTGATGTGGACTTGGGGGTCTCATTCCCTGACCCCTTTTATCCTCTGAAGCTTGTGCATGGTCCCATCTGTAATCACTAATCAGATACTTAATTTGTTAAATTTGTACATTGAGTTTTTGGTTTGGGTGTTTTGTGGTGTTTTTTTTTTTTAATAAATCACACTAGTTTTTCAGTGAATAAGCTCTTCATAATAAAAACTCTTGGCTACTAAATAATCTATTCTAAAAAAATCCACATATGTATACTTGGCATTAAAATTTCAATAATAATACCCAACTGAGGTGATGGTGTGCTTTTCACATTTATAAAGGGAACTATTTACAGAAAATACTTTCCAGAAGTTTGTTCAAATTCATAGAGCATGGATTTCTATCCTATGGGAACAAACTTATTTCTCACTTCTAAAAATCTGTTTGAATGTCATGACTCCATTTGTGATTAATGAAGATACACCTGGAAACTACTTGGAAGAAATTAAAACATAAGTATTATTGATTCTCATTATTTGTGGGTTTCATATTTGCAAATTCACTGTGGCTAAAATTTCTCTGTAGCTTCCTAATCAATACTCATGGCAATTTTGTGGTCAGTCATGAATGTGAGGAGAGGAGGAACTTTGGGGTCACCCAAAGTGTACATTCACAGCTGACCATCGACAGGGAGATGTTACGCCTTCCTGCTCCAACTCGCCTACTTGAAGTGTCCCTTGTGCTGACAAATGAGTGCCAAGCTTTTCGCAATTTTGTGATTTTTTTTTCAGATTTGAATTTGATGATACATTGCTTCATTCATTTTGGTCTTTTACGACAATTTGATGTAGGAAAAAAATTAAAGAAGTTAGAACTTCAAAGTTTTGAAACAAATGCTTAGTATTATTTCATAATACAGCATTGTTATTTTAATTTTCATAGCTTTGGTCCTGTCCTTTTATTTCTGTAGTTAGATCAGACTGAGGACCTATTTAAATATGAAATACTGCTATTTTTATTTGTTATTAACTCAGATTTTCCTACCTAAAAATAAAAAAGCCATTTTTTTTGAGAAAAATGTGCCAATTTTTATTTTTGTGCTTTATGTTAGTGATTCTTCTGTTTTCCTACTGCCCAAGCACAGGGCTAAAGCACCGTCTAGTGTTTCCATTGTAGTCTGACTGTGAAATGCCCCTCCACACGTTCATGTGTTTGAATACTTAGTTCCTTGCTAGTGGCATGGTTGGCAAAGATTGTGGAACCTTTAAGAGGTGGAGCTATGCTGGAGGAAGTCAGTTACTGGGAGTGGGGCTTGATGTTTTATAGCCTGACCCCACTTCCTCCCAATTTTTGGCTCCTGAATGTAGATGCAATGTGACCAGCTGCTTCATGTTCCTGCCATGGTGGGTGGAATCTCCTTGAACCATGAGTCAGTCAAAGTCTTTTTTCTTTGAGGTTGTTTCTTGTATTTGACTTATTTAACAGAAGAAGTAACTAATACCATTTCTAAGATCGGGAAGGCTATGGTGTACCTTCTTTAAAAAATGTGTATATGCATAGTGTCAAACTTAGATACAGGTATCAACTTGACAGTTTGAAGGCTCAGAGCTCTGGGAACATTTATAAAGCACTGGCTTGCAGAGGATTGTTTAGTTGATGGGGAAGGTCCAGCCCATGTGGGTGGGACTAGAACCTGAGCAGTTGAATAGGATGGTGGGAAGCGATTAAGGAAGTTGGCATCCTTTGGTATGCTTGGCCAGTCATGCTCATCTGGCAAGTAAGGATTGCCTTTCTCTCAGCAGTCCTGTGGGTATGGTGTAGCCAGTTCCCTCAGCCCTTGGTGTTGGTGTGGGCTCTCCTGCTAACCTGGTGTCATATAGTTAAGCACAGGTGTAAACTTGACTGTTGAGGGTTTGAACTCTGGACACAGTTGTAGAGAGCCGATGGTTGAGTTAAGCCCAGAGCAAATCTGAAGGAAATTGTCTAGCTGATGGGGAAGACCCAGCCCATGGTGGGTGGGAATAGGCCTTGGATAAATCACAGAGAGCTGGTTGAGAGAGTTGGCATCCTTCTATTCACTTGACCAGAAATGCTGGTCTGTTGAGTAAGGATTGTCCATCTCTCAGCCGTTATGCAGTGATGGTATGGCCAGTTCCCTCGGCCCTGGTGTTGGTGCGTGCTCTCCTGTCAAGCTGGACTAAGAACTGTAACCAGAAATCATAAGAGAATAAACCCCTTGTTCCCTTAAGCCATTTGATGGTCATTTATCAGCAACCATGCAGGCTGACTGCAACACCTGGACAAGGAGATGTCATCAAGAATCATAAGCCAAAAGAAAACCCCCCTGTTTCCCTATAAGCCCTTTGGCTGTGAATTTATCAGCAGCATACAAGCAACCTAAAACACACAGCTTTGTTCAATTCCAAGTGACAGTTCTGTCAGCACAGAATGGTAATGAATCCACACGTGTTAAATGAGGCATCTCTGAGCAGAAGCATAAATGTAAAAAGATTATCTACTGACATACAAGCTCATGAAAACCTGTGACCATGGGTCTGAGGAAGCAACCTTTTATTTATCCTGGGAGCAATGGGTTGGTATTTGCTAATTTAGTGAATGTAGGGAAAAAGAAAAAAAGGGAGGGAAAAGAATTTTAGTGGAAATGGCCATTTAATAGTCATCCAAGTAACTGCAATGGATCAAAGACAATGGCAAACTTGCAGACATTTATGTTTGTATGATTTCGGAAGACAAAAGTCTGGTAATAGGGTAGTAATCATAAAGTTCCTGTTTTTAGAAAATTTGCCTAGCTAATGTCACTATTTCAGTAAACAGAGTGGTTCCAAGGCCGTATGAGTTTTCCTGTCAAAGAAACAGTTCTTGTCAAGTAAACTGGATGAACTCTGTGGGATTTCACAGCCCACAGCAAGATAGCACAAGAGCCATTTCCTGCAGAAAGCCACCTTTCACCACCTGGAAGGCCTGCTGACCGTCCACATCCATACCATGACCATGGATGCAGCCTGTGGCCCCCACTCCACAGCCTCAGCTATATCTGGCCAAATCCCAGACTGGAGTCATACACAGCAAACGTGCCTAGGTGGAGGGTCTTGTGCTTGATCTTAACTTCACAAAACATGTTTGTGCAGCTGCTGAAGCTCAGTCCAGCTTCCTGTTCTTATTCTTGGCTGCTTCACATTAAGCAGCAGCATATTGAACCAAGAGGTGGGAACAAGAGAAATGTTTTCTGCCCTGTAGAGATCCCTGGGCAAACTCTACACTAGTTCTTGTACAGTGTACAACTAATACCTTAAGATGTAATAGGACTACACATTGAGCATCTCAGATATGGAAACCTGAAATCCCAAAATGCTCCAAAACTTGCAGTCTATGGAGCACTAACATTATGCCACAAGTAGAAAATTTCATGCCTAACCCAGTCTGATAAGTTGCCATCAAAGCATAGATGTGTGAGAAATATTGTGTAAGTTGGGTATGGTGGTGCACCCCTAGAGTCCCAGCACTTGGGGCTCAGAGGCAGGAGAATCAGGGATTTAAGGTCATCTTTGCTACACAGTAAATATGAGACCATTCTGGGCTACATGATACCCTGCCCTAAAATACCTCAAAAAGAGCAAAACTGTATAAAGTTAACTTCTTGTCTGTGTGCACAAGAGACAGAAATGACCTTACAGGTAAATGAAACATAAATCTACTTTGTATTTGCACTTGGTTCTAAACTCAAGACAACTCATTATATATATGCAAATATTTAAGAATCTAAGCAAAATTCAAAATTTGAAGTACTTCTGGTCCCAGGGATTTCAAATAAGGTATATGTAACTTGTGTTTAACTCAGACTAAATCATTTCTTTTCAACTCTAGGTGGACGATTACTTATAGGTATGTCTTCTTTTGACTTATTTCTTACATTGCCCCTAAGTCAGTGCATTTAAAAGAATGAGTTTTACATACATTTACATCTTTATGTGGGAACAAGTGTGGCCAGGAAACTAGAAAGGGGCTCAAGAGGCTCTAAGGGAGAAGAATGGAGAGGGTAACAGCACACGTGATATGGAAATAGACAGGAACATGGGTCAGGGATAAGGCATAATGGGAACAAGGACAGAAGATAAGAGGAGCTCGGGGAAGGGGTCAACCAAAACTCTGCATGTATGAAAATATCACCAGGAAACCCACTACTTTGTATGCTACTTAAAAAATGAAACTATAAATACTAATTACACTGATTTTAATAACAGTTTTCTAAGTTCAAAGAAAAGTTCACAAACATAAGCACAAATAAACCTTTCAGTCACATTCTGATCCATTTTGAAAGGATCCAGGTAGAAACAAACCTTTCTACCATTGAGCAAGACTATCAACATGGCGACAATTTTAATGCAGAACTAGATGTGCTTATATAAAAACTGACACCTCTTCATACAACACTTTCTTCAAAGTGTTTTCCTATGAAAGGAGGAATGTAGTAGGACTGGCCAGGAGGGGTGGTGCGCACCTGCTGAGCCAGCACTAAGGAAGCTGACGCAGAAAAATTGAGTTTGAAGCCAACTAACTCAGGGCACACTTTGATACCCTGCCTCAAAAGGAAGAAGGGAAAGGAAGAAGGGAGGGATAGTGTGGAGTGAAGGGAAGGAAGGAGAAAGGGAGGAAAAGAAGAAGGGAGGGAGGAAGGGAAGGAGAGAGGGAGATGAAGAGAAAAGGAAGGGAGAAAGAAAAAAGGGAGGGAAAAGAAGGAAAGAAGGGAGAGAGAGAACAATGCAGTTACTCATCTTCCAAAAAGAAAATTTTTGTGTTTCCAAATATAATGAACAAGAATGTCAAGAATTACAAGTAGAATTCAGTCAGTAAATGACAGCTTTCAGAGAATGACATTTTCTTCCATTAAGACAATTACTGTTGAACATGAATATGATTATAAAATTCAAGTAGATGAATGTATCTTAAGACACTCAGATTCTTAACAAAATTTAAAAGCAGCGATTTCCAAGGTTTTTCCACCCTAGAATGATTTTTGAAAAATCTGCAGAGCATGAGCTCCACATGACTATGTAATAAGCCATTTCCCAAAAGATAATTTATCTTTTAATTGACTACATGATTATATGGATTATGTCGCAAACTGGTGAATTTTAGAGTCAGGCATGACTTCAATCAGGAGTAATATAAATGTGGTTATAAATAGCAAAAGAGAATTAGTACAAAAGACCCCTCAGGTAGTTTACAGGTATCTTCTCATGTATGGGCACTGCACAGCAACTAAAACATGATGTTCTATTATCTAATGTAAAACACTGTTTGTATTAGGTACTATCAATGACACTGTGACTTAATAGAACAACTCCATATCTCGGGTGGAACATCACAGTAGCTGAGTCTGTGGTAGAGAAGAATTTTTCACTCATGGTCCATCCATAAGCAGAGAGCAAGGCCATAAGTGGTCAGGGATAATATTCTCTGAAGAACTCTCTGCTTCCAATGATCAGCAAGGTCATATTTCCAGAACCTCCCTGAATAACTCCACTAGTTGGAGACCAAGCATTCTCAAGATAAACCAAGGGTAAGGTAAAGACATTTCAAGTTCAGTCCATAACATCGTTTAAAGTAATGTTGGACATTATCTCTCTGACATTTTTTAATGGCTTTAGGGCTGTTGACAACAGGGTAAAAGGCCAGGACTGGGTGATTTTGAGGAACCAGTCTATGAAGGGAAGTGTCTGAGGACAGACACTGAAGGAGGCAAACATTGGTTCCCCAAAGATGTCCAAGGTCTGATCCCCAGAACATATGAGCATGTCAGTTTAGACAGCAAAAGGGGCTGTGCAGGTGTGGTTTAAATGAAAGATTTTGACACGGCATCCACTTGGATTATCCACGTGGACCCAGTATCAACACAGAGGTTCTTGAGAGAGTCAAGCAGACATAACAAGAGAAGAGAGGGGTGGAGGTGGGCAGAGAGAAAGATAGATGCCAGACGGTATTCTGTTCCAGGTTTTGAAGACGGTAAAAGAGGCCATGGAACACAGCAAGTAGCTTCTAGAAACTTCCAGGAGGAGACGCATCCTCCTAATGGCACCTTGACTTTAACTCGGTGGGTCTTGCTTTAGAGGCTGTCCCCTCTCAAATCAAAAGATAATGAACATGTACTATTTTCAGTTACTAATTTTGTGATCATCTGTTGTAGCAAACATATAGTCAGCCATTGAAAGATCAGCATCTCAGGAATTGAGCTGCTAGACTGGGACTTAGAAAGGCTTTTCTCACTTATTATCTCACTATTTTATAGCAGCATCTCCGGTACATCTAGAAGTTCTTTCACATGAGAACGTGACATAGAGATCTGTATGCTCCTAACACTAACTAGGATTATTTATTAAGTAATCCACATTTCCCAGTGACACGAAATATGTTCATTAGTCCAGGCTATACTCTGTGCACCTGTGCACGTGTATTCTTACATGCATAAGTTAGCTAGACTCTCTCCTTTGTCCTACATGTCTTTCATCAGTATTGCATGTTATGTAATTGGCCGTCCTCATTGGAGACACAGTGTTATTGGATATTTCAAGGGACTGGTTTTATGGGTGAACCAAAAAGCTCCATAAAAATAATAGAGTGAGCTATGAAGACAAAATATAGCGGCTGCTTGTTCTCTGTTGATATAGTCCTCTGTGACAGGAATGATGTCTCAGACACTTCATTTAAGTAGCTTTGTCTTTAAAAGAAAATCATCGAGAGAGTAGAAGCCTTCACAGTTGAAGTGCTCTCTCTTTGGAATCAAAGATGACATTGCTATAGCATGCCAGTGCTGAGATCCAAAGTGACCTGGACAGGAAGGCCAGAGGTGTCCCTCCCTCCCCTGAGCTGTGGGGAAACCCCTGTCACTTGCTGTCACTGCTGCTGGCAACCTTGATGTTTTCATCAAGGTCACAAACACTGGCTCCCTGATGCAAGCCTCTTCCTCTTCTTTACTTCATTTGCAAAAGAGACACAGTGTGTATCCTGAATATTAAAATACAGAGACTGACCCCGGATGTAACGCTTCCATTTTGCCCTGTCTTTCCATCTACCTTTCCCTGTACAAGTGGCAGTCCAGCCTGTCCTTAGAGAAAGCCTTCGTGGTAGCTTCTAGCACCGTTAGTTCATGTAACACCCCAATTTCTGACAGAACACCTGCTCTGCTTCTTCTACTCTTTCAAGCTTCCTTTTGAAGTCAGACTTCTGAATGTTTGTGAGAAAGGAAGGGGGGGGGCTCTGGGTGCTCTCTTTGCTATCTCAGGGAGCAGAGCTTGAGCGCTTGTGGATGCTACTCTCTTGAAACGATGGTGTTTGGATGTTGTCACCAGAGCATCTGAGTTGAGTTGACTTAAATCACAAATAGTGAAGGAGTCAACACATGAACAATGGATGCAAAAGAAAAGTACTGAAGAAATGATTTAAATTTTTTCCCATCATCCTTATCATTAGGGTCACAGAGCAGGGCAAGACAGATGAAGCTGTAGTCCCATCACTCGGAACATTTGGAGATTAAGGTAAGAAAGTATGTTTGCGATCAATCTAAGCTACAAAACCAGTTTATACCAGCTTGTAATGCAGAGAAGGGGAGAGAGAGGGGAGAGAAAAACTTTTTTTTTAAATAAAGAGCTATGCAAAGTCAACACAAAGCTTGAGGGAAACTAACAGGCTTCAGTGAAAATGATGGAGCAGAACTCAGGACTCAGACTGTACAGATGCTATGGTTGTCGTGACCAAACCAGAAAACAATAAAATATACACCAACAGCCACAATCCTTGTATACTAGAGAGACCTTCACATGTTAATATCGTGTTTCTTTCATACAACATTTTCCAACAAGAGACCATGAAAATGAACTCATCAACCCAGATTTCATTTTGCTTTCCACAGAATGACCATGTGAATATAAAGCCCTCTGACATTCTAAATTGCAGCCACAGCTCAAACTCATTAACATACACTCTTTTGTGAAAACAGCCACTTTCTATAAGCTTTTGGATGAGTTCTCTGTTCGGATTTGCTTTAGATTTGGGGTGAAAAACACAAACTTAAAGAGCAGAATGTCAAACTGTGTAAAAAATGGGTTACTGTGAGGAGACTATGTTTAGAGAGAGCACATTTAATCAGCTAATTGAGATTAAACTCCGCATGAAAGGGAAGGGGCAGGAAGGAGGAGAGAATGAACACCTTTGTCAGAGGAACAATTAGAGAGCGCATATAGCAACCCACAGGTGACTGTGCCGGCCATAATCTCTTCTTTGAGCTTCATCCAAAGTGTAGGAAGCAGGAACACAAGGGGGTGGACTACAACCTCTTTCTTCTAAGCTGCTGAGAGGATTTTCAAGGAAAACAGCCTTTTGAAAAAACTGCAAAGAACAGACTCATGACAGAGATGTTAAGGACTTGGAAAGTAACAGGATTCTGGGTTTTGTAGGATCCTCTCTCCTTTATAGAGCTAAGAACTCAGAAGAGGTTCTCTTCCCAATATAGCAGGAAGTGGCATAATTGAGATCTCAGATTCAATGAAGCTATTAGTTACTCTTTCAATCATCCTCTTCTTTATGTATCCTCTCACAGAAGCTAGCTAGAAGTTCATAATTAATATTAAGTCTGAATTTATTCTTAGTTCAATAATACATATAATTTTAGGATGAAGGTAGACATGTGTTTCTTGATACTTTTAAATGTATTTTTAAAGGTTTCTTTTTACCACTGAGAAAAGAACCTTTTCTTCTTCCCGCCCTTCCACATTGACACTCAACAGTCTCTTAGGGAGGCGGGTGGCCTCTTGAGATCTTTCCCCTTTCAGGGTGAAATGTTGACAGACCAAATTCTGTGCTGTTCTTGGGAAAGTATATATAGCTACAGTGGATTCATGGATAAAACAACCTTGTCATGTTCAGAAGTTCAGAAGATAATGTCTGGTTGCACCTCTGTTTTGTGTTGGCTCTTAATGTCCCCCTCTTCTGTGATGTTCCTGAGTCTTGGAATGGGATTGGGGTGGAGTCCTGTTTAGGGCTGAAGATTCTGCAGTCACTTATTTTCTGCATGCAGACACTCTTACCACTAGAGTGAGACATTCACACTAAATGGAACTTGATGATTGGACTTCCACAGCGAGAACCATGAACCATCCAATTCACCAGGAAATCACAAAGTGACTTCGGTTTGAGAAAGGGCTAAAAACCTCATCTTGTAGAACAAAATGAAAACCTGAAAATACCTTATAAGGGGGGGCTGATTTAAGCTGATAGTCTACTCATCTTTGTTCCCAAGTGTCTGGTCCATTTCTTGGGAGCAGGACTTTTTTTTGTTCTTCACTAACAGTTAAGAGTTCTGCATATTTGGGCCACTTATCAGTGGTATATATGGCTAGTCACAAGGCCTGTCAATCACAGAAACTGAAATATTGTTCTTAGACTTATAAGTTAAGTCCTTAAGAGTTGTGAGGGAAGAAAACAAGGTCTATTAGCAGGAAAACAGCATCTACTAGAACCATCAAGTTAACTGATGGAAAAAAGAGCTCCTTTTATGTAGTTTTAGGGTGCTAATTAAGCTCAACTTCCTCAATGTATATTTATCTCTAGAACTGAGAGAAATGGCCTTATGTTTCAGTGAGTGGTCCTCTGGCTTTCATACTACAGTACACGATGCTTGTTTCAGTACAGTGCCTACACTATACTGCTTGGATGCTCCTAACATGGACTTACACACAGGCCACTGGTTTCATCTAGTGAATGGATTTTCATGAGAAATATAATGTAGTTAGGGTTTAAGAGACAATTGTGACCATTCATCAATCTTCAAACAGAACCACAAAATTAAGAGCTCATAAGCTCACAGATTCCATGGCCATGTGTTACAATAACAGCAGGGATTCATCTTTAATCTATTACAAATATAAAAGCCAGAAAGAGAGAAAGCAGATGCACACATTTCTGAAACATGATTTCAGGGGCACAACACAGTAAACATTGTGTTAAAAGGCACTTTGTCAAAACATACAGTGAAATTTTTTTATGGGAAAAGAATCAATAAATCCAAGACAATGCCTCATCTTCAGTGAACATAAATTGCTCAGTGAGATAATTAAAAACCTAAGTCATTAAGGCCTCAGTATGAGGCTGATATTAAAAATGAATCTGTTCTGAACATGTGCCCCATCAGGTCTCTTCCTATTTAGAGGATGATAGGACATGTCAGCTTAACTACCCTTCTTCCTCGGTCAATGCAGGAGGAAGATTTAGGCTCTGATTATGCCAGCAAGATGGATTTTTTTGTCACTGCAATAATTGATTCTCATTGCTGTTAAGAATGATTGGTGGCAGCAAGTCATTACTGTATATTGGAATTTGGAGGTGGCTGATCCATCTGGTGGAAGGAAGCAAACGTTCTTTTAGATCTGAGAGGTAATGTTTACAATGAGGCCATGGGAATAAACCCAAATGGGGTCCCCTTAAATGTCTTTTAATATGGTTTGGGGGGGATGCTCAAGAGCTGAAGAGATGGTTCATATGGCAAAGTGGTTGCCTCACAAGTGTGAGGATCTGAGATCTAACTCCAGAACCCATGGGGGAAAAAAAAAGCCAGGCATGGTGACTGCACTTATAATCTCAGCAATGGTGAGATGGGAGATGGGGTCAGGTAGACTCCTGGAAGCTCACAAGTCAGATAGTTGAACCAACTTAATGAAGTTCATGGTCTGTCTCAAATAAAAGTGGAGAGTGCCTGAGGAATGACACCCAGGATTGTCCCCTGACTACCATACACACATGTATACACTCATATGCACACACCTGCATACACGCATGCACCCAGCTGAACATGCATGCACACACATGCACACACACACACACACGTGCGTGCACACAAGCATCCAATAACTATTCTGAGTCAACTCTTATAGCTTGTGTGTAATTTTTCCACTCATGTCACATATATCTAGACCTATGTGTGTATGTACAATATTGCCTAAACAAATAAACTAGAGCATACCACACACAGTGTCAGACTAGGTACATATTCATTGCCATCATGTCTGTGCAATCATTTCATGTCAGCATGCACAGAATAACCTCATCCAGGCATAAAATTTTTAAGCATATATAAGATATAAGAGACTAGTAATTCAACATGTAAAAGATACTAACATACATTGAAAAGAACCCAAGAATTAAATTATGCTGAGAGAATAACTCTGTTTCAGTTCATAGTTGCATATCTCGAGCTCAGGCTATTGGGATTCAAATCCAGAAAAACTGAGACCCTTAGAAGCATGATGAATGAATCAGCTGACCAGTATTCCACAAAGAGACAGTTTCAGCTGGAAAGATGTACCACTTACTCTTTGTGTTGCTATGAGACACCACTCAAAGTTAAGTAACTTAATGAGACAAAAGAGAGATTTCTTCAGCTTATGGTTCTAGAGGGGAGATACAGTCTTTCATAGTGGAAACAGCACGATTGATTGCTGAAGCTTAGACAGGCTAAGTCACATCCTTTGTGGAGACAGGGAGCTTCTGCATGCAAGCCAAGAGAAGATGCACATACTTCAGCAGGGTAGGGTCAACCAACCTCAAGGCTCACTCCCTGTGACTGTCTTCTTCCAGCAAAGCTCCACCTCCTAAAGGTGCCATGTCCTTCCCAAACACATGAGTCTGTGGGGGACGCATTTCAAACCATACAAAGGTGGTAGGACAAAGGATTAAGTTGAAGGGCAGAAGAAGGCCGGGCAGAATCCCACCGAATCCTCCCCATCTCCCTCTCATGGAACTCCTTAAGGAGTCTCAACTGCCCTTCACTGCCCATCCATCTGTTGTGAAATCCAGAATCAATCCATTTCGGATCCCTCCAGTTCTTCATCTTCTGTGACCTGGTTTCCATCAGCAAGTGCCACACATATCTCTGCCAAGTCCAGTTGACTGAGAACAGAGAAGATAGCAGCAAATCACCACCCAGAAAGCCTGGGATGTCTTTCCTGAATAAAAAATATGCCTAATTTAGTAGCCAAAGAACTATTCCTAGAAACATGATGAAGAGCTCATACTCTTCATAAGTGGCCTGGCTCTACTCACTATCAGTTAAACAAGATACCCTTGGGGAAGTGGATGTTCAACCCAACTTAAACAGAGCTGTGGTGACTGAATCCTGGCAGCCATTTCAAAAGTGAGAGGACCAGTCACTTATCACCAAATCTTCGTAAGAGACCTGGTATTCCAGACACTTCCTACATATACAGGTCACAGTTCAGAACAGCAGAGTTGACAGCAAAACTAATGTTCTAACTTTTTGGAGGTAAGATTTAACTCCTCTGGAATCCTTGGGGGAGGGGCATCATTCAGCTGGCATCTCAGAAGTAACTGGCTCCCATTTCTATCCAGAGTACTATGTAGTAACAACCTAGATATAAATAAATAATAAAGGAAGGAATGAAGAAAAGAGAAGGGCCATCTCATTATTAGACCATTTTATTATTAAGATCATCTCATTATTAGAATGTATTTTAGTGTTTTAGGCAAATAATTTGATAATTTTCATTCTAGGGCTAGGGAGACGGCTAACATGCTATACAAGCATAAGGACCTGACTTTGGATTCTCATGTAAAAGCCAAGTGTGGTGGTACACACATGCAATACCGTATTAGAGAAGGACAGAGAGGTCTTCTTTGACTATGCTATCAAAGAGATTTACAATTCAGGAGCACCTCAGACTAAAATGTCTAATCTAACATACTGTGAAATTTGTTACCACATAGGTGCTCTTTTTATAAGCTCCACTCTCTTATCTACTAGGGAATTAGAAGCAGCCAAGTCAGTGGCCAAAGCATCTGTATTTTTGTACTTCACAAGTCTGTCTGCTGACACGCAATTCTTGCATGAACCCTTAAAAAAAGTAAATCATCTATGCAATTTTCAAGTGAATAAATGGGTGAAACTGCTTTATACTCTAAGTCTGTTTTCATCTCTTTATGGCATGGCTTGTTAAAACTGATTGCCAATGGTCAGATACTCTCTGAAAACACTGGTTTACAAATATGGTTTATAAAATATACGAGAATTGGAATTGGAGGTACAGATCATTTGGGACTTGTTGGCCAGACAGTCTAGCCGAACCTATAAACTCCAGGTTCAGTGAGAAATCCTGTTCCAAAATATAAAGTGGAGTATAGTTGAGGAAGACATTTGATGTTGGCTGACAGGTCTAATCTGACCATGACATTATATATGTGTGGTAAAAAAAAAAAATCACACCATTCCTCCTAAATCCATAAAGTACTGCCAACTAGAATTTTAAATAAAAAAATCCATTAATCTAGGAAAAAATACAGGTCCCTTGCTTGAAGAACAGGGAGCGATTTCTCCTTTCCTTCAATGTTTAATTGCTACTTGATGGCAGTTCCTTGGGCATTGTGATACTTGCCTGAGGGGTAACTGTAGATGCTCCCCTCCACATATGGGTCTGTTGCGCAACTTTTCTCTGTTGCTATGAAATAACACTCACACAAACAGCTAAAGGGAGAAAAGGAGATTTATTTGGCTTAGGGTTCTAGAGGGGAGAGGGTCTATTAGAGTGGGAAAGGTATGGCAAGCGGCAGAAGCTGGAGATGACTCAGCTCACTGCAGCCATGGCTGGGGCAGAGAGAGCAAGAGGCAACTGCCAAGAGCTACAGGAAGCAGGGCGGAGCTACCCAATGTCAAGGCCCTTTTCCCGTGTCGTGCCTTCCTCTAGCAAGACTCCACTTGCTAAAGGTACCATGAGCTTCCCAAACATAAACAACAACTAAGAATGCAACACATGAGCCCATGGGGGACAACTTACATTCAAACCATGACAGGGTTCCGTCCCCGCTAGCTCAATACATGTGCACAACTGACCCAAGCTGTCCCTGCTACTGTAGCTAAGCCTGGATCTGGAATCATTAGCCAGAGGAAGAACACTACCTTATATATACCCCCCAATTGCTTAAGTTAATTGACTGTTGTCTCTTATTCCTCCCATTATGGAAACTTACAAGCACAGTGTCTGCTCATCATTCTCTTCCTCTGGCTAATGATTCCAGATACAGGCTTATGTGATTTCACTTACAAAACACAAATTTACAGATTTAAACCATTAAGGGTTTTCAGATGATGAATACAGAAGTGTTATGACCAAGGCTGACAGTGAAGCTTTTGAACATGGACTGTGGGTGACTGAATGGACCACACAAGTGTGAAGCCAGACCTGGCCCCATAGTGTACATCACCCCTTTCGGGTCTCTGCCCCCAATGTTATTATGCCATTTGGCACTCAGTAACAAACTACATGCCCACCTTCCAGTATTCCTTATCCTCCGGTCAAATTTAGGCACAGGTGTCAACTTGATGGGTGAGTGTTCGAGTTCTGGACACATTTGTGGATAATTAGTAATTGAGTTAAGCTCAGAGCAAACCTGCAGGAGATTATCTAGTTGATAGGAAAGGCCCAGTCCACGATGAGTAGAACTAGGTCCTGGACAGGTGGACAGAGCTGATTGAGGAAGTGGGCATCCTTGTGTTTACTTGGCCAGATATGCTGGTCTGGCAAGTTAGGATCATCCTTCTCTCAGCTATTATGTGGAAATGGTGTAGTCAGTTTCCTTAGCCCCTTGGTGATGGTACATGCTCTCCTGCCAAGCTGGACTAAGAACTGTAACTGGACTATCGTAACAAAATAAACCTCTTGTTCCTTTCGTTATGATTTTATCAGCAACTATGCAGGTGAACTATGACACCTCCTTTTCTATTTTTCTCAATAGACTTCAGCACTACCTTATATATACCCCCCCAATTGCTTAAGTTAATTGACTGTTGTCTCTTCTTCCTCCCATTATGGAAACTTACAAGCACAGTGTCTGCTCATCATTCTCTTCCTCTGGCTAATGATTCCAGATACAGGGCAGGGGTTCCATAAATATTTTTGAATGAGTGAATGAATGAATAAGATGATACAGTACAGATGGGAAAAGTTACTGAATTTTAGGAAAGGAACATTTCGATGAGACTGGGTCCCTGGGATGACAGAGGGATGCATAGCTCAGAGGATGCTTCAGAGGGGTGGTTACCATACATGCTTCCTCAAGGTGGGTACACATTCAGGAGCACAAGGACTACCCAGTACAACTGATACCATGAAAGGAGATCAGGAGCCAGATGGGGTGCTGGGATGTGAAGGGGGGCTGTCTTAAGATAGAAAAGCACGTAGGAACATGTATGGTACAGTGGTAGATCTGGTTGGGTACCATATGTCAACAGAAAGAAGACAGTTCATATGCTAAGAGGAGGAGAAGGCACATCACAGAAATTGGCAAGTCACAAGAGAGATCCCTGTGGTCGATAGGAATCTACACACATCTGCAGGGCATGAGCAAAGTGACTGCGCTGGTGCAGAGTGCTGCTTCTTTGATGAAGCTATCAAAGAGAATTACGATTCTGAAGCATCTCAAATGTCTAATCTGATATACTCTGAAATGTATTACCACGTAGGTGCTCTTTTTATAAGCTTCACTTTCTTATCTACTAGAGAATTAGAAGCAGCCAAGTCTGTGGCTAGACCGTCTGTGTTTTTGTATTTTACAAGCCTGAGCCTGCTGATATGCAGTTCTTACATGAATCCTTAAATGAAATGACTCATCTGTGCAATTTATAAGTGAATAAATGAGTGAAACTGATGCTTTATATTCCAAGTCTTTTTGGTCTCCATATTGCATGGCTTTTCAAAATCGAATGCCAGTGGTCAGATACTCTTTGAAAACTATGTAATGGCTTATATGAGAACTGGGGCGGGAAGTGCAGGTCACTTGTCCAAGACAAGGTCATGGGTGTGATCCCTAAAACACCACCACAAAAAACCATGGAACTGAAATAATAAGACCTTACTAAATATGTACAAAAGACATTTGGTATTCAAATTGGATTAAAAGGGTAAGATGATGCCTAGAAAAATATTGTAAAGATGTTGAAGTAAAAAAGTGATTATAAAGCTAGTGAAATACTTCAATGGGTAAAGGTCACTGGTCATAAACCTGATGGCCTGTATTCAATCCCTGGATCCACATGGTGGAAGAAGAGACTGATTTCTGAAACCCGTCCTTTTCTCTCCACACATGCATCATGGCTGTGCATTCTCTCTCTCTTGCTCTCTCTCTCAGAAATATTTGTTTTCAAATGATATTACACAGAGCTAAATCCTGTTAGAAGAGACAATATATAGCTAAAAGGGTTACTTAACCATGGAGATAAAAAAATCACAAGAGTGGTAGAATATGCAAAGCAAGCTTTGACAGAACCAGAAGGAGAAGCAGTTGTATAGTAATAAGAGACTTCAAGAACCCCTGTGACCCTAGCTAAAACAAGCAAACAGTAAGAGAGGACCTGAACCACAGCTTGGACCAATGGGACTTCTAGATAGATGGGGCACATGCCAACCAGTAAGAACGGAATGCTTTTCTCTCAAGCTCCACTGGAATATTCTCCCAAGTAGGTAAAGCCACAAAATAAATGTGAGTACATTTTAAAAGACTGAAATCATGCTGTGTCTATTCGAATCATGAAAGAAAGGAACCACAGCAGAAAGGAAACTAGAAAATTTACAAACAGTAAAAATTATACAAAATACTCCTAAAGAATCAGTGGTTCAAAGACAAAATCACTGAGAAAATTGGCATCTGTCTTGGGATAAATGAAGGTGAAAATACAACCAACAAAATATGTGGGGATGTAGCAAAAACTATATAGAGGTGTTCACAGGGCTTGGGGATACAGCTTAGCAGTAAAGCGCTCGCTTTTCTAGCATGTGAAAGCCCTTGGGTTCGACCCCACTCCTGAAAAAGAAAGACATCTATAGCTGTAAATGCTTGCATTAAAAAAAAAAAGGTCTCAAACATGATTATGAGGTTGGAGAACAGCTCAGAGACAAAGTACTTGCCTAGCACTCAGAATCATTTTTACCCCATGTTACTCAATCCCATCCCCTCTTCCTTTTCTCATTACAAACCTTCTTCCAGCCCATCTCTCTTCTATTTCATGTCCTTTTTTGGGGGGGAAGAAGGGGGATAGACTGAGTTTCATGAGAGGTATGTACTGGCAGCTTCTATAGTTGAATCTAGTAAAATTTGTTTATGATTATAGTTGACCATTTCTTTTTTATTTATTCTTTTTAACTTTCTAATTTCATATATCCCATCAGGTTTTATTCCCCCAGTGGCAAGAAAACAAACAAATAAATAATGAAACGTATTCAAGAATTGGCAGAGGAAAAGCAAACTAACAGTAGTAGCCAGAAATATTGAGTTGGTCTCTGCCAGCATCTACAGATTTTACTTCCTACCAGTATGTCACACAGCTCCCACAATTCAGCCAAAGGCCAAAACCCTTCCAGCAGCACTGTCAAATTCTTTATCGCTTTCCATGTCAAGATGTGACAATCCTCACAGACAGCAAGCATGGTGGG
Organism: Typhlomys cinereus; assembly: GCA_023101885.1. NCBI lineage: Eukaryota > Metazoa > Chordata > Mammalia > Rodentia > Platacanthomyidae > Typhlomys > Typhlomys cinereus. The sequence continues at coordinate 749,653 of JALPQD010000530.1, read as the reverse complement.
TTATCTCCCCTGTACAAAGATTGCTGCTAAAGAGGATCAATTAATGCCTTATGTCAAAACCTCCTTCCCATCCACCCAACACTGAACAGAAACCACAGGTCTCCCAGGTTCTTAATTAACTGTCTGTGGTGAACAAAGATAAGATTTGGGTAATTTATATGTAAATATATTGAGGTATTATATTCAGAAACACATTTTCCCTACATTATTATGCTTGGCTACTTGTACAGAAGGCTTTCTATTGAGAGTAATAATGTGCGCTCTAATTAAAAATGTTTCTGAGAACACAGTGTATAAAGTATGAATACAACAGCCCCATGAAAGCTAACACTGGTGACCCCTCAAACAGGAAGCTATTCAAACAGCTTCATGCGCAAGCCAACAGAGGAGATAAACCATATTTCCTCTTCGAAGCTGCAAGATGTTCCTGTCCTAGGCTACTTGGGAACCAAATTAATATTCTTTAAAGAATATGTATTCCATTCTTAGATCCTCACACTTAGCAGGTATCTGGTGGCACATATTTTGATGCTATCATGGAATAAAAGAAACATTAGAGACACTTGTATTTCTCCTAGAGAAATCACAACAAAGCACATGGCAATATTGGTAAAATTCCCTTATCCATTCATTCCTTATTTTTTAAAAAGACATAGGAAAAACATTGAACCATAACAATGGTTCTGGTAAATTTCTAGGATATTGTGCAAATCTCCTCTCTTTTTAAAATATTTATTGAATTATAATTATTAAAGTTTTCCAAGTAAACTATGTTATTCATATTAATAGTACCTACAAGAATTTTTCATTTTTACATTACTGGTATATTATACCTCACTGGTTAAAGGTATATACTGGGCTACTCAAAGGCTTAAGTAAATGATACAGTCTCTCAGATCAGTTCTTTTCTTTTTATCTGGTCAGTATCTTCATGTAAAATTGGGATGGATATTCAATTTTCAAAGTTTATTGTAAGGATTAGGAAATTAAATATATTTGTTAAACATTAAACTCCTTTTCTGTGTGGTACCACTGAAAGAAATATTTATTAAGTGTCTGCTGCACTAAACAAGCAATTTTCTAAGCAGGCACCAAAGGTGAGGGTGATAAATTCTGCAGAGAGAAATTTGAGGGAGTGGATAAGGAATGAATAAATGTCTGTGGCAGGAGTTGGTGGGGAGAGCTGATATTTCATATCAGACAGCTGTATTTCAACAACAAAAAAGTGACATTTAGCAGAAATTGCAGTATCTCCTTCATCCATGAGAACATGAACAGCATCAAGGGACAGTGTGCCATCTAGAGAGAGTGTTTGTGACAAAGGCCTTGTGATGGTATAAGCTCAGATCGTTTGAGGAACACCAAGGAATCTAGCCAGACTGAGAGAGGACAAGGACTTGGCTAGGGTCAGGGTGATGCAGCCCTGGGAGTGACTGTTAGGATTTTGTAAAGACAGAGTTAAGGGGAGCTGTGATGAAAAATCGAAGGGAGTTTTCAACAAGAATGACAGGGTCTGACACATTCTACAAGTGCAAGTACAAGGAGAGAAGTGTTCTCCATGATGGCGACTTGGGCCTGGGTGGTAACTGTGGAGTTCATGAGAACTCTTCAGATTCACTACAGGATCATGAAATTGGCAACCACTGGGTTGGTAGGAGAATGGGTTTGTAGAGAGTGCAAGATGAGTCAAGGATGATTCCAGGTTGTTTTGGCCCAAGTAATTGGAAGAATCAAGCTGCCATTTGCTAAGATGATGTAGGCATCAGGAGAAGCAGATTTTGTGGAAATTTCGAGTTTATTTTGAATCAGATAAGTGAGTGGTGCTTATTACCCAGCCAAGTGGAATTGCTGAGCAGACAGTTGGATATTCTGGGCTGGAGATAGAAATTCAGGAGGTAACCACATATGGAACTTAAAATGTTATTGGAAAGATGATAAAAGTCAACAGGAACATAATCTATTTATTTTTATATTAGAAGTATTTCCAATGTATCCTTTGAATGTGTGTGCATGTTCACGTATGAGTGCAGGTACCTGCATGTCATACATGTCATAGCATGTGTGAAGGTCAGAGGACAGCTTCAGCTTGCCTTCTTATAGGATATCTGTTCACTACTATGTATGCCAAACTAGCTGGACTGCAAACTTCCAGAGATTCTCCTATCTCCAGCTCCCATTTACATAGGAATGCTGAAATTCCAGTGGAGTGTTTCCAATTCAGGCTTTACACAGGCTCTGGAGACTCAAACACGAGGTTCCCAAGAGCCTGGAGAATGGTTTACCTACCTACTGAGCACCCCCCCATATGCCCTTCCAATGTATTCTTCGAATTGTGTTAGTTTGAAGTTTATGCCTATGTTCCAAAGACAGATGAGAAATAAACTGAAAACAATCTATAATTAACATGTCACTATATGAGCTTCCTACTATCTAAAGAGGAATAGTAAAAAAAAAAATCAGCATCATGAAAAGAAGACATTTGTCAAAAACTCCAAGTAAAATTTAAATATACAACTCTTAATTCTCTGTAGCAGCACAGAGACAAATATGCTCATACTAGAGTCAAAATAGCAATTAGGAAAGTAATAAAATTAGGGTGCTGAAGATACTCTGTTATATCTGAGCTTCGATGCTGAAGATGATGTTTCCTAGGAGACCAAGACCCTTAAAGGTCTAAATGTTGTGAAACACAATCCTCCCAATATTGTGTTTTAAGCCCTACATAATTATTTAGAAATCAAGGACTTCCCAAGCTGTTCAAAAACAAAGGCAAACACAAACAAGCAATCAAAAAACAAAAGAATAAGAGGACAAAACAAAACTATTCTCCACTGATCCAGACTTTCCCTAAAATGCAGGACCTCAGAAGCAAAAGCTGTCAAGCCTTGCCAACTAAAACCCAAAACATTAGCAAGAAAAGAAAAGAAAAAAAAAAAAAAAACAGTCCCACAAAACACGAAACCTTCAAAGAAAACCCAAGACTTTCCAGTAGTATTGTGTTCTGCAACACCAAGAATATTATGTAATTGCTTTCCTCTCTTTCTCTCTCTTTTCCTGATATTCCTTTTTTTTTTTTCAAAAAAATCTAATTTAGATAATTAATGGAAGTAAGGAAGAAACAGAGTTGTGAATTTGAATTTCTAAGCTATCTGACAAAAAATATTACAAAGATACATAATTATGGCATTAAACTACACTTAACATTTAAAACCAAACTACCAACTACCACGTAGAACTCCTTCAAGAACGAACAAGAATTAGTGCAGAAAATGCTAAGGAATATGCAAAACAATTACTGAAACTATCATGTGACATTCTACTAAAAAAAATTGTATTTTGGGGCCAGCATGATGACTCAGTGAGTACAGAGGTTTGTGTACAAATCTAGCGATCTAAGTTCTATTCATTCTAGAAGGAAAATATAAACAGCTTTCAAAAGTTGTCCTCTGACCTCCACATGCACCATGAAATGCATAAGTCCGTTTTTTCTCTCTTTCTTGTCCATTTTCTTTAATAAGTTTTTAAAATTAACTTTATTTTGCTCCTTACCACCAAGGAACTAGAAATATGAAATAATATGTGTTTACAATAGGATCAACAAAATAAGATACTTCAGAGTAAACTGAACAAAGATATGGAAGATCAAGATTAATGAAATACTTAAACAGAGAAATCAATCATGTTTGTGAATTTAAGTTCAGTTTCTGAGTTGTCGAATTTCCTCAAATTTATATGTAGATTCACAATCATTCCAAGTAAGATTTCCATGAGCAATTTTTAAAAGCTGGTTATAAAATATCTATGAGCTGTGAACAATCTAGTTCAAGAATGACAATGCTATTTTATAAAACATGAACAAAGACTTCAAGGCTTACTATAAAGTTACACTAAATGAGACAGTGTGATACTGACAAGATAAGCATATGGTACAGAATAATGAGACAGAAGCTAATCTAGTCACGTAAGGTCAAGTGATTTGTGACAAAGGTGCCACAGCAATGAAAGGTTGGGGAAAATATTAAAAGGAGGGGTGGGCCACAAGATGACTCCACTGCTATAAATCTAACAAAATGAGCTTGATTCTGGGATGCCATGAGGGTGGCCAGAGAGAAGTAAGCAGCTCCTGATGTTGTCTTTCTGCCTCCGCAAATATCCCATGGCCTCTATGTCCCTCCACCACACACTATTTTTTTAAAAAAAGATTTTGCAGCAAAGGCTGACTATTGTATATTCCTATGGAAAAATATTGTTCTTACTTTGTACAAAACAATTAAGTACAAATGATCTTGAAATATACTTAAACGAAAACGCTTAAAACTACAATATTTCTAGGAGGCAAAAAAAATCATGAGAACACACACACATACACACACATACACACACACACACACACCATTAAGCTGGGCATAGTGGCTCATGTCCATAATCCTAGCACTCTAGAGGCTAAGGCAAGAGGATTGCTGTGAGTTTGGGGCTAGCCTAGTCTATGTACTTATTTCCAAGCCAGCTTGGGCTATCAAGTGACTTCCTGTCTTGAAAACACATAAGCAAACATATAAACTCCTAGAAAAAAATTGAGCTTTATTGCCATTAAAATGTTACTCCTTGGGAATTAAGTAACAGTTTTCTTAGGTATGTACTCAAAAGTAGAAAGCTACAAAATGAAAAATAAGGTAGGTGATATCAGTTTAAGGAACTTGTATTGCAAATGATAAGATCAAAAACAGAATAGGAGATTGTGCAAATCAGTAGTCTTGTATGTATACTAATTGTATATATACTAGTCTTGTATATATACAACATATCAGAGATTCACAGCATAATAATAAACCAATTTAAATATAGATAAAAGATTTGGATAGATAGCTTTCCTAAGAAGACATACATATGACTCATAAGCCACACAAGAAAATGTTAGTCCTCAGGGACATGTGGACCAAAACCAAGAGCCACCATGTCACATCTGCCATCCACAGCATTATTCATTCTGACACGGTTGGGAGCAAGTGCCTCAAAGACAGGACTTAAAGGACGAGAGCTATATTTTTGGCTCACAGTAGTAAGGCATGGTGGCAGGAGCCTACAGTATGGCTTGTTCCTATCTCAGTGGATCATGAAGCAGAGACTGAACTAGAGGCAGGGCCATGTTGTAATCTTCAAGGATCACCACTAACTACTTAATGTTGGTCTACCAGGCCTTACATCCCACAGGTTCAATAACCTTCCCAACAGCACTATCAGCTGGGGACCAGGTGTTTAACACATGTAAAAGGGAGAATATTTTCTAGCTTTACCATGATAGGAAGGTAAATTTGAAACCTCATTCATGGAAAACGGGATTATAAAATGGTACTGTGTGGATGGAGAGATGGGTCAGGGTTAAGAATCTGCCTTGCAAGCAGAAGGTCCCACCTAAAAAGTCAAGGCAGAAAAGGGAGGCAGCCTGCACTCCCGGCCCTGGTGGCAGAACCTGGAAATCCTGGAGATAGAAGCAATCCAGGATGATTCCCAAAGTCACCCTTGATACTCCACAGGGACATACAATGTTTTCTCAATCTCTCTCTCTCTCTCTTTCTCTCTCTCTCTTTCTCTTTCCCCCTCAATAAATAAAGTTAAAAAAATAAAATGGTATTTTCATTTTAGAAAAACAGTTCAGTATTTCCTTAAAATATTTATCCCAGAATCTCCATTTGACCAAGCAATACTTAGCTATATACTCATGAGAAATCCAAACAGAGTCACACGAAAACTTGCACACAAATATGCCACCTATCATTATTCACAAGAATCCCCAAAAATATAAACTTAAATTTTTACCAGTTGATGAGAAGATTAGTGAAATGTAGCATTATCCACATAACAGAATAATTCATCAATAAAAAGAAAGAAAGCACTCATACCAATGTGCTACAGCACAAGAAAATCTTGTCAACATTGGACTTCACAGTGTATACACACAACTTTGTTCCTAGGCAGTTCAAGCATTATTCATCTCTAGATTTGGATTTAGTGATTAGTTTACCTAATAAATCTCACCCAGTGGCCTCCAAAGGTTAGTTCCAGCTTAATTCCTCCATAAACACTATAAAGTCTCAATGAGTGTGGGCCACCATAATGAAGTTTTCAGATAGAAAAAATACAGGGTACAGTTGAATACAACTGTGCCGACTTATCTGAGCTTTGATCTAAGGTCAGGTCTGTTTCAGATACATCGATGCCTTCCTGGTAAGCACACAAACAAGTTGTTTAACGAGGCAAATCTACTTGAACTTTATCTCATTACAAACTAAAACTAAAGACCATCTGCACAGAAATCCTGGTGAAATGATACAGATGTCCATAAAGAACCCTTTTCTATGACAGTTTCCCACACATTTCTTCACATTAACCACTTGCTATAAGGCCCTCTGATATAAATATTAATATCTTCATCTCATTCCCATTATAAAAATTGGTCTTCAATGAGACCCGGTCATTGGCTTAAATTCAACCAGCTAGTCAGTGCCAGAGTTGAGATTCACAAATTTGAGGCGCTTGCACTGATATGCAGCATAATTCCACACACACAACACTCAAGTAAATAAATATGAGATCCTTGGGTATTAGTAGTTTCTGCACTTACAATAAAAGAGCACATAATTAAATATGCAGCTGATGCTAGATGGGACTTTTGCTTGTCACCAAGATGCTATATTCTTCCTAGTGGACAATTGATGTTTGAGAATAACTCACCTAAATCTTTAGAGAGTAGACACTAGATAAAACTTAGTTGTATGAGTTGTCAGGAACTGTCTCTAATCTGGGGAGAATTACTTCTTGATAAGGAAAAAGAAAAATGTGGTAAAAAAACTAACAAAAGAACAAGGAACTAGGAAAGTTTATATTTGAATAATTGGACAATTAATACTGAACCAAACAATAAGAAAATCTGCTTAACCTGAGCTATGATTAGTCACAGAGAAAAATCAGGTAGAGGCTTCCAATTTGGACATTTTTAAAAAGTTATTTACATAAAATACCATCATCCACTAGAATATTTAAAGTCAATAAAATATTAAATAAATGCACTGATGAATAACAATGGTGATATCCAGGTAATATGTCAGTTAAACATTCATAAGGAAGAGACTATTTGAAAAACCAATTGTTAGGCTAGCCTAACCATCAATTTTTCTGCATACCTTTGGCAATTCAAAGTCTGAAAATCATTAATAAATAATGAAACTGAGCATACACATTTGGATCTTCAACAAAAATCCTCTTTGGTGGTAAAAATAATATGGAGTACTGCTATTTATTTACTATCACCCTGGACACAATACAAAACTCAGGACAGTTTTCACTGCTTAATTTAGTAAACAAACACCTGGGATTCTCTCAGCAACCATCATACATAAGTAAAGCATTTATGTGAGTGGAAAGGCTAATTTCATCTAAAATTTAAAAAAAAATACATGTCCTGTCTGGATACTTAGGTTTCTTATATCCTCCCTCTCCTGGTAATTTCTGAGGTTGTTAGCACATTCCAGGACTAATCTAATGGAAGTGATGATGAGGTCTGACTCTAGTAATTCTTTTTTTGTGTCTGGCATCAATCCCCGACTCAATGACAAGTACATAAGCCTACCCGAGGATGAGGAGAAGGGAAGAGGACAGAACACACAGCTGCCATCTGTTTCCCTCCTCCAGTATCCCTGGAAATGAAGACAAGGGTGGGAGTCTCTCATGGAGATGGGAGCAAAGTGTTCTCCATAATGAGCCCACCCAAGTGTCGGCGGGCAGTAATGCCAGGCCCTGGCATGAGAGGAAGGGAGAGCAACATCCTGCAAAATCAGCGTGGGGTGCCACTATCAGGATTCACGGTCTAGCTCAGCAGCCACAGGCTGATCCAATCAGATCTACAGATGTCCATGTACCACACATGGTTCTAGCTCTCTAGTGCCCCATGGGCATGGTACTTCTTGGTCCACAACATTCATTCATGTAAACACTGCCATTGATAATATTGTTAAGTACTCAGCAGTCAAACCAGATACTTACAGCTGCATGACCAAGTACAGATGATTTGGGCTTTCATAGATATCTTCCAGGGCTACGATATTTTCATGCTTAATTCTAAAAGGAAGGGAGAGAGAGAGAGAACACAATGGTAAGGTCAATTACACACGAAAACTTGGAAGGGTAGTTATTATAGCAAAAAGTTACATCTTCTTTGTGATACACTAAAGACTCTCCAACATCTCACCCCAAACTTTCCCCAGATTTGGTATCACTCCATTAACCGCTCTATAACCTCACACTTTAACAATATTGACCTAACTATGGTTGTTTCACAAATATCCCATGGACCAAATCTCTCAAAATCCTACTGCTTTGCAGGGCCCAACTCAAAAGAACGACTGAGTTCCTGGGCAGAATGGAATATGTCTTGTGCTGCATCACCATAGGGACCATAGACCAGTCTGAACAGTCAACTGTGTGTGTGCGTCCATCTATCTTGATAGCTTATATGTTCCAGGAATGGTTCCATGGTCCTCTTTACGGATCCACTGTAGGTAAAGAAAAACCAGCCTCCTCTCCCAACCCCGGAGTTCCTATTTAACTCATCACCCAATACAAATTCAATTAAAGATAATTTAATCTTCAATTAAAAAATACACATTCAAATCATCTAAAATTTTATATTGAGATTTACTATGTATGTCCACCCCTAGTAAACTCTCGTGTCAGCAGACTACAAGAATCATCTAGTCACCAGTGACCCAGAATCTCCTGGGAATCTGGACCATTGAAAGATTCTCAGCCCTCCCCCCACATACACCCCAGCACAGAACCAGGGCGGAGCCCAGCAATCTGTGTTTTAAGATACTAAGACAGCATGAATGTACAAAGTAATGGATAAGGAACACTGCATTTGATCAGGGTGCAGGTGAATGCCCTGGGGACATAGAGACAAGGCAGACTTTGATTCTGTGGGTCTGGGTGGGGAACTAAACCTCTGCCTTTCTCCCTGGCTTACATAGAAGATGCAGACACTGCTGGCTGAGGGCCACATTCCAAGTAGCAAAGTCCCAACCAAAGCAGCCTAAGAGATGGAAATGGTCCAGTTCTAGTTCCTAGAACTCCCCCTGCAGTTTCTGCTCAAAAGGAAAAGTTTGCCGCTTACATAATATGTTTTGAGAAGAATGATTTCATGACTCGAGCTAATTAGCTCTTACCATAAGCCTTTCACTGAATACACCGCTGGACCATTCTAAACATATGCCTACGACAGATTCTCATGAGTCCCTAGACAGCAGATTCACACGCGGTGCTTAGTTTCCCCCATGTACCTAGAATAGACCTGCTCAATAAATGTTCGCTGAATGAATTTATGATAGTTAAAGGTTGCTGCCACTAAAGAGCAAGGGACAACAGTTATGTATGCACTGCGAAAACAGGTGAACTTTCCCAAATGTGAGATGCCTTTCTTTGAAAAAGACAGCTGAAAGGTTGAGTGGATGAGATCTTGATTTTGAATTGAGAAAAGACAATACAATAATCACTAAATTCACCATTCACCTTCCTCCCATGCAAAGTGTTCACTTACCTTGTCAGCAGTGGTTATTGCATGAAAATAGTAAGAGCATAAGTTATGTCAGTGTGTCAAGTAAGAGAGCCTAACTAGGGATCGTGAAGATCCTTGCTATTTGTGGAATCACTGCTATTGGGTGTGTGTGTGTGTGTGTGTGTGTGTGTGTGTGTGTGTGTGTGATCAAAGAAGTATATATCAAGAAGATTTTTCTTATGCTGGAAAAAAATTTGAGAACTATCATGAGAATCAATCACAATACAAATATGTTCATTCAGTCAAGTTAATCTGGGGTGCAGAACTTAGAGCTTTGGGAGGCTGAGAGGAATAGAGACTGCATGAGAGTGTGATAGGTAGACCACCAGGCACACATTTCAATTCTGAGAAACTACAAGTACTTCTGAGGGTACATTCTGAAATTGCCTTATGGCACAGCTAAAAATGAAATGTATGTAACTGTGCAGCCTACATCTTCATAGGCTGAATCTGAACATCCCAGTAAAATGAGCGTCTAGACTGCACTTAAGAGATTGGCCCCTGTAGGCCTGGCTCACTTTGGAACTTGAGCCAAGAAGACTATTTGAACATTAGAGTTCGGCCATTTAACAGTTAATGTGAATGAATTCAACCATGTACCAAGCATTTACCTAGCCAAAATGAAGGATTCTGATAAAGTTAAGACCACAAGCCACTTCTTGTGGATGTGTGGGAAAGAAACTCTGCCTCATCTTAATTGAGTGTTGGTAACAAGTCAATATCCACTGGAGCATTTCATAGAGGACAGTACAATGTTAAAATGGTTAAAGAGACACTGTCTTATGAATCCTCTTAATTAGCATATCAACAAGTTAAGAAATGGGGGTGATTGCTATTTGCTGAGTCTGGGAGAATACAACAAAAATGTTAAGGTTTGACCAGTGTATCAACTATTTCTTCATTGCTGTGATAAGATACCCTGAATAAAAGAACTTACGGGAAAAATAGTTTATTATTTTGGCTTATAGTTCCATGACAACAGGCAGGAAAGACATGGTGGAAGGGAGCTGGAGGTCCAGGCTGTACCCACAATCATTAAAGAGAGTGAGAGAGAGAGAGAGAGAGAAAGAGAGAGAGAGAGAGAGAGAGAATGAATAAGTTAAAATTAAATAAACTAAAAAATAAACTTTAAAAAGAAGGAGAGGAAAGGGGAGAAAAGGGGAAGGAAGGCAAGAGGAGGGAAAAGGAAAAGAGGGGAAGGGAGGGGGGAAGAAAAGGGAGGGAAGGGGTAGAGAACAAAACTCAGCTCACAAGACACTGAGAGCACTACGACCTTCTCAAACAATGTCACCAGCTGGGGACCAGGTGCTCAAACACATGTGAGGGACATTTCACATGCAAACCGCAATAATCCACAAAAACCTTATGTGGATGGAGAGAACCATGAAGCAATTAGAAAGACATTAAAGGCTAAACTCTGGGGAACTGTCTTTAAGGCAAGAGAAAGCAGGCCCCAGTATGGGTCAGCATTATGTCAAAGGTCTCAGAAAGATGGGTGATGCTTGAATAGACATACTTGAGAAAATTCAAATGAATCCTCTTAAATGTCTCTTAAGAAAAATGGTTTGGGGCTGGAGAGATGGCTCAGAGGTTAAGACTCTGCCTCTCCAAGCAAAAAATATCCTGAGTTCAGATCCTAGGTCCCATGCTAAAATGCCAGGTGGAAATGGCAGTGGCCTGCACTTCTAGCTTTAGTGGGCAGAGGGTGGGAAACCCCAGAGTGAAGCAAGAAGGTAGAAATAATCCTGGATAATTCCTGAAATCACCCTTGGTCCTCCACAGGGACACACATGCCTTCTGTTACACACACACACACACACACACACACACACACACACCACACACAAAATGAATGAAAAAATAAATTAAAATGAAATAAATTGAAAAAATAAATTAAAAAAAGAAAAGTGGCTTAAATTAACTTGGAGCTATTAGGACAGGATAGAAAAAAAAAATTCTGACCTCCTACATCTGTTTCAAGTCAGTTTTTTTACCCTCATGCCCCTTAGATACAGACAAACTGAACTTAACATTTCAGACTTTGTAGTACACAGATCATCTTTACAAAATGCCAGATGAATATCTGCACATTTCTAAGGCCAAGGCAGGACCTGCCCCACACATGCTCACCACGTGTTTAAGAAGGTACCTTCTTTATTCTGTCCATGAATACTTGTTGGGAATCCACTAGGCACCAGGCTCAGTCCTAGACATTTAGGAATCCAGTAGTGTATATGATATAAGAAAGCCTTGGCCTCTAGGGGTCAGAGACAAGTTTTAGAAACCAGTTCTCTCCTTCTACCATGTGGGCTTTTTTTGGGGGGGGGGTCAGGTCACCAGACTCGTGAGCAGAGGCCTTCACTCACTGAGCCATCTCATCAGCTCTTTACTTGAACTTTTACCAAAAAGATTTCTTTTCCTACTCAGGCACGGCCTTCTGCACTTTAAGTCTTCATCTTTCACTTTGTTGCTGTAGTGGTGATGGTTGTGGTTGTGGTTATGGCTGTTTTATATGTTTGTAGTACTGGGAATTGAACACAGGATCTTGAATATGATAGGTAAGTGCTCTACCACTGAACTATGTCTCCAGCCCCTAAGTTTGCTAAATTCAGTCTTTTGGAGGTCTCTGTGGTGATTTAGGTGACCAACAATATTGTACCCCAATCCACTTACTATTATTCTGACTATCCTAGCCAACTTTGGCCCATCAAAACATTCGGTATATATCAACTTGGTACCTTTTTAAAAATTCCCAAATAAGGGCTGAAGAGATGGCTCAAGGGTTAAGATTCTGCCTCACAAGTAGAAGGTCCTGAGTTAAAGGACCCACTTAAAAAAACACCAGGTGGAACTGGTGATGGCCTTCATTTCCAGCTCTGGTGGGCCGAGCCTGAGAAATCCCAGAGCAAAGTAAAAAAGAAGAGTAATCCAGGATGATTCCCAACATCACCATTGGTTCTCCATAGGAACACACATGCACACAGACACACGCGCACACACACACACACACACACACACACACTCACACACACACACAGAGTAAACAAATACATTTTTTTAAAAAAAATCCTAAATAAAAATTTAAATGGTAAAGTTTATGTCAGAGCCTCATGATTGTGATATTTAGTATTAATTGTCAATCTAACACTGGTCTCCAGGCCCACCTAAGAATACTCTCTAAATTAAAGTGGATCAGGGCTGCCTACAGGAGATTAACTTAATTGCACAACTGAAGTAGGGAAGACCAAACCCACTGTGGGGGGAACCATTCTCTAGGCAGATAGCTGAAGATGGAGAAAGCTGGCTAAGTACGGATAGGTAAGCAAGTATCAGCGTTAGTTCTTGGTTTCTGCTCTTGCTGAGGATACTATATGACTAGTTGCTTCAAGCTCCTTTTGCTGTGATTTCCCTGTCAGGACAAACTGTCGCCTGGAATTGTGAAATGGAATTAAATCTCTTTCCTCTAAGTTTCCTGTGTCATGGATTTTGTTGCATCAAATTATGAAACCCAGAACAATACTATTTCACCAAAGTAAGTGACATCTATCAGCTATCTACTTACAAACCTGAAAATACTATCATCCAACATATATTTTACCACCTATCCCTAAGACTATAATTAGACACTTGGCTGAAATTGCATTCCTTTGCTCTATGTACCACACAATACTATTTAAAAGAGAACTGGGATGTTTGGGAAGATGTGTTCTTAGGAAACCCGTGTTAGCTCCTAGCAACCACTACAGTCTTTACTAACTGCTCACAAACCATCTGCTTAATCTTCTATTCCAGAATTTCGCTGTGCATTCAAGTCGAGCTTCTCAGTCCGTGGAGCTCATGTTCTACCATTTTTATGTTTGGGAAGCTTGACAACGTCTCTGATATTGTTTGCTCAAACATCTCAACTGCGATTCTTCTGTGATGAATGCAATTTCCTCAGCCCCCTGGGACACAGCAAATCTAAACTTAGTGATGAGTGAATTTTATAATTTTCTTTGGATCCTACTTACATAGCTGTTTTATTATATCATTTGTTGAGTGCTAACTATATGCCAAAATTGCACTAAGTTGCTTTGGTTTTCCTTTGGGTTGAAACTAGAGCTGCCAGCATGCTAAACATGCACCTTGTCATTCACTTTCACCACCAGTTCCCAGGGACCTCCCCATATTTCTTTAAATATTAACAGTGATTCTACCAAGCAAACATTAATTTTGTCATCTTTGAAAGAGCAGGAGAAGGAAGAGCAGGAACTGAGGAATGAAGCAAGTAGTCCACAGTGATGTAATAACTCATGACTGATATTGTTGAGATTCAATGTGAGTCTGTTCTGACAACTACACCCATGCTAATGCACTATGAATGTCTTCATAATAACTGGGTTCTCATGAGAAAAAAATCCATGAGCTCAAGTGAATATGGTTTTCTAGGCAAGGCAATAGCATCCAAAGTTAAATTATTAATCTCATCACTAATAATACAATACCCACTCATAGGAGTGCCGAGGTTTGTTGAACTACTTTTAACTCAGTGGATGCCCTCAAGATACTCAACTGCAAGTATCCCAACTGATGAAATCCTAGTGGGTGAAAGAAGAGGTATTCATAAATGAAAAATGTCAGAAGCAAAACCAGCAAAAAACCTCAAATTGGTACATAGCTGCTCCACCAAAATAGAAGCACATGGGAAATGGACATCAATGGCCAACCATAATGCAGAGAATATCAGTGACTCAGCAAGGCACACCCAGAATCAGGCCAACCTAATCTCTCACCATTCTAAGGCTTTGGGGACCTCACAAAAGAAGAGGACAGTGAGATTGTAAGAACCTAAATGTGGGAAGGGGCACTATTAGACGAGACATTCCACTCAAGATAGGACTGCTGCATCTAGGAACTCACTAGAGTAAGACTTGTCCTTCCCAGCCCTGTATAATAACTGACATACCAACCTGCACCCACAGACTAGCTAGGAACTCAAAAAGATAAGAACATTAGAGAGGAAACCTTTAGATCTAAAGCTGGATGAGTGAAGGGGAATGCCCATATTGGCCTGAAGAGAGGTAACTTGATATGCCACAGAGACCTAAACCCCCACAAGAGTAGACAAGCCAGAGTCAACCCTGGGTTCATAGAAACATACAGGCAGGAGGGTAGGAGGGATTGATGAAGGGACTGAAGGGATGGGAGGAAGGGAGAATGGAGGGAAGCAGGGATGAGTACTCAATATGCTTGTAAAAGTAGAAATAAAACAGAGGCACGCAGGACAGGGAAGATGGTTCAGCAGTCAAATTCAAGAGTGGGAGCCTGGATCTCTAGATCCCAGATAAAAATGCCACGTGGATATGACAGCCTGCCCATAAGTCCAGCATCAGAAAACAGAGCCTGGGAAACCACACAGCAAAGTGGTTGGCCAAAGTAGCTACCAGCAAGCTCTGGCTTTGATTAGAGACCCTGTCTCATAAGAGAATTAGGTAGAAGAGCAATAGAGGATGATTCCTAATGCCAACCTTGGACCTCCACATGCAGTTGCAAATATTTGTATAGCCTAGATCCATCATCACACAGGCAAATATGCATACATTTATGCATCCCCTCACATACGTATGAAAAATTAAAAACATAGAAAAATGCACAGAGAAGGTGTTGAAGGTGTCAGTCACAGACCGAGAGAAGACTGAAGATCTTTTGACTTACATAGTTAAATTCCTATCAGGCCACCATCAGTTTTTCCAAAGATGACCAAGACACACATTTGAGTTGTAATATGGACCAGACCACACCCTTGAATTGTAGTATGGAACAGACACACGGGAGGGATGTTCTCTGGAAAACAGAGACCCTTGGAACATACACAATTAAAAATAATAACAATTTTGCTGGAAACAATGTTGGACATTAGAAAGAACCTTGAATAATCTTTATCACTTACCAGACCCAAAATAACACTAGCTGATCCATCTGTGAGCAGAGTAGATTGCTTTATGAGATCTACACAAAAGTGCCCCATACTCCCCAATAGCAGACAGAAGAGACAGGAAGACCAGGCTGAAAGAGAAAAGGTAAATAGGAACCCAACACATAGGCACTGATGCGGATGCATATTCACATGATAACTAAGCCAGGCAAGAAAACCCCCAAAAGAGCCAGAAGAACATTTTGAAATTAATTCAGGCAAAAAAAAAAAAATCAGTGCCAAATGTGCAAATAGGCCCTATTCCAAAGTTCCCAGGCTGGAGGGACTTCAGAACCTTGAGGATAGGCATGCTAAAGGACACACATGCTTCTTTATGCTGATAGCAACATCTCTCCCCAGCTTAATTTTTCACAGTTCAAGAATCTTTGAATTCCATCTTAAATGAAAGCAGTAAAATACAAACACACACACACACACACACACACACACACACACACACACAAGAGAAAAGAAGTTCAGTATATTTTCCTTCTTTTTCTCATTTATCATGGTTCAGTGACCTGGAAGAGGGAATTGTGGAAGCAATTATGAGATATTTAGAGAAAAGAAGGGCAACAGAATCTCTTTCCTTGGTACCGTGGATCACTACAAACAGGAACTTTTCTGCTCAGGCTACAGAGGTCATATGAGTTTAACAGACTGAAGGAAATGTAATCAGAAAGAACAGACCTCAAGGAAATGTGTTACGAAGAAAGGAAAAGTTGAGTTGACCAGTTGTCAGCTCAGCAGGAACTGCAGCAACCCAAAGATGCAGGGTAGAAATTACATCAATGAGCTTCAGACAGCTTTCGGTCCTCTTCCCTGGTACCTGTATGTTTATAGTCTAGTTTAAGAAAAACCTGTCAGAGGATAAAAGTAAGCCACTGTGAGGCAAAGACCAGCTTTTTAGCATCTAACACACATGATCTTTCTGAGTAACCTAGAAGGTTTAATTTTATTTCTCTACACAAAGGGCATGGTTCCCTGAAATGAATTAGCCATGAAATCAGTTGAAGAATATTCTGACAATTCTTTGGCAAGTATTCCTGTTTGTTTAAATAAACAGTTATGGTTTTCTAGAAATTAAAAAAAAACTGTATTTCCTCCTGTCTTTTTTTTTTTACATTACATTACAGTCTTTTATTATATTCTTTTTTTTTCCTTTTTTTTATTAAAAATTTAATTATACATTTTAAAATTTTTTACCAGTTCCCTCCCTCCCCCCCCTCCCCCCGAACCCCCTCCTCCCCTTCCCCTTCCCCCAGTGCCTCCCCCCCAATTCCCAGAGAGTCCTTTATTGTGTACGCCTAACTCTCCACTGGGTCCTCCTCTCCGATGACATATAAGGACCCAGTGGCATTTCCATAAGCCCTTTTTCTTGTTCCCCTTAAGCATAAGATCACTACTATGGCTGTCAATCCCTTGCCTCCAGGGGTCTCGGTGCCCTTAACAGATGCTAGACTTTATGAGGGCAACAGTGCGCTGGACATTGCGCAGGGCATGCAAAGTCCCATTATGATTGCTTTGGCCCCAACTATGTGAGAATCTTGCAAATCGTGTTCCATTTTGCTCACAATTTACCGCCCCCTCGCAAATGCCTGGCCCAGGATGGGGAGAGATAGGCGTCCTAGTTCATGTTTGTATAGTTCTCAGCGGATGTTTTTTAGGCTTTTTTCGTCTAATTCCCTTCATCTTTCTGGCGTAACCTAGAAGTTTAATTTTGTTTCCATTCAAGGGTAGATGTCCAAGAGTAGGCATCACTGACGAATGTCCAATCAAAGGTTTATCTCAGACTATATGGTTTTGACTAACCTCCTGTCTTAGGCTATATCTTTTCCTGCCAAACAGCATACACAATATGGGCTATGATGCTTAGAAAATCGGGATGGTGACAATTTGGAAGAAAAATGATAGTAGTGCAATATGTAATAGAGAATAGTAGAAATACTAACTTTCATAACATAGTGACCTTCACGAAGTCTTCTTCTTGTTCACAAGCTTATCTAACAGGCATTAATAGTAGATCATTACTCCTGGTTCATAACCACTTCAATGGTCTTCCTACCTCCTTCTGTACAGTCCACTTCCTAACTGTTCCCCATGCTTTCTCCACTGTCTCCTGGGCCATCACTCTAAATGTAGAATTAATTGAACTTTGTACCTTAGAATCTGGTACTGACTCCTTATCCTCCAGCAGAGAATGTGAGTAACTATATGACTGAAAAGATACTAGTTACTTGGTAACTTGCCCATCCATTTCTTCTTCCACTCCTGCCTCAGAGAACAACTTTACTGGACATGAGTGGACAGTTCTCACCCACCCTGCCCTCCCCTAGCTATGCATACCCTTTTCTCTGGTCATTTAGGCCTGTCGTTTCTTACTAAACTACTCACACTTCAAGACTCAGTTCTGTACCCTTCCGTTGAGAAGCTGTTGCTAATTTGTAGTTCCTTGTGATGCTTAGCACCTCTCTGCTCTGGGGTATTTTTTTTCAGTACTTGGAACTGAACCTAGGGGCTCCTCTAGGCTTTTCTTATTCTTTTATTACCTTGTTACATGCACTTCATTGCATTCCAAGTATCTAAATGCATGTGAGTACACTCTTTTAATGGTTTACATTTATAAAAAATAGCTACCTTATAAAGTGCTAGAGATGGACAGTGGTTCTCTCATTCAAAATCATGAACATCTGGTTCACCAAACTAGATCTATAAGGCTACACATGAAGAATTGCACACTAATCAATCAAGTTGCATAAGCAGTCAGGAAATAAGGTCTCAGTCCCAAGACAGTTGACTGGAAGATTTAAGAGAAGTTTCTCATGTAAATCACTCTCAACCTTAAGCCACAGGGAACACTTGGAAAGAGGGGGTAATACGAATATTAAGATCCTGATGGTATTGCCAGACAGTATTTCATAAATATCACAGGGATGCTTCTCCCATGAACTTACTGTAGCTGGGTCTACTTCCACAAGACCTGCACAAGATTTGGTCTCTCAACATTTCACCATGGAAGGAGGAAGTTCTCAAAAGGTCACATCTCTTGTCAGTACTATTGAGGGTTAACGTCAGATGGGGGAAAGGTGCTACTTTCCTCAATGGTAGACCCACTGACAGATCATCTGTACTCTATCCAATTGCTCAGGTACATGCTAGTACAGGCAACCCAGATCAACCCAATGCAAAAAGACATAAGTAGGGAAGATTGTTGGGAGAAGAAGATTAATATTAGGGAAGGAGAGAGTATGGGATCTGGTGATAAGGAATGAAAATGACACAAATTCATTGTATTTGTGCATGAAAATGTCAAGAAATAAAAAAGATAAAAATAAATAAGATTTCAGAAGGGTTTCTTAAAGTCTCCAATTCAATTTCCTCAATTTGTAAACAGACACTAAAATATATGCTCTCTTTATCTACCAACAAATTATATGTGTGTATATAAAACATAAATATATCATAGTCTATTCAGAGATCTAGTCTACCACTAATACAAGCAAGACACTTTGAAAAGGTCCAGAATACAAAATCCCAATCTTCAACTCACTTCTCTTTCCTGCCAGCAGATGGCATCATAACCAACAGGAGACAAAGGAGCAAAGATTGGTACCTAAACTAACAGCTTCAACCTACAGATCAGTTTTGTTTTTGTTGTTGTTGCTGTTTTTAGTACAATGTGCTGACTCTCCCCAATTTTTCCCACTTTCATGTGTATGTGTGGGTGGTTTGCATATGTATGTGCAGGTGTGCATGCACATATGTGCACATGCTTATAGAGACTTTGAGGTTGACATCATGAATCAGCCTTGATGGCTCTTCTACTTCATTCTATTGAAGCTGGGTCTCTGATCCAGCCCAGTGCTTGCCCTCGTGTTTAGTCTGGCCAGTCAGTTTGCTGTGGGCTTCCCAGTCTGTGCTTTCTGTGCTGGAATTACAGGTTAATTCCCCACAGCTGACAAGAGCTTTTAAATTTTTTTTATTATTTATTGTTTCTCAATTGTGCATATATGCGCATGTGTGTATGTATATGTGTGTAGAAACACAGACGAATTTGAACATGGATCGCCTCCACCTCCTCCTTGTTTACTCTGCCCCGGGATTCACAGGCTCCGCCCTACCAGGACCAGAAACGCAGGCTGCCCCCGCTTCCGCCCGGCGTCTATACGTGGGGTCTAGGATCAGAACTCAGGACCTTCCACCTGCAAGGCAGAGGTTTAACCCCTGAGCCACATCTCCAGCCCCCTGATAAAAACTCTTATGCACAACCAAGTATAGTTTCTTCAGAGCACCCCAGATATCCTTATAACTCAGAGCGTATAGAGAAAGAAACAGCCAGCAAACCAGTCAGCACTTGAGGGGGAGAGGCAGATAGGGACTCTATGGGCAGGTCGTCTGCGGGGGACGCTGATGCGCTGGGTCTGTCTTTGTTTGATCATATTCTAGCTATATTATTGCCCAGGATCTCAGTTTCCTCTTCTAGAAATTGTCCAGTCACGCAGGATACTCTCCAAGATCCTTTCCACTGCTATCAATCATGAATCTAAAATGCTAAACAGGCCAAGTATATAAAGATATATATGATACCTGCAAAGCTTAATTCCAAACCAACTGTCTGTATTCCCAATCAGTCATTGCTGTAAGAAAATCTGGTTACAAACTCCTGATTCCACAGTCTTCTTGTCTGTATGGGTATGTTTGTTAGTTATGGCATTATTATTATTATTAAGCCACAAAGTCATTGACACAGGAAAGACTTGCTTTTCATACTTCTACACTTAGCCTCCACAATGCCCTGGAACCACAGAGAAATGCCCAAGGCATTTGCTTATGTGTAAAAAAACTCCCCTAAAGATTCAGCAGAGGCCTGGTTGTCTTTAGTCCAAAGGAGATGTAAGTTAGATCCAATTAAGTCTAAGAAACTCAGGGCTTGGTACTTACCTCTCAATGAATATTTATGAAAGAACGACCGGATGAATGAATGAATGAATGAATAATTCATTCTGGCCTTTCTAAAACCTTACAGATTATAGACATTTCAAAGCTCACTGACACACAGAAGATTGAAATATTTCTTTCCTACCTCTGCTACTACTCTAAGTGAGCAATGGCTCACAAGATCGGCTGCATGTTAGAATTAACTCGAGAAGTTATAAAATATACTGTCTTGGCAGGGGATAGAGGTTCTCAGAGACAGAGCACATGCTTAGCATGCTCAATATTTAATTTCAAACCAAAATACCCTGATATTTTATCTACTACTAGAGATCTTAATTAAGTTGGCCTGGGATATGGCCTAGACATAACATTTCCTAATTTTTATTCATTTATTTATTTATATTATTTATTTTGCATGTGTGTGTGCCACACACATGTGGGCATATGTGTGTGTCAGGGGTGCATCTCTGTATGTGTGCATGTGAATGTGGAAACTGATAGTGGTTCTCTTCCTTGATTGTTCTTCCCTTTATATATGGAGGAAAATTATTTTACTTGAACACAGTGCTCACTGATTCAGCTCATCTAGCTGGCAGCTTGCTTCAAAGATCCCTTGTCTCTGCTGTGTGGTAGGATTATAGACAGGCCACTAGGTCCATAGGGCATTTACCATGGGTGCATAGGATTTGAACTCATGTCCTCACACTTGCATGGCAAATACTGAGCCACCTCTTCAGCCTATATAACAATTTTTTTAAAAAAAGTACAGTGACTAGTAAGTTGCTAATTATTGAGGAACAGTTCGGCTTTAGCTATTTGGAAGTCAGTGGTTCCAAAGTTATCCCAGGCAGATCCATTTCCCTAGCAATAGGTCTGACATGAACTGTAAGATTCAGGGTATCCTGAGGATAAAGGTACAAGGTCACAAGGCTTGCACAGTGTGAAAACTTGACAGGTTCCAACTGGCTACCTGTAACATTTGTTTGTAATATTTCTTAGGAAGACTTGGGAACACTAACACATTTAGGGGACTGTTATTTCCTTCTTTGGGTTTTTGGTACTTTTTTGGACCAATGATATATGTGTGTTGGAGGCTTTTAACATGACAACAGACATTCAGAGTTCTTGGAGATTGTTGAGGTGTTTAGCACCCTTGGAATAGACACCAAACCCTTGTAACTTAGATTTACTAGCTCTGCTGATGTGAGCATGTGATGGGATCTCAGAAATCCTGCTCCAAGTTCACTGTGAATGTTTAAAAGTGACACAGCAGACATTCGTACGAGGAACACCACTGAGGACCTGCAGCCTGTCATGGGGCTTACATCTACCTTGTGTCGAGACTTGAGTTCACCAAGCTTCTTCCCCAGCTCTGAACACTCCCATGATAAGCATCACCACAACACATAAGTTTCTTGATAAACAGCATTATTTCCCTTTTCTGTCCTTACTTAACTGCCCCATGCTGAACACACCCACATTGAAGAAGATCCTTAGCTGATCTAATTAGGTGCTCAGCACTAAGGTCAGTTGTACAGTCTGACAAAGACAGGGCCTTCCCAGTGCATAGAAACCCAGGTGGCCTGGAAAGAAAAGAGGGGGGCCCAGGCCACTCCTCTGCTTGTATGAGATCCATAGCAGCTGGGGCCTACATGAATGCAATCCTGGGCATCTTGCTAAAGTGGCTGGAATATGGTGACATTTATTTAGAGAGCAGCCAACAAATTGTAAAAGGAAAAGTTCGGGAAGCAGAAGCACACAGAGCAAGAGGGAAGTCTGTTCTGAGCAACTGTCTAGCGTCTGTTCCTTTGCAGACTTGGAGGGGCCAAACGTTTAGGGTGCGACAGTCTTCGATGTTCTAGCAAAGTGCCCACATTGAGAAAGAACAGTGCGGAATCCACTGTTCCTTGATTTTTGGCACGTCAGTAATTAACATAGTCTCACAGTCTGTTCGGGTCAGACCAGGCTGCAAAGCATCCAGCACATTCTAAGAGAAGACAACAATTCTTCAAGCAATTACACGTTGGGAAATCAGGAAGGTGTTTGTGATTCGTTGTGTTTGTTTCTCAGTAGAAGATCTGATTTTCTGATCATTCCCATAGGTGTGTATAATGAGGGCAAGTCCGGATTCTTCCCAGAGAAAGTGAGAACATGCTTCTTTGCAGATGAGATTGGAGTAGTGATTAGAAAGAACATGTTTTGCTTTGTCCACAGGTCTTTAAGAAGAGGAGTGCTAACAGATCTCCCCTCCCCATATCTCAACTTTATGGGTGGTGAGACAGTTCTGCGTCTAGAGCTTTACAATGTCCTGCTAATGCAAGATTAAGATCACCTAAAGGATGTCAACTCTTGGGCTATTTTGCAAAATTCTCAGGACATTGTGAATAGGCCATAGCGAATCAACTAACTTTAATTTCCCTAGTGCTCTAGAAATTTCAGTTTGGGCATGCTTGGGACATAGTGCTCACAGTGGAGTGCTTATTTTGAAAGCCTGAGAATCTTGGTTAGAATCACCAGAACATATGTTAGAAAACAAAACAAAACAAAAACAGAAATGGTACACTGGGATCACCAGCCAGCCTAGCGTACTTGTAAAGTTCCAGGCCTAGGAGAGACCCGCTGAGGGTGTCCTCTGGTCTCCACACATGGATTCACACATATGTATACATGTACACATACATATGCACTTGCACCCACACATGTACCTGCTTCTGTGTGTGTGGCTTGTGTGTGTGCGTGTGTGAGCGCGCGCACATTACACACACATGCAATTACACACACTGAGACAGAGAATCTCAAATGTAATTCAGGACATAATGGTGCCAGGAGGGAGGAGTGACAGAGAGGCTGCCATATGGAATGTTCCTGACAATGGCACCAGGGGAACCAGGCAGGGGGAACATGATGGTTATTGTTTTGCTGATCAGCAGAGCATTTGACATGCCCAGGTGCTGGGCACAGTCTACAAGCCAAAATTCAAGGAGGGCTGGGTCAGACTGAGGTCACACACAGGACACTGAGTAGGTGACACACCATTTCAGAGCCAGACATGACTATCTTCTTCTTTTTGCCTATCAAATTACATTAAGGTCATCGTGACCAGCTTTTCTATCTTGCTTCCCCCACATCCATCTTAGGTAATGCAAACAAATACAACCTATAGACGTCTATCCAAAGCAGATACCAAGTGTGAACGCCATGAATCCTCCCAGCATGTCCATTCGTGTGCTTATAGACAGAATTCAGAACAGGCCAATGTTGTTACCAGTCAGAAATCTTTTGCTGATAAAACATTGTACTTCTTCACTGTTTGTATATCAGGGTTCTTCATAAATACTTTTTAAGCATTCTGTTATGTGGGCTAGGAGTGTAACTCCATGATAGAGTCCTTGCCTATCACAAGCAAGGTCCCTAAGTTACATCTGCAAACACACAACGGCTTAGTGGGTTAAAGTGCTCACAGTGTAAGCATAAAGACCCGAGTTCAGACTGTCATCAGTCATGTATAAAGTCAAGTATGATGACAACCAACTGTACCCCCAACATTGGGACAGAGTGGGTTATGGGGAGGACAAAAAGATAGATCCCCAGAACTATCTGGTCAACCTGTTTTTCCAAATCAGTGAAAGTACACCGCCTCAAAAAAAAAAAAAAAAAAAGACAAAGAAATGCATCCTAGCACATGTAAGTAGCACGCTTACAGAATACCCTGAGACCCATACTTTCTAAAGTATCAAGAGAGTAGACAGGCGTGTCAGAGGCAGGCCAAGTAAAGCAATGAAGATAAAAAGATAAAAAAGATAAGCAAGGTCCCCTAAGTCAGGTGCTCCCTCTCTCCCACATGCCCCAATGCCACCCCCACTCCTTCTCACCCCTCCCACCAGTGCAGGAACAACACAGGCAACTAAGCAAACATCACACTACCACATGAACTGAAAGCTCAGCTTGGTTCAGGGTCTCGATTCTATTCCATAGGGTCCTCTGTGCTCTGAACACTGGCCATTGAACTAGGCACAGAAAGAAGAGAAGGAGAAAGAGCAAGAGCAGTGACAGGGAGAGAGAATGCAAACAACGCCAAGCAGAGCTTGCAGTGTGCAAAGGCAGGGGCGGAAGCAGCCCCAGGGGCCGGCAGCCCACTTTAGTGACACAAACGGTCAAGTTCACCTTTGGGTTTTAAGCTAATAAAACCGTGGAGCATTAAGCAAGTGTAAAAATTTCTGTTCCCAAACGGGGAAAGATAGGGCTTCCTGTTGCAGGGAGATGGAGCTGCTGATGTGAAATCCTTCCTTGAAAACTCTACTTGGGAGTTCTGGTTGTCCCTCTCCCACTAATGGTGTGACATTACACATTGCATCTGACTTCGCTCTACTTTTAATTTCCCAAGTGGACAGTTCATTTACACTTGCCTCTTTCATCATGATACAAGCAGAGAAAGTCAAATTGACTGCAGTGTAAATATCTAGATTCCCTTGGAGGACGAGGTTGACTCATGCACTCTTAAGAGGCAATGATGGACAGACAGGCGGGACGCTGCAGAATGTCAAGTTCACAGCTCTTTTCAATGGCATTTTCCTTCCTCTAAAGGAAAGTGGATGGTGAAAAGGAAATCGTTGTGCTATGACAGGGATTTCTTTCTTTGCAGTTCTTACATCTTCAGAAGCAGAGTACCACAGACTATCAATTATTATCTTTAGAAAATAAATTATATGCATTGAGAAGACTTCCTTACCATCACCACATCGTGTGTGTGTGTGTGTGTGTGTGTGTGTGTGTGTGTGTGTATGTGTGTGTGCGCACACGCACGTGTGCTTATGTGTGTGTTGATAAGATATGGCTGCATATGTGCTTGCAGTTCATGTGCATGGAGGTCAAAGGTCAACTGTGGGTGTCTTCATCAGTGAGTCTTCATTTTCATTTCTGAGACAGAATTTTAACTGGCATTCACCAATTAGGCCAGGTTAATTGCCAGAGATTACCTAACAGCTAGGGTGTCTCTGACTTCCCAGCATTGGGATTGCAAGCAGGCACCACCACCCTGCCCACTCAGCTCCTCATGTTTACACACCAAGTACATTACTAACTGAGCCATTACCCCCCAGCCCCAACTTCAAATACTTTAGAGAAAGTATTTGACTGGAGGTCAGGTCTGATGATGTGGGATGCCCTCAAGTCACCAGAAGTGACTTCCCCAGGCTTCCCTAGAACATGACCCCTGGTCATTCATGATCTGGCACTTTCCTCCTTCCAGAGCTGAGATATATCTGCCTGCTCGGTCATTTCCTCTTAACCTCCATTCACACCAGGGGCCCAAGGATAGCAGCAAAGAGGTTAAGGAAATGACTGAATGGGAGTATATGCAAATTCCCAAAGCTCAGATTTTAAGGGCCTTAAGAAACACCCAGTGAAAACTAACCTCTCATCTCCAGACATGAAAAATAGGGATAATACTACAGTTCTCTGGCAGAGTAGATGGCAAAGCCAAGTGCATATCAAAATTCTCTGTTATAGTAAATGCATGCACATTGTCAGCTCTTTTCCCCTCAATATTTCCTGGTTTTCAATTGTTTGTTTTGCAGTGTATTTTATTTTTTTATCCTTTGACAATTTCATATACAAACACAATGAATTTATGTCATTTTTTGCCACTTCTATCTAATCACATCCCTCCTTCATTTTACCACTGCAAACCTTCATCTTTCCAACCAATCTCCCTCTTGCTTCCATGCCTTTTTGCATGCATAGCCCAGAGTTTCATCTGGGTTGCATGTATTTGGCATGTGCCTAAGGACTTGTTGGAGCATTTCCCAGCCTTTCTCAAACACTGTAGCAAGGTAGGCAGCCAGACGGTGGGAATAATGTGTGCTGAAAATCTCTGGGAATTCAAACAGCTAGGTGCACGTGGGAACCAGGGTTTAATCTAGACAGTCTCCATGACCTCCAGCAACTCTCAGCCTGTCACGATGACAAATCTCAGAATACAATTTTATTGTTCTCTGCAAACAAATATTTCTCCTTTTTTATTTTTCAAAGGTGAGATTGAGCTCAGGATCTTGTGACTTCTAAGCACCTGTTACACAGCTGGGATATGATTCAAGCCCCAAGAAGTATCCTCTTAATTATGTCAAACCAAATCATAATAATAATTATAAATTATGCCAAATCAACAAACTGCTAAATAAAATATATTCTGTCTACTACTAGGCTTAAATTTTAAGTTTACAGAATCATCACAAGATTGAGCTTGGGTATTGGGCTCAGGTAATGGCTTTTTTTTGAGACAGGATATCTCCACCCTGGGAAACACTCGAGGTTTGCCACATGGCCTAGGCTGGCTTGGATCTCATGCTCCTCCTATCGCAGTCACCAAATTGTTCAGAACATGGGCATGTGACCATGCCCCTCTTGGCTAACACTTCCCATCTGCTTTGACTGTCTGGAACCTTGGCCAGCACATCCAAGCTCTGGCCACACAGAAGTACCTCAGATCTAGGATGTCCACCACCACATTGCTGATTCTCAGGAGGAAGGGACCATATAGAATCCCATATAGGTTCCAGAAGTTCATTTGAAGTCACCAAAGAGTAATTTTTAGGAAAAAAAAATAGTGTTGAGTGGCAAATACTGGGCGGGAGGGTCTCGATGAGCGACTCCAGAGCATTTCATCCCAGAAGAAGAACATGATTGTGCAGAGCCAGGACTCAGGCCTTAAACAACAGACATCCCCTGCTCAGATCTATGAATGAGATGATCTTGAACAAAGAGTAACTTCTACCCAACTAAAACCAGCTCCTCTTCTTCGCATATTCTTAAATATAAGTATGCATATATGTTTTTGCATATTATATGTTTTCTGTGAAACTTTGATATACGGAGCACTTTAAAGGACATAGCTTCATGTTTGCAAAGTAAAAGAATCAGAGACAATTCAATACCAATTTGAAGTAGTGGAATAGCATCCTTCAATCCAACTGATCTCATATTTCCTTTTTTGGTCAGTCCCATGTTTTACAGTAACTACCATTGAGCTTGGGATATGTTGGCACAGAGATAATCATGTTTCATTTCAACATCTAATCTAATATGGAAAACTGAAAACTTAGGGAAGGGGCCTATTACCCCATTTATAAAGAAAGAACCTGGGCTGGAGAGATGGTTCAGGGGTTAAAACTCTGCTTCACAAGCAGGAAGTCCTGAGTTTGGATCCCAGGTTCCACATAAAAAAATGTCAGGCAGAAATGGAGGTGGCCTGCACTACCAGTCCTGGTGGATGGAGCCTGGGGGATCCCAGAGCAAAGCAAAAAGGAAGTAGAAGAAAACCAGGATGATTCCCAAAGTCATCTTGGTCCTCCACAGGATCACACACACCAAATGAATGAATAAATAAAGTTTAAAAAATTATTATAAAGAAAGAAACCAAGATTCAAGAGGTGGACTATGTCTGCGATCTTACTACCAGCTCTATGACACAACTAGATTCACACCTAAGACTGTTTCTTTCCTGTGCATACTGCTCTGCCTCGTCAATGGCCTCTGACATGAAATTATGGAGTACTTCTCTGTGCTTTCTCAAGATCAGTAGAAGTTTTCCAGACATCAGAGCAGATGTTCCATCTGAAATATTGTAATGTTGCCCGAAGTCAAACACATCCTTACAGACCCAGTTGGCTCCAAGAAAAGAATGTTCGTATTCTTCTTTATAATTCCATGTGTGTAAATAAACATTATATTTCATATATGAGTTTAGAAAAAATTGGAAGTGATAGCTTAATAAATGAATGTCATTGCTCTCAATCTCGACTAAAATTAGTGGGGGATAAATGGCTGCTCCTGTCAAACAGACTACCGGAAAATGTTAGCTGTACTTCATATACTTGGTGAAAACATTCAACCACTTAAAAATGTAAAAAAGAGCAAGGAAAGCAGAGGAGGATCTGGACTTTAGGATGTGTTTAAAAGATCTGAGGGAAAAGGTAAATATTAGATGCTAAGTAAATGACTGCTTCGCAGAAATACAGAGCAATGGATTCAAACCATCCATAAAGGTGATTTAGCTTTTCAATGTTTCAGGCTCTTTTCCTGCACAATAGAAATCTACTCCTAACATAGGAAATTTCCATGTGAACAATTTTTCCACTTTTGCTGGAGACAAAGGAGAGATGTTTTTCATATATCCTTAGAGGAATATTAATGTGAAATTAATATGAACTTGTAATGACTTATGAAACAGTAATACAGACAGTCATTTTCTCTGTGGAGTCATATAAGATATGGATTAGAGCTGGTGCTATGAGCGAGGAAAATATATAATTTAGTAGAAAAAGCCCGGAGCCACTCAGAACTGAGGGAAGCCTCCATCCATCCAAGGCTCCTGGAGTTCCAGAGAAAGTTCCACAGCCAAGGATGACAAACGGCCCAGAATCCTGCAGCTCAGCAAGACTCCCATGGAAAAGGGGGGGGGGAATAGAGAGAAGGGCTACCATCCAAGACAAGCCAGCTTCAGAAAAGAAAAGTCATGGAGTTTCCAGCACCCAGCCCAGGAATGGTCAGGGTCAGGAAATGTTTGTTTTAAATGCACATGAAGAGGCTAAATTATTTGATTTGTTGCAAAAGGGAAAGTAATTGAATTTGAGTGTCAGAGACTTCCTCGCTTAGTACAATCTTTAGATTTTCCTAGTTTTGGGGTTTTTTTTTTTTTTGGACTCACATGAATGAGAAAAAGAATATATCTTTTTGTTAGGAAACGTTTTGACCTGTTCAAAAGAGCTATCTAACTCCTCTCTTTTATTTACTCAGATAGTCCTGGAGAGAAGTACAAAGGGTTAAAAAGCCAGGGGATTTTAAAGATGGAGGAAATTCTCTCACAGACCACACCAAAAATAATGCATAGTTTGGTCAGCCGAATAATGAAGTTGTACAGGATCTATAGTCTTTTAAGGAAAAAAAGTTACATAGCACATGTTTCCAAACTATTTTGGATTCAATAGTTTTGCATCTATTTTACTTCACTGAGAAAATGCTCTTTAAAAACACAAAATATTTCCTTATGCTCATTGGTAATGCTTCTAGATGGTCTTCTACATCATCCAGGTTCAATTGGAACTAGAAACTCTAAAATAAGCTAAAAAAAGGGGAGGGGGTAAAATTAAATTAAAATCACAAAAAAACATGATTTAACTGATCGTGTCACTTACTCCTGGTAGAATTATTTTTGGATCTAGCTTCTGGCCATATGTAAATTTAATAAGCAGGCCTTTCAAGTCTTCATCCAAGCTATTTTCTTTCTGTATTGGAAAGAATATGTTCTGAGTCAGCCCTGGGGAAAATCCTTAGAAATTTCCTTTCAACTCTATACTGATTCACTGTTCAGCAGCCTTTGGATATGGCTCCTTCACCAATTGCCTAGCCACTTAATTGTGGCATTATTTGTTTTTCTATTTTTCCATCTGGTCTACCAGGGTAAACACCAATACTCAAGGACCATTTATTGGCCACATTTTGTGTGTGAGATCCTGCAGGGACCTTTGTAAGGGCTAGAATAGATGATATATTGTTCTGGCTTCCAGGCAATCCAAATCTAATCTATGGGCCAATAAATAAATAATCACAGTACAATGAAACAAATACTGCATCTCAAAGACCATGGAATTTTGTCTGTATCAAAACCTTGCAGAAAACTTATTGTGATGGCATGACTATTATTTTTGCAGATTTAACTATTTCATTCACATGCTAAGATAAACAAAGATATGGCCATCTATCCCTAACCCCTACCATCTGCTCAGTGTATTTGTGTCTGTCTAGAAATAATTTATTTCCTTAAAATCATAGATTGCAATGTTTCTATCATTTAAAACTTTGGTTATCTTTCTTAAATTTAAATCTAAATTGTTTATCAAAACTGTATTTTAATCAAGTATGATGGTACACACCTGTAATTTTAGCATTTAGGAGGCTTACAATGGAAGATGGAGCATTCGAGGCTTCCCTGGCTACTTGGCAAGATGATATCCTCAAGTTCTACTTCCTCAAAGAAATCAACCGACAAACACAATTGTACTGTTCTCTAAAAGGTATCTGTGATGACTGATAGACCTTTCCTTATAACCTGTTTGAAAGAGAAGATTATTACCTATAGCATGCACCTGTATGCAAGAACTTACAATCTTTTCCTTGTTACATCTCAATGAGAAAAGACTCATGTCTGAAGAAAGGTTGAGGTCGGTCCCTTGGAACACACTCACTGGTCACAAGAGACATGGGGTGTCTGAAATATTCCTTGAGCATGTAAAAAATGTTTTCATCAACTACAGGGAGATACGAGCATTAGCCTGATGATTGCTCTCGAAAGAGAAATTTTTACCGGCTTATCCATTTCCTTAAGGTTTCTGCAGAGAAAAGAAAGCATCCTGTGCAGCTGAAATTGAGTAGCTGATATTTGCTCAGTGGGCTTACAAAAATAAGATCTCAAATGAGGCTCAAATCTACTGAGTAGCTAATATATTTAGAGCACTGTGCTACCTTGTCAAGCATCTGCCTGGGAGGTGAGTATTACAGTTCCTAGTCTTGCAATGTGGGGTCCTGCAACAGAGTTGCCCATGAACTTTCTTCTGTGGTGGTAATTTCCTTTCATTTTCTACTTCCCCTGCTGATGAAAAACCTGTATTGGAGACAAAGCTGTCTAACACTAGCAGAAGCATGATGGAAACTTCTCACTGAGCAAAGAAATGAAAAGGGTTTTCTATGAGAGAAAACTACTGGGTCTAGGAAGAAAAATTCTCAGCCAAGGGAAGAGGCTGTATTTCAAAAGAAAAATAAGGACATCTGTTGGTTTCTGTCATCCAAAGGATTCGGAGAACACTTACATTACAGGTTTGTTCACTCTTGTTAAAGTCATAGAGTTAGAGATCTGGCACTTCCGAAAATCATCAATTGTTCAAACAGAGCCGAAGAATTTCAGGTATAGACAACTTAAAGTGAACTCACAGAGACACAGAATTCCCAAATAAGTAATATATATATAGTCACTTATCACTGGATGATTAAATCAAATTCCCTTTCTGAGGAACTCTATTATCAAGAGAAATATGTAAGGGTTTTAACTCTCTAGTAATTAACACAATGGTATGCAAATTGGTGTAAGGAAACAATAAATAGATGGACTCTAAAAAGCAAAACAAATGTTAATTATAAAGTAAATAAACATTAGTTCACCCTTGAAACAAGTTTTTACATGACTGTGTTCCAGAGAAAATGCAGTTGAAATTGCTCCTGAAATTCCTCCCAATAGGTACGGGTTAGATGAGCTTAAAGCTCACATACATGTGCACACACACACCCACACACACTCACAAACACACACACACAAACACAATTACGTGTGCACAGACATGCATACACATGTGCATGTTCACAAACGTGCATACACTGACACATATCCATATTTACACATGTATACACACAGATACACAGTATATACATGCATGCACCTACACATACAAACACAAACATATATACAGACACATTCACACATTCACAAAGACATGCACACAGACTCATAAACAAGTACTTGTATATACACATCTTGCCAGGCTTCATCTCTGTATCTGCAAGGTAAAACAAGAGAAGGGCTTTTTCTTTCACACAGTGACTGTCCTTTGCATTGCTACCAGCTGAAGTCATTCATTTAGACTTGCAACAAACAAAGTGAACATGATTTCTAGGAATTAAAAGCATCAGGACCAAGTCATCAAACAGCATGGAGTTCTCTCCATAGAACAAGAGTTCTAGGGCAGAGAGAAAGAAAGACAACAGGAAGACAGGGCCATTCCAGATTGTAGTGAGGAAGAGGAGGGGGGAGGAGGAAGAGGAAGAGAAGAAGGAGGAAGAGGAGAAGGGAGAGTATGGGAGGTGCTAGGTAGGTGTTTGCCATTCTGTGCTGTCAGAGGGAAGGCCACATGGAGCTTCTCCCGGCCTCCTAGTCTCCTTCCACACTTACAGATGGGATGAAGGAAATGCTGGATAAGCGGGAAGATGTATAGCAAATGTTTGCTGCGATTCCTGCTGCTTTGGTAAACAGGTGCTGAGCTCTGATAGAAACAATGATAGAAACCCCTAGGCCTTCTCCTTAGAATCACCCCACAGGTTCTTTTTGGGTGTTGTTGAAGGTTGAGATGGTTTAGGGGCTCAGGACAGACTCTGATGAAGAGACAGGATTTATCCAAGAAACAGGAGTAGGGAGAGGGGATGGAGTCCTCCAGATAAACGGCTCAGTGCCTGGGTGGTTTGGCGTGGTTGAATTATGACGGGATGGAGGAAGGAAGCCAGGAAAGCCAGCAGCTGACAGAGAAGACCAAACCAACAGCTAGATTTTGAAGAACCACCAAGGCAGGAGGACTGCAGAAGGCAACACCATGAAAAACACCTGAGGGCCAGGAAATGAAAGCTTTGCATCTACACGTGAGACACAGGGAAGAATCTCTGGAGGTGGTCTTGCCTAGTCCCCAGTCTTCTTCACTGTGCTAGTCAATGAGTGACAGGGGTGCACAGGGAGAGGGGAGGAGAGAAGCTCCCCCCAACCGCAAGACCTACTTCGCTTCCCCAAAGCCCCTCTTACCCAAAAGTCTTGGAACCCACTCTCATGGTCCCCGACCATTCTGCTGTTCCAAGGCTGGGAGCATGTGGGGGTGGTCATGAGATGAGGCTTGGAGCTGGGGTGCGGCCTCCCTTACTCTAAGGCCAGAAGCAGTCTACACCTCTGTGGTGTCCTCTTCTTACTGGCATGTCAAGCTAGAGAGAGAACACGTTTCCTTCCCTCTTCTGCCATATGGTAGGTGTTCTCATCTAAGTAATATGCTTAATATAGCTGCACAGTACCCCAAAGGCTAAAGGAGTCGGGAATAGCATCCTGCTAATTCTTTACCATGTTCCTAAACAGGGTGCAACTTCCCAAGAGGTTACTAAAGCATCCCTTATTTTATACAATGGGTTCACCTCACCCCTAATAAAGCACTTTAGCATGAACAGGGTCTGTAAGGTAAACAACAAGGCCCTTCCTTGGACATTTTTTCTATACCAGCACTTTCAATCTGTGCAGTCAGGGACAGATTGCAGTGCAGATTAGGAAGGAAACCCGTGTCGCATTATCTACATGTATGCATGAAAGACATCGGTAGCAGGCCGGGGAGATGACCACGGGATTAAAATCACTGTCTCCGAAGCAAAAGGACCTGAGTTCAGATCCCCAGATCCCATGAAAAAATGCCAGGTGGAAATGGTGGCAGTCTACAGTTCTGACGTTGGAAGATAGAACCTGGGAAACCCCAGAACAAACCAATATGGAGGTAAAGCAATGCAGGATGATTCCCAGTGTCACCCTTGGGCTTCCACAGGCGCACACTCAAGTGTCCTCTTTACACATGCTCACACCCACATGTATACACATCCACATGCAACACATACTCGCCAAAAATAAGATAAAATAAAGATACAGCTGCCTTCCTTGTTTACTTTGTGCGTGTATGTGCATGCATGTGTGTGTGTGTGTGTGTGTGTGTGTGTGTGTGTGTGTGTGTATTAGAAAGCACTGTGTGTCCCTGTGGAGGATCAAGGTGACTCAGGAATCATCTTGGATTGCTTCTACCTCTTTTTTGTTTCGCTCTGGGATTTCCCAGGCTCCACCTACCAGAGCTGGAAGTATAGGCTGCAGCTATTTCCATCTGTTGTTTTTATGTGGGACCTGGAATCCAAACCTTCTGCTTGTGAGGCAGAGTCTTAACCCCAGAGTATCTCTCCAGTCAGCAGCTACCTTTCCCAGACACAGATTTCTTTTCCTCCATCAGACTTGAGGATGACCAGTGGCTTTCTAGAGGGTGAGAGAGTTCTAGAAACATATAATATACACAATAGTCGCATGAATGGGATTTAGGTTTCTTCACAAAGTATGGGGCTATGGCTGTACACTCAATGACAGAGTGGTGGCCTAGCACATGCAAGTTCCATCCATTGTGCCATAAAAAAAAATGAAAACAGAAAGTATGGTTTTCATTTTCTGCTGCTTTTACAAATGCCTGCTTTGCTGAGGTTTGGTGGCTCCTCATGTTCACTGAGTAAGAAAATTTAAGCTCAAAGGAAACCAGGCCAGTTTTCTGAGAAAATGTGAGCGCTCTCCTCATCTGTGCTGAAAGTACACTTACCCGACAGAATTATGCCAGAACCAGCTGTCTAAGTGAAAAATTACCATGGAACAATGGAAACGGCCCCTGGTTCAGAGAAGTGTGGCTTTTGGTCTGTGTTCTTTTTGGATATATGATGCTTCTTATAGAGTTCTTTTGGGAACACAATCAGCTACTATTTGTAAAATACTTGGAAGGGTGGGGAGATGGCTTGGAGGTTAAAGTACTTGCCACACAAGCAAGATGACCATAGTTCAGATCCCCAGTTCCTACATTAAAATGTCAGGTGGACATGAAGGGCTGCCTGTAATTCCAGCCTCAGAAGGCTGAGACTGGGGAATGCGCAGAGCAAGCTGGCTGGCCCAACTAGCCCTATTGGCAAGCTCTGGAATTGATTAGAAACCCTGTCTCAAAATGAATAATGTAGAAGAGCAATTGAGAATAATTCCAGATATCAATCTTGGGCTATCGCAGAAACATATACACATATGTGCTTGTGCATCTGCCCACACATAAGTGCCTACACATATGCAAATATGCATACCATGCATTTACACACCCCATAGACACATACACATGGAAATGAAATCAATAAAACCCCTAGAATTGTGGCACCTGGTGAAATAAAACAAATCCGTGAACGAGAGCTGCAAAATCTCCAAGGTCTCCCTGCAAACAAGTCCTGGGATGGAGCACTCTACAACAGGCCTGTCTGAACGTCACTGACCATGACAATAACATGAAATTCTATGTTATCTATAGTGTGCCACAATTAAAAGCAAAACCCCAACTCTCCAGGGATGGTTAGCAAAATGTTTAGAATGTCTGCGTGGGGAAATCGGCACAGTAATTAGGAGGAGATTTCTTCTTCTATAAACAGGATGGTTTGCTTTCAAGCCCAGTGAATTGCTACTCATTAGTGAAATATGCATTTCAAGCAGTGCATTGCTACTAATAAAATATCCCATGGAGTGTCATTTAAATGTACAAAATGAAACACAGGGTATCAGGAAGCTCATTTTTTTCAGGAAGAAAGAAAAGAATCCATCCTTCTGAGGTACAAATCTCCCTTTAATTCCATACTTCATTGCTCCTGTTCTCAACTTAAGGTTTAACATTTAGAAATAAAATCAGTTTTACCACTTAAAACATGTTAGTGTCATTTTAATTGACAATGAACGTTTGCTGGAATGGAGGAGGGATGAAGGAATATGAATGGCAGACAGTCCTCTGCCTCACCTGCGAAGGAGTTCAGGGTCCTCTCCTCTTTTTAACAGTGTCCTAGAAAGCTGTGACTCCAGCCAGACTTGTGAGAGGGCATCTATGTTAGATCGGCCTCAGGGCATGCCTGTGGGGTTCTGACTTCACTAGCCTCGATGTGGAAGGGAGACCAACCCACTGTGGGAAGAAACACTCCCTGTGCTGGGAGCCTGGATTGTATAAGAAGATTATGTCATAGTTTGAATGTGAGTTGTCTCCCCACAGGCTCTTGTGTTTGCATCCTTAGCTGATGTTAAGGTTTTGGAAGCCTGTGACACCTTTAGGAGGTGGAGTGTTTCCAAAGGAAGGCATGTCACATCACACTTGGTGGTCTGAACCTTCTTCTTTATTTGCTCTTGCTCGCTGCCTGCATGATGATGATGATGACCTCGACACTCTCCTGGCTTGCCCTACAGTCAAGCCTTCGCTGTGTGAGTCCCACCGTGTTGCGCTGTATCTCCCCCCTGGAACTAAACCAATGAAATCTCCCTTTCTATACTGTATCAGAGCAGCAGAAAAAGTAATTGCAACTGAAAGTAAGCTGAGTATATAGTATTCATTGCTCTTTGCTTCCCAATGGTGGATATGATATAACCAGCTGCTTTGAGATCCTGTAGCTCTGACAATCTCTCCATGATGGACAGTAACCTTGAGCTATGAATCAGGATAAAGCTTTTCTCCCTCAAGTTGCTTCCATCAGGGTATTTTATTACAGTAATAGGAAGAGTCACTAAGACAAACACATTCCCTGTAGACACAATCTCTTACATGATGCCATGGCCACAGAGGGCACTCAGTGACTAATAGGGAGGTGAATAAGATTTTATACTTAATTCATTCCTAACAATGAAGTCTAGATAGGTCTGCATGAACTCAACTGTCTTGTTGATGATACTCATTAAAACCAAAGACTTCAAAGGGCGTTGAGTTTCCTGAGAAAGATGTGAAAGGGTCATCTTGCCATGGCTGAAGTACCAAGAGATGAGGGTTCTGCGTGTGCTGACTGTCACAAGCTTATTTCAGGTCATTCCTAGGCAGGCATGAAGCTGATACTTCTAGGTTCAGTATGTAAGCCCAGTTCTCCCAAACCTCCTCCTTCATGGCCAAGCAAACCTCCATCTTTTGTGGGTGTTATAGGCTTCTTAAGTTTTCCCATTTATGATCCATTTCCCGTGCTCCCCCAGCCTCTAGTGGAAAGCTAGTCAAAGCAGAGGCTTGAATATCGGGATCATGTCTGCCTCCCCGTGCAGGACAGGGCAGCCCAGGGCACTTGCCACCTGAATGAGCCAATGAACCAAAGAACCAGAAGTGATCAGAAACATCCTCATCTCTTGCTCCAGCCTGCTTGAAATGCCTGCTTCATACACAGTGACTTCCTTGCCCTAGTGATGACTGACACTTTCACTGTCAGCAGTTAAACATGAAAGCCCATAGAGCAGCAGGAACAAAATGGCACCAGAATCTAGTTATGAGAAACACGGACATCCCAAATGGGAGTTTCCAGTGTCAACCTGATACCTGAGGACTGAGCCTGTAGGCATACCTATAAAGAATTGTTTAACCAAGACAAGACTGTAGAGGACTGTCTAATTGCAAAATTGATGTGAGAAGACCCAGCCCATATAGAGAGTGGGAGGGACCATTTGCCAGGCAGGTAGATAAAGACAAAGAGCACTAGCTGAACTTTTGGCAGCCTGGCAAGCTAGAAGGTATGCAGTGGTCTCGGCCCCTCTTCTCAGCTTTTCCTGTGGATATGGTGTGGCTAGTTCCATGAGCATCCTCTGTCAACTCTCTCATCATCATGGTCAACTGTAACCTGTGATCCTACAGTGGAATAAAAATGCCCTTGTTCTCATCAGTGGAAACTAGGATACCAGGAACTTCAAAGACGGTAATACCATTCAGCCTGCAAAAGGGAAAGGTACTATGAGAACCCTGGAGAGGTGTGCAGACCATGGACAGAATAGACAGAATCTGACAAAAGCAAATTCACTCAATCTGGATAGAGACAACAGTTCCTAGGTCCCTGCGATGCTTGGTAATGCACTTCTTGTGCTCTGTCCCTGTGGAACGACTGCTTAAAGGACGATAGGTGGAACCCTGAATTGCTCAGTTGGGGACTGTCATATGGCTGAAAACATCTGCCAAAGGAGTATGGGGCCATCTGTGTGTTTGGAGGAATCTCCTGACAAAGCTTTGTCTTTGTCTTTCTCTCCCGGATGAATCATCCCACTGGAAAAAGACAGATGCAGGTGAGAAGTAGCTAGGGCAGCCGGTCCTTCAGACAGCATGGAAAATGACTGACTTCAACCGGACAGGACTGGTCAATAGCAAACTCCTATAAACATAATCCAATGCACCCAAAAACTTCAGCCGTGGACCCCAGCTTTCCTTCACCCACAGCACCTTGAGAGGCCCAGGGAGGCCACCAGGAATCCTCCAAGGACAAACTCGCCTTACCTAAAAACTAATTCCTTCAGGGTGGTCTTCACACTTCCTGCACCATGGCCACAGGGAATGAAGTCACTACGAAAGGTGAGACCATCCCTGATAAAAACCAATGCCTAATGTTTAAAGAATAATTGCTCTAATTATCTCTCAGCCCTGGAGACCCAAATTTCTAGAACCACCCTAAGTGGCCTTCTTAGGGATCTAATGATGCTTATTATTAACAAGTGCATGATGCTCAATTGGTCTCTACTGTACCATCACAACTGAACTCGACCTTCTGCAGCCCAGTCTTGCAAGGAGATGGAGAGGAACCGGGTAGAAAGCTCAGGATCACGGTGGCCTCACCTCTCACTGATGTTTCCCATAAGCACCTCCCACAGTCTTGACCTGCTCCGGTACCTCGCTGTTATTTCCACATTCTCCACAAGGGTGATGGACAAAAGTAAATATGACACTTCAGTGAGGGGATCAATACCACATTCCAGGGAAGGAATAAGTGACTCACCATGGGTCCGTTTCTTGGGCTCTCCCAAAGGAGAACCAGAGATGAGGTAGGACGCCACTCTGCAGACCAAGCATGGCACGGAAGAGGAGTTCCCTATATCCCTAACTTTGGGAAGAACCACAGAGTTCCTCTAACCCAAACTGCACAAAAGCAAGACAAACATATGTGTGTAAGCTGCATGCATCGCTTTGCCTCTATCTAAAAACTAAATTTGCATCTGATTTCACATGCCATTGGCTCCTGGGGCTCATCCCTCCTGTTGCCCTTCTGGCCTTCACATGATACCAGCAGAGAAAGGATGGAATTCCTTGTTCCAACTCTCAGGTCTCTGTGGATGTCCCCTCCTTTGCACGCCCGGCCTTGGATGCGCTACCAAGGAACACTGACTTGAACACACAAGTGGAACCTTGTGAGGAAATCTAGTGTCACAGCTTGGAAATGGCGAGAGTTGCCAGGTGGTACCCCGCCTTCCTCCCCCACCATCCCGCACGGTCTGCTGGAGGTTGAAACAACAGCAGAGGTAGAGAATCCGACCTCATCTAATGACTGCAATTAAGATACCACACAGCATGGTCTCCCATGAACAGCCGGCCCGGCCTCTCACTCCTCTCTGTGGAATATTTTAAGAAGCTCCACGTGGGAACCAGGTAGGAGTGTGTGGAGGAGGGGACAGAGCTCCCGCTGCATTTCTTCACCTGCCTTCCTTTATGTTTACATGGAAGTGTATCTGTTATCATCTCGGGCTTTCCACACCTGGCAACAAGATGTGATCACCATGGCAAGGGCTGAGCTCCTTACGGGAAGTCACAGCTACCAGAAATCACAAGATGGCAAATCAGACACCAGGGCACTATTTGGTTTGGAATCCTTTTGCTTTTAACTAGCAGGGATTCAGAGCTAATGGAGCATTTCTGTGCTCTGTGTGCTCCGTCGAGACAGCTTGTGACAGAACAGATTGAGTTGAAGGGATCCTGAGACTGTCACAAAATGTACTGCTAACCACTTTCTCTCTTCCAGTAAACTGCACTGACATTATTTCCTTCCTTCTCTCTCCTCTCTCTCTCACTCTCTCCTCTCTTTCCTGCCCTCCCTTTCCCTTTTCTTCCCTACTCTATTTCCTTCCTTCCTTCCTCCCTCCCTTCCTTCCTCCCTCCCTTCCTCTCTCCCTTCCTTCCTTCCTCCCTCCCTCCCTCCCTCCCTCCCTCCCTTCTTTCCTCCCTCCCTCCCTCCCTTCCTTCCTTTCTTCTTTCTTTCTCTCTCTTATTTTCTGTTCCCTTCCCTCCCCCATCCCTTCCTTCTGTCCACGCCTTCCCTCCCTCTTTCCTTCTTTTCCTCCTTTCCTTTTTCTCTTCCTCCTTTTTCTTCCTTCCTATCTTCTTTCTTCTGTCCCTCCCCACTTCCTTCTGAGTCTGAGTCTTGCTCTGTTGCTTATGCTGACTCCTTACTCTTCTGGGCTCAAGAGATCCTCCTTTTTACTTTGGATTACAGCATGTACCACTGTACCTGACCTAAGAGATTTTTCTAACTAAGTATTTCTGCCTTCAGTAAGCTCCATGAAGAAAATGCAAAATACAAAAAAAAAAAAAAAAAAAGTGTAGTATTCCTAGAAAGAGGCCAGCACAGATTTTTACATATGAAGCTGTGCCCTTAGTCAAGGCAGAACGTGCCACCCACACACTTCAAAGGGCAGGAAAGGATTCAGCCGCAGAGTGAACAGGGATGTGCCTGAACCAGAAGGGACCTTCCCACAGTTCCTATGAGGGGCCACACGGTAGCCAAACTGTGCTGACATCATTTGCTCCCACAAAAGCTGCTTGGAGCTTAGGCCTCAACACAGCCCATAACAACAGGTAGTGAAAACAGTCTCATCACATCCTGAATAACCTAGGTACCTGCCCTGAATCCAACACATGAAAGGGACAGTCCCCTGTGCACACAGGTGCCCAGGTGTAGGGAAAGGGACGTCATGCATGACAGTGACCGTGTTGTTTCCTGGAAGTGAGATAGAGCAAAGTTAAAAGTCAGTAAGTTCTGACAGGTTCTAAGGACCAGGGTGAGGGATTACAGCATGTCCCACTGTACTTGGCTTAAGAGATTTTCCCACAATGAGTATATGTGCAGCCAACAAAGATTTGTAACTGAGTAGATAGGCGTTGTCGGCAAACAAGAGCACTGTAATTCAAGAGTATGGCCTTCAGCCAGGTTGCTGAGAGCTGAGACCTGGACTCACCCACCGCAGCTGGAGGACTTCAGAGAGTGGCCTTTAAACCTCAGCCTTCTCAGTCAAATGGGGAACAATCCTAACAACAATACCTGGCCCTCTGGTTGTTCTAGGGACCAAATAAATCCGGGGTCTATGAAGAACTTAGAACATAGTATTAACAAGTATGAGTCTGTCATGTTAGCATGGTGTCATTTTGCATGGTGACTTCAAAGGGGAAAAGACAAAGCAGAAAGAAGACTCCAGAACCATGCAGCAGACACAGCACACTTAACTGCTTCTCACATGCCCTGCATGGCAGTGGCAGATCACTCTTGCACTCTGTTAAGGAAAAGTATCTCTAGGGACTGCAGTGATCCATGGGACGGGACACCTAGGAAAGGACAGTTTGCCACAAGAACTGAGAGGTGATTGAGGAGAAAGTGAAGAGCTTGGGCTGAGCCGGACATGTAAGCCAGGGAGCAAAAGACTAAACCAAAGTCTCGCTTTCCTCCACCGAACAATGGACATTCTTAGGATATGCTTTATGTGGCTGCTGCTAAGTGACACATAAACTAACATCAAATGATGTAATACAATTCCAGCACATACTCTTACTATGGTTTGGGTAAGTGCTGCCCAAAGGTTTAGCCGTTAAAGCCATGGTGGCCAGATATAGCACAGTTGGGAGGTTTTACAACCTTTCAGGGATGGGGCCTACCAGACAGTCTTCCTGTCATAAGGGGTATGCTCTTGAAAAAGACTTTGCTTCAGAACTTCAGTAACATGACAATCTTGTTTCCCACTAGGTCTTGGCACAGGCCCAAAGGCAATAGACCCTGACTGAAATATCTGAATCTGGGAGCCCAAGCAAGCCTTTCCTCCTTATAAGTTAATTTGTCTCAGGCATTTTGACACAGAACTAGAAAAGCTGACGAATGTAAATGTAATAATAATAGAAAGAACTTATCAGGTTTCTGGCACAGAACAGAGTCAGTGTTACTGAGTTCACTCTATTATGATAATGACGAATTCCTGTAACATCTTAAGTCTTGAGATATAAGAGGAAGTCAATTATCTGCACTGAGATTTGCTTCTTCATTCACTCGCAAGAACTATGGTAAGTGTTAGCAACACAGTGGTATGCAAGGACACACGGTCTTTGCTCCCATGAGATGCAGATATCACTCCATGAATCACAACAAGACATGTATATACTGAACAGGGAGGAAGAAAGCTGGAGGCGAAATGTACAACAGGGCCCTGACCTAGCAAATGATTTACTATAACAAATATTATCTGACTCCATTCCAACCACCTAGAGTCAGGACAGACCCAACATCACATCCAGCCCTCTAGGTGGGCATCTTAGAGAACTCAGGCTGTCCTTGGCCATGACATGAGGAAGATCCTGGCCATGCCTTGAGCCTTCTGACTGGCACAGGGGCTCTTCCCTCACCATCCAGCAGGTCGATGAGGACACCTGCTCTGTTCTAACTCCCCACCCCATGCATCAATCTCTGGGCGGCCCTATCCTCCCTAGGAGCAGTCATCAGGCAGGCCCAAGGCTAGACCCACATAGTGATAGCTTTCCATAGATATAGGCACTTCCACCATCCACAGAAATAAGCATTTCTTAGTGGTAGATTATAGTCAGTCCTGTGGGGCAGGGGAGATAGCTCCATCAGTAAAGCGCTGGCTACACAAGCATGAAAACCTGAGTTTGAACCAATAATGGCATGTTCTTGCGATCCCAGCACCAAAGAGGTAGAGACAGGCAGAACTGGCCAGTCAGCCTGCCTGGCCAAATCAGTAAGTCCCAAGCTAGAGGGAGATCCTATTAAAAAATTAAAAAACAAGGTGGAACAATGACCAAGGTTGTCCTCTGGCCTACACATACATAAACATTCATATGCTTGCACACCCACACATACATGTGGAACACACTTATGCACCCATGTACACAGAGTATCTGCAGGTGCGTGTGTGTTCACACACACACACACTCACAAACAGCAAGTGGAAACAGGCCATGGTGATTCTTAGAACTCTTCTGGGCATTGTTCTCTGTGATCCAGAGGAGGAACATGGTGAGTCTCAAAGGGCCCCCTGAACAGAACAATATGTTCCTGAAAGAAGGAAGAAAAAAAAAAATCCCTGATCAGTCAGGTATGCAATGCCCTTCTCTGTCGAGGATCCTGCAGGGCACACGTGGATGCTGACAGCCCTCTGTGGAGGAAATAATCGCTTCTCTCTCAAGGAAGATGGAACACTGAGGTCTGACCACACAAACTCCAATCAGAGCCATTGTTACCACATGGAAACACAGATGGGAAGTGTTCCTTCGCCAGCCTGGAGGGCCCATGGCTGCCCTTCTGTTTCCACCTAACTTGAAAAACAACCCAGTATCATTTATCAGAATGTGCTATTCAAAAAGTAATCATGCAATAGCAAACACATTACTTAAAATAAACCAAACTGCTCAGACTCCGGGGACCCTCATTTTCTCACTTGGAAAACAGAAAGGATTTTAGTATTTGGTTGGAATGTGAAGTACAGTACACTTTTGAAAAATTAATCTGACAAGATCTCTTGAATATGTAAAACATATACACTTTTGATTCTCCAATCCCACACATGGGAATCTTCATGTAGAAATCAAAGAAGCCAACATCAGCATGGAGGAGGTTAAGCATCTGAGAACTAGATGTACAGGCAACCACAACCATACATACACACATATGTACATACATACATATATACACACATACAGGAGCAACCTGAAATTCCATCCGCAGGGAGCTAGAGATATCATGGCATGGCATACAATGGAGATGTCACTGTTTTCTTTTCACATATATGTGTATGGGGTACATGCATGCATGCATGTGTGTGTTTTGCACTGAGGAGCGGGTGTACTTGTGTGTGTGTGTGTGTGTGTGTGTGTGTGTGTGTGTGCACGTGCGTGTGTGTGTGCCTGTGGAGGCCCAAGAGGATATTAGGATGATTAGATTTGTCTTCCACCTTATTGCTTTGTTCTGGGGTTTCTCAGCCTCTACCTTCCAGGGTCAGAATTACAGGAAGCCATCAATACTAGTTACTCTTATCTGTTGCTGTCGGAGAACACCCAAAGTCAATCAATTTAAGGAAGAAAGGGAGATGTATTCAGCTTATGATTCCAGAGGGAAGAAACAGTCCTTTCATGGTGGAAAAGGTGTGGCAGGCTGGCAGAAGCTGGAGACAGGCTATGTCACACCCATACAGGAGGCTGAGAGCTGTGAGAAGGCCTGCTGCAAGAGCAGACTTCTCCAGGAGGTAGGGTGGGACTAATCAGCCTCAATGCCCACCCGCTGTGACTGTCTTCTTCCAGCAAGGCTTCTTCCCCTAAAGATGCCATGACCTTTCCAAACACATGAGACTGTGGGGACATATTTCAAACCATGATAATACTATTTCTGTCCAGCATTTTTTTTAATGTGGGATCTGGGGATCCCAACTCAAGATTTTAACTACAGAATCATCTTCCCAGTCCAGAGGTTATCATTTAAAAGAACGAATCAGAGGCCTTTCATTAAACATAGTGGAAAAGACAGAAGAAACAACTATTCTCAAGATAAATTGGTAATACCGGAAATGGAAAATTGGGATAACAAAATGTTAGTTTCATAGACCAGAAAATCTAAAATCTAAATCCAAGGGTGGGATGATGGAAAGCAAATCAAAATGAGGCT
This sequence comes from Typhlomys cinereus, assembly GCA_023101885.1. Lineage (NCBI taxonomy): Eukaryota > Metazoa > Chordata > Mammalia > Rodentia > Platacanthomyidae > Typhlomys > Typhlomys cinereus. The sequence continues at coordinate 704,837 of JALPQD010000530.1, read as the reverse complement.
AGTTTGCCATCCTGGGCCTGCTGCGGGTCAGGGAACTGAAAATACTAGGCATTTCTAAAAGCTGGACTACGGTCAGGAGGATGGGTCCAAGGTTACCAGGGTCAGCAGATGTACTGAAGCAAGCCCAGGGGAGAAACCAGAGGTTGCTCTCCACTGAGGTGGAATTGGCAGCTCAGATACAGCTGAGAGGAAATGAAAGCACTTCAGAGAAAACAGGTGACTGAGCAAACAACCTCTCCAGCTCCACCTTCATCCCCAGGGAGCACACACACACACACGCACACATACACTCACACACACACACAGAGGAATGCCTACGACAGCTTCATTCATAACTGCCCACACCTGGGTACAACAAAGGTGTACTTCAAAAGATGTGTGGATAAACAAGGAATGGCACATCCAATAGGACAGCACTGAAAAGAAAAACACTGTCAATCTGCAAAAGACCCTGGGGAAACATGAGCACATACTACTGAGAGAAAGCCGTCAATCTAGAAAGCCTGCTTCTGAGTGATTGCAACTGTATGATGCTGTGGGAAAAGGGCAAAACTAGAGGCAACGGAGATTAGCAGCTGCCAGGGGATAGGGGAGAGACGGAGGAAAAGGAGAAAGACAGGCAACACAGAGGACTCTAAGGGCAGCGAAGCCTTTCTGTGATACCCTATTTGTGCAATTTAGATACAGGTATCAACTTGACAGTTAAAAGTTCTGAAGAATTGGTAGTTAAGGGAAACCCTTAGTAAACCAATGGGAGATTATCAAATTTATTTGGGAAGACTCAGCCCATACTGGGTGAGACCATTCCCTAGGTGGAGAGATAAGATGAATATAACTGGCTCAATATTTCAGCAAACTTTGACATATAGGTATTCTGACAAGCAAGAAAGAATACCCCTATCTCAGTTCTTTCTATGCTTATGGTATATGTCATAGATATAGGTGTCAACTTGACAGCTGAGTGTTTGAGCTCTGGGCACATTGATAGAGAATTGGTAGTTGAGTTAAGCCCAGAGTGAACCTGCAGGAGATTGTTTAGTGGGTGAGGAAGGCCTAGCCCATGGTATGTGGGATTAGTCCCTGAGTAGGTGAATAAAATGGAAGGACTTTTTGAGAAAGTGAGCCTCCTCTGTATACCTGGCTAGACATGTTCATCTGGCAAGTAAGGACTGTCCTTCTCTTAGCCATTAGGTGGAGATGGTATGGCCCTGGTGTTGATTTGAGTTCTCCTGCCAAGCAGGACAAGAAACTGTAACCAGGAATCATAAGGAAAACAAAACAAAACAAGACAAAAAACCCTTTGTTCCTTAAACTGATTTGTCGTGATTTTCAGCAATATACAGCAGCAGTGTGGCCAGTTCTCTCAGCTCCAGATGTTGGCATGAATTCCTGCCATGATGAACTATAACCAAGAGTCCTACAATGAAATAAGTCCCTCAGTTTTTGGAATCCTGTATTGTTTCAACAACAGAAGGATCAAACTAAGACACTAGTGGTGGATATATGTCCCTGTATTTGTTCAAATCCATAGAATGTGTCACACAAAGACTCAACTCCACAGTGAACTATGGTCTTTACTCAGTGATCAAGTATCTGCCCTGGATCATCAATATCAAGAAAGTCACATGCAAGCAAGATATCACTAACAAAAGCAGTAGGGTGAGATTCTGTGGGAATTCTCTATACTTCCCATGCAAATATATAATGCACACACACACACATATATAAAGATACACACAGATATATACACATAAAATGAGTCATGACTACCTTTACACTAGAATGGATACCATTAAAGGACATTAGTGGGCTGAAGAGATGGCTCAAGGATTAAGACCCTTCCTTACAAGCAGAAAGTTCTGAGTTTAGATCCCAGATCCCACATAAAAACACCAGGCGAAAATGGTGGCAGACTGTATTTCTGGCCCTGTTGGACAAAGGCTGGGAAATCCCAGATGAAGAAAAAAAGAGGTAGAAGCAAACCAGGATGATTTCTGAAGTCACCCTAGATCTCCACAGGGATACACAGTGCCCTCTGATACACACACACACACACACACACTAAATAAATAAACAAACAAACAAACAAACAAACAAACAAATAAATAAATAAATAAATAAATAAATAAATAAATAAATAAATAAATAAGGGGCTGAAAAACTGGTTCAGTGTATAAGGCACTTGCCCTGCAAACATGAGGAAAGTTCAGACGTCCAGAATGTGTGTAAAAGCTGAGTAGGTGTGGTGACTTCTAGTAATCCCTGCACCCAGAAGGCAAAGCCGGGAATGTCTAAGGCAACCTGGCTAGCTAGTCCAGTTGATTGGTGAGCACTGGGTTCAATTGAGGAACACTGCCTTAACTACAAAAGTGGAGAACAATCAAAGAAGATAATCAATGTCAACTTCAGTATGCCATACACGCGTGCACCCTCACACACATGTACACCTTGAATACACATGTCACTACACACAAACATACATCCCCCACACACACATACAAAAACAAGACAAACAACAACAAAACACTGATATTATCACATTTCCATGTAACTAGAATTTTCTAACATCACAAGAGGGAATGGAAAAGATACAACTACTCTCTGGGAAGCAGGAACATCTGCCAAATTACATGCAATTTCCACTCCAAGGTGCTGGATTAAGGAAACAAGATCTGAATATAAACATCCAGGAAAGCACTAACATGACAGCTTCAAATGGGAAATGCTTCAACTTTCACAACAGGTGAGTGGATGAACGATTTGCAAAGTGTTTCTACAATGGGATACTAGACCGCAGTGAAGCTCTATCACAGCCACATGCATGGAGCTCAGAGGCACGCTGAGTAAACTCTACCAAACAAAAGAACACATAAGTGCAGTCCCACCTATACAAAGTTCTAGAACAGGTAAAAGGGAGATTGATCTTTTCCATAAACTCTTCTACATCATCTGGCCTGTTACGATATATAAATATATATTCATATATATAATTCATATATATATGATTGCATTTTAAAATTAACAAAAATAGAGTTGGGAGATGGTTCACTCAGTAAAGCAGTTGCTATACAAGCATGAGGATCGGAGTTCAATCCCCAGAATGCACTTAAACAAGTCAGCCTGGTGTTGTGATCTTGTAACCCGAGTGCCAGGGAAGCAGAGACAAGCACATCCCCAGGGCTCGCTGGCTGACCAACCGCTTACGTATTCTGTTGCTCTCTCTTCTGAACAGAAGTCAGATGTTTGCTGATTTTTCCTCACCACCCAGATCAAATAGAGGTTCATATCTCTGAATGAGGTGGGTTTGTCCCCATTTCACAAGGAAGGACGGATGTGCACAAGAGACAGAAGGTGTAACAACCTAAATGGCCTTGGCAGATGGCAGGCAGGACAATTCTATCATGTGGGACTGCAGGACAGCATGCTAAACACAGTAAGCCAGGTACAGAAAGACAAATACTGCTTGATTCTACTCATAGAAGGTGTCCGAAAGAGTCAAATCTATAGATCCAAAGAGTGGAATAGTGGTTACTAGGGGCTGAAGGCAGAGAAAAAGGAAGAGCTTTATTCGCAGGGCACAAAGTTTCAGCCAGTAAGAGGAATATACTCTGGAGAGCCACAGGGCAATGTGGTATGGCTGGTCTGCAATACATGAGTTATATAGTTACAGGTTTGTTAAGAGGCTCAATGAAATAGCATAGAAGAACACAAAAACAAAATTTGCACACATGTTGACACTACGCACACCTACACAGGCATACACACACACACACACACACACACAGTCACGTGATATATCCAAACACTGACACTGATTTTTTTTCCAAGAAATTGGATTATGGAGATTTTTAGTTGTTCTCTTAGTTGAAAGTAAGAAAGGCTTTTGAATAACATTTACTGCTTTTACATTATAAAATGCTATTTTGGAAAGAAAAAAATAGAGCCCATAAAATGTGCATCATTCATCCCAAGATACCAGAAAAAGTCCAAATTCTCCACTGTACTGTCTACCTTCAACTGTTCGTGATGTGGTTTCCCAAAGTCTGCGCCCAAGAAACTTAACTTACTGTTCTGTGAATGAAAGAGGTTGTGTTCTAATAAATTTGTGAAACATTTCTAAGAAAACAGGAAGGGGGGGACGCGTAGGCGAGATCCAGCCGGGCCTCAACGCGCGCTCTAGGACCCCAGGTCAGCCCACGGGGACCCGGCTCCGACTCCCGCCATCCAGCCGGAGCCGCGCGGGGGCCGAGGGAACGAGGAGGACCTCCCCCTGCGCCCGGGCCCCGCCCCAGCTGCCCTCGGGTTAAATAGCTCCACGCCGACGCGCCCAGCCTCCCTCTTCCGCCCCACCCCCGCTCCGCCGGTCGGGACGCGTAGGCGAGATCCAGCCGGGCCTCAACGCGCGCTCTAGGACCCCAGGTCAGCCCACGGGGACCCGGCTCCGACTCCCGCCATCCAGCCGGAGCCGCGCGGGGGCCGAGGGAACGAGGAGGACCTCTCCCTGCGCCCGGGCCCCGCCCCAGCTGCCCTCAAGGTTAAATAGCTCCACGCCGAAGCGCCCATCCTCCCTTTTCGCCCCACCCCGCTCCGCCAGTCGGGACACGCACGCGGTCCACCCGGGCCTCACCCCGCTCCCTAGGTAAGTCCCCGTTCAGGCCCCGCCCACCAGTACCCCAGGCCAAATAATTCAGTTTAGTGAAATTGAGAGATCTTAAGAGTTAAAATGACAATGCCAAAGTCAAAGTGCAAATCCATGAGAAGCAACACTCAAGTAAACAAATCTCCCACTGAAGAAATTAATCCCATAATGTTAGACTCCAACAAGAACAAACCCGCGGAAAAAGGCCAAGAAAGCCTGACCCAGGATAACGACTTTCAAAATATGATCATTACCATGTTCAATACTATGAAAGAGGAAATCCGGGAGGAATTACATAATCGAATCAATCGCTTTGAAGAGGAACACAACAGACATCTGGAGGAGTTGAGAAAAACAGTGCAAGAAACAAAAGTGGCATAGAACAGTTAAAACAAACTCAAGCAGAGTTTAAAACTGAGCTAAAAGACAAGTTATCTTCAACCCAGAACGCCACAGAGAGTCTTATCAACAGAACTAATGAAGCAGAAAACAGAATTTCAGACCTTGAAGATAAAGTGGGAGTACTATCCAGCTCAATGGAAGAGGTTGTTAAAGCCAAAAAGATACTTGAGAGAAATATCCAAGAGATATGGGACACCCTGAAGAAGCCTAACATGCGTATTCATGGAATACCGGAGCAAGAATCTCAAAATACCACCCCTGAGGAAATTTTTCAAACGATCATCAAGGAAAACTTTCCTCATCTAAAAAAAGAGAGGCCCATTCATATACAAGAGGCATTCCGCACCCCAAACAGATACGACCAAACTAGAAGCACACCGCGGCAAATAATAGTTAAAACACTCCACATTCAAGATAAAGAACTGGTGCTGAGAGCTTCAAGGGAGAAAAAACAAGTCACTTTTAAAGGCAAACCTATTAAAATAACAAATGACTTCTCAGTCGAAACAGTAAAAGCAAGAAGAGCTTGGAGAGACATACTTCAAGTATTGAATGAGCAAAAATGTCAACCCAGGCTGATTTACCCTACAAAACTATCAGTCATGATCGAGGGAGAAAGAAAAATTTTCCAGCACAAAGACAACTTTAAGGGATACATGGCCACCAAACCAGGCCTTCAAAAACTGCTAGAAATGATACTCAAGCGTGAAGAAAAAAACAGGCATATCCAGGAGAACAGAAGGCAAATATAACACCATTAAAAGCGAAGCAATATACTTATAAAAGCTACTAAACATAATAAATGTCTGGAATTAACAATAGTTTCTCCATTATAACACTAAATGTTAATGGACTTAATTCACCGATCAAGAGACACAGATTACAAACTTGGATTAAAAATCACAATCCATCAATCTGTTGCCTGCAGGAAACCCATCTCACCACAAAAGATAGGCACGCTCTAAAAATAAAAGGCTGGTCAACAATTCTACAAGCAAATGGAAGCAGAAAACAGGCAGGGGTAGCCATTATGCTATCAGACAAAGTGGATTTCAAACCAAAAAAAATTATAAGAGATACGGATGGATACTACATTTTAGTCAGAGGTACAATTCACCAGGAAGATTTCACAATACTGAACATATATGCACCCAATACGGGCCCCTCCACATTCATTAAGAAAACCCTACAGCGTCTAAAGCAAGAAATCAACCCCCAAACGATAATTCTCGGGGACTTCAACACCGCCCTCTCTACATGGGATAGATCAACAGGTCAAAAGCTTAACAGAGACACTTTGGAACTTAATCAAACCCTGAAAGAAATGGACCTCACAGATCTCTATCGAACTTTTCACCCACGCACCAAAGAATACACATTTTTCTCAGCAGCACACGGAACTTTCTCCAAAATAGATCACATATTGGGCCACAAAATGAATCTACACATGTACAAGAAAGTTGAAATTCTAACCTGTGCCCTATCAGACCACCACGGCCTAAAGCTGGACATCCACAACACATCAAACAAGAGAAAATACACTAACTCCTGGAAACTTAACACTATGATGCTGAATGAGAACTGGATTCAGGAAGAAATTAAAAAGGAAATTCAAGATTTCCTGAAAGTGAATGATAACGAAAATACAACTTACCAAAATCTCTGGGACACAATGAAAGCTGTTCTAAGAGGTAAGTTCATAGCTCTTAATGCCCACGTCAAAAAAATGGAAACATCAGAAATAAACAACTTAACAATGCAGCTTAAAGCTTTAGAGAAACTAGAGCAATCTGATCCCAAAAGCAGTAGAAGAGAAGAGATTACCAAAATAAGGGGAGAAATATCTGAAATCGAGACTAAGAAAACGATAGAAAAAATCAACCAATCAAAAAGCTGGTTCTTTGAAAAAATCAACAAGATTGATACACCCCTAGCTAAACTAACCAAAAGCAAGAGAGAGAAAACCCAAATTAACAAAATTAGAAATGAACATGGAGTTATCACTACGGATACCCAAGAAATCCAGAGAATTATAACATCATATTTCAAAAACTATACTCTGTGAAGTTTGACAACACAAAAGAGATGGATGAATTTCTAAGTAAATACAACTTACCTAAATTGAATCAGGAAGTTGTGAATTACTTAAATAGTCCTATAACATATAAGGAAATTGAGGAAGTAATCTCGAATCTTCCCACCAAAAAATGTCCTGGACCAGATGGATTCAGCACAGAGTTCTACAAGACATTTAAGGAGTTAATAACACCAATACTCCTTAAACTGTTCCATCAAATAGCAAAAGAAGGAACACTACCAAATTCCTTCTATGAAGCTAATATCGTTTTAATCCCAAAACCTAATAAAGATTCACTTAAAAAAGAAAACTATAGGCCGATCTCCCTGATGAACACAGATGCAAAGATTCTCAACAAAGTCTTAGCAAATCGGATTCAAAAACATATTAAAAAGATCATTCATGGGGACCAAGTAGGCTTCATCCCCGGCACACAAGGTTGGTTCAACATACGCAAATCAATAAATGTAATTCATCATGTAAACCAGTCCAAAGTCCAAGACCACATGATACTCTCGATAGATGCAGAAAAAGCTTTTGACAAGATCCAACAGCCTTTTATGATCAAAACACTAGAGACAGTAGGAATGGAAGGAACCTTTATCAATATAATAAAAGCTGTATACAACAAGCCCACAGCAAGGATTATGCTCAATGGGGAACAATTGGAAGCATTCCCACTTCGATCAGGAACTAGACAAGGCTGTCCACTCTCACCACTTCTATTCAATATTGTACTTGAAGTCTTAGCCGAAGCCATAAGACAAGAAAGGGACATAAGAGGGATTCAAATTGGCAAGGAAGAAGTCAAGCTATCTCTATTTGCAGATGACATGATCTTATACCTGAGTGATCCCAAAAACTCCACCAGGAAGCTCCTGGAACTAATTGAGAAGTTCAGCAGGGTGGCAGGATACAAAATAAATGTGCAAAAATCAGAGGCCTTCCTATATGCCCAGAATGAAAGAAGTGAAAAAGCCTTGAGAGAAACCATGCCATTTACTATAACCCCTAAAAAAATGAAATACCTTGGTATAAATCTAACTAAGGAGGTAAAAGACCTTTACAATGAAAACTTTAAAACCCTAAAGAAAGAAATTGCAGAAGACACCAGAAGGTGGAAAGACCTCCCTTGTTCCTGGATTGGCAGAATCAACATTGTAAAAATGACCATCCTACCAAAGGCAATATACAGATTCAATGCTATACCAATCAAAATCCCAAAGCAATTCTTCAAAGAAGTTGACCAAACAATCTCAAAGTTCATATGGAGGCACAAAAGACCCAGGATAGCAAAAACAATCCTGAGTAACAAAAACACAGCTGGAGGTATTACCATACCAAACCTAAGTCTATACTACAAATCCATAGTTATAAAGACAGCCTGGTACTGGCTCCAAAATAGACACACAGATCAATGGATAAGGATTGAAGACCCAGATATAAGCCCACAAAGTTACAGCCATTTGGTCTTTGACAAAAGGGCCCAAAGAATCCAATGAAAAAAGAACAGCATCTTCAACAAATGGTGCTGGCAAAACTGGATCTCCACATGCAGAAGATTAAAGCTGGACCCGTACTTGTCACCATGTACAAGACTTAATTCCAAATGGATCAAGGACCTTGATATCAGGCCAGAGACTTTAAAAGCCATAGTTGAAAGGATAGGGAACTCCCTCGAGCTGATTGGGCTAGGCCAACACTTCCTAAACAGACATCCAATGGCACAGTCACTGCTACCAACTCTCAACAGTTAGGATCTTGTGAAATTAAAGAGCTTCTGTTCAGATAAAGAGATTGTCACACGAGCTCAAAGGCAACCCACAGAATGGGAGAAAATCTTCACTAACCACATATCTGACAGAGCTCTACTGTCCAGAGTGCACAAAGAACTTAGAAAATTAAACTCCAAGGAAAACACTGGCCCAATTAAAAAATGGGCCCTGGAACTTCAAAGAAACTTTACCAGGGATGAAATTAAAATGTCTAACAATTATCTTAAAAAATGCTCCACTTCCTTCGCCATCAGGGAAATGCAAATCAAAACTTCCCTGAGATATCATCTCACCCCGGTCAGGATGGCAAAAATCCACAGTACAAACAACGACAAATGCTGGAGAGGATGTGGGGAGAGGGGAACTCTCCTACATTGTTGGTGGGAATGCAGGCTCATACAGCCACTCTGGCGAGCCGTCTGGAGATTCTTAAAGAAATTAAAGATTGAAATGCCATATGACCCTGCTATCCCACTTTTGGGAATAACCCCCCAAGCAGCAGAGGTTCGCCTCGATAGCACAAGCTCGACCATGTTCATAGCAGCACTGTTTACAATAGCAAAGTCATGGAATCAACCTAAATGTCCAACAGTTGACGAGTGGATAAGGAAACAGTGGTACATCTATACAATGGAGTACTACTCAGCCATCAAAAATGATGAATTACTGGAATTTGCTGGGAAATGGATGTCATTAGAAAGAATTATATTAAGTGAAGTATCCCAAACCCAGAAAATTAAGCGCCGTATGTACTCCCTAATAGGTGGCTCCTAGTACCAAACTCGCCCAGCCCACATTGGGACACTCAAAAGTAAACCTATGTAACACAGTAATTGCAAGGATTATGAACAAGAGAGATGGGTTAGGAGGGCCACACCAGAAACAAGGAGAGAGGAGACCATGTTACAGCAGAGAAAATAGGCCTCCATCAAGGTCTGCAAGTAAGTAATGAGAAACCTGGTTAAGTTCACAGACGTTCTTTCCTGATCTCACCAGAAGGGGAGGGCATATAGTCTAATCATTTTGCAAATGGGTGATGGACCCCTCCCTCAGTGAGGTTTCCTACTCTTATTACATCTACCCTTGAATGTGCTATTACAACAAGACTCCAGTTTAACAGCTTTTTGTCTCTGGCCAGGGGGTGACATACAGTGCCCAGCAGAATGGAGTGAAGGGAATTGCAGGAGCAGCAAAACTGCAAAAGAAAATCAACAAACCACAATCCAGAACTTCAGAGACTCTATATCAATCACATAGAACTAGGACAGCCTAATCTCTCCCCATCCTGGAGCTCAGGGACATTTGCGGAAGAGGGGGCGGTAAGATTGTAAGAGCAAAAGGATGGGAGGAGCAACGATTTGCAAGATTCTCAACAATAGTTGGGGCCAAAGCAATCATAATGGAACTTTGCATGCCCTGCGCAATGTCCAGCGCACTGTTGCCCTCATAAAGTCTAGCATCTGTTAAGGGCACCGAGACCCCTGGAGGCAAGGGATTGACAGCCATAGTAGTAATCTTATGCTTAAGGGGAACAAGAGAAAGGGCTTATGGAAATGCCACTGGGTCCTTATATGTCATCGGAGAGGAGGACCCAGTGGAGAGTTAGGCGCACACAATAAAGGACTCTCTGGGAATTGGGGGGGAGACACTGGGGGAAGGGGAGGGGGGAGGGAGGGAACTGGTAAAAAATTTTAAAATGTATAATTAAATTTTTAATAAAAAAAAAAAAAAGAAAACAGGAAGGGAAGGAGGTGAGGAGGGCGCGCACTTGGCCTCCCCAAACTCCCTCTCCTTATCAACAGTGGAATTCATATTATACCCTCATGGGGTGATACTAGGCTTTGAATAAGTGCTTCCCAAATTAGGTCCATGGGCTCCAGGTTGGCACTATTGGAAAGTGGGTTGAACTTTTAGTAGGTGGAGTCTATGGGGAGGTTTTTAGGTCATTGGTAACATTCTCAAAGGTTACAGTTCCCTAGGAGACATCTCTGTCTCTCTATCTCTCTCTCTCCCTCCTCCCTCTACATGTTTCTTCTTCTTTCCTTCCTCCATTCTCTCCTTCTCTAGCTTGTGAGGTAAGTGATGATTTATTCTGCTACATTCTCCTGCCCATGAAAAGTGATGGGTTTGGATCTTCAAAACTGTGGCCAAAAGTAAACCTTCTGTTATGGCTGCATTTTGGTGTCAACTTGACAGTTGCAGACTGTTTGGGGTGCAGCTGTGGAGGATTAATGGTTGGAATGGCCCCTGAACAAGTCTGCAGGTACTTGATTGATTGCTGTGGAAAACCCAGCCCATAGTGAGTGGTACTTTCCAGTGGTGGGCTAGATAATAGGAAGTGCAAGGAGGAGGGACTTGCTCTTCCCTTGTGTGTCGACTTGCTGTGGAGTCCACTCTATGCGAGTTGTTCACTTTTAGAACATCATGGCCTTCTTTGTTGCTGCTGCTGCATCTGTCCTTAGCTGACTTGGAACTTCATCTTTTCCACCACGTTGTTGCTGTTTCCACTGCCTTTGGAGCCTGGCCTTTTAGAATTGTGGAACATTCTGGTCAAGAACAAGGAGGCTGCAGGCAGCTACTTTGGAGGACGCTATTTTTATTGTGAGTTATTTTAATAAACTTATTTTTATATATTATATTCTATAGATTCTGTTTCTTCAGAGAACCATGACTAATACACCTTCTCTTGAAGTTAATTCTCTCAGTCTTTTCATTGCAGTAACATGAAACTATGCAATACAATTCAGGGAGATTAAGATGGTACATGTAAATGAATAGCACTTAGCCAGTATTTAATAAATTGCTATTGCTATCAATCAGTAAACTTTTATCAAGATTGCTTATATATTCTCTTCACTGCAGTGTTCCTCCCACATGAATTTTAAATGAGAAGAATTATTTGCTTTTTCTTCAGAAATGCCTCTGAACACCAAATGCAAAGCAACAGACAAAGTACTCAGCAGATAAAGGGGAGTGATAAGTAATGAAACTAAGTGTGTGTATATTGTGTATGTGTGTGATATATATGTGCGAGAGCATATATGTATATGTCATGTGTGATGTGTGTATGTGGGTGTGAGTTTATGTATGTGTGTAATGTATATATGTGCATATGAGTGTGATGTGTGTGTGTGTGTGTGTGTGTGTGTATAATTCTCCCCTGGTCCATGATGAGGTAAGAAGGGTTTTATCTGTAGAGACTAGAGTACAAGCAACCAGATATTCATCAGATGGTGGGGAAAAAAACAAAAACAAAAACAGCAGAGCAGCAACAACCAAAACAATGAAGTCGAATGAACAGAGAGGCCCAGCCGATGTGAGCAACAATGAGAACGAACAATGGTAAGGAACAGAACGGTCTCTACAGAAGGGCATCCATGTATGTCAGAAACAAATGCAGAGCTGACCAGAATGCGATGTGCTTTCCCAGAGCTAGAAGAGAGGCTCGTGGCAGAAGGCTGGAGCCCAGCGCTCGCCCGGAGCACTTGCGCAGTATGCACAAAGCCTGAACTACACTGCCATCCTCAGCACTGCAAATAAATGAACTCCTAAAACATATGAAAGCTAGAAAAAAGGATTTTGAATGTTTTCATTGACAAACATTGGAGGAGACAGATAAGGTAACTTGACTTAAAAAGGATGTACCCCAGCATTGGCCTAGCCTTGGGCCAATGTGTAGGTACCTAAGGAATCCATTTGAGAAACATAATTCTTTCGTTCCTCAGAACAAAAACTGAATTTTAAGGTATGCATTCAATATTCTTAATCATATTTGAAAGCATGCAACATTAGTTTAGTTGATGTTCCTTTACAGAATGTTCTTTTTTATTTGAAAGAAAGGGTCTCACATGGCCCAGGTTGGCCTTGAACTAAATTATACAGCCAAGGATAACCTTGAACTCCAGATCCTCCTGCCTGTTCCTCCCAAATGCTGGGATTACAGGCACACACCACCATACCAGCTTAGGCAGTTATGGGTGCTGGGGAATCAAACCTAGGGCTTCATTCAAGCCAGGCAAGCACTCTACCACTGCTACTATATCCACCACTTTATAGACTTTTCTGCATCATGATAAAATACAAAGAAATTATGTCAAATTAAAAAAAATCCAAAAGCCGGCCATGGTGGCTTCAAACCTATCAGCTCAATACTTGGGAGGTTGAAGGAGGAGGATTACCCTGAGCCATCTCGGGGTACATGTCAGCCTGAGTTACTGAGATGAGACCCCTATCTTGAAATAAAACAAACAGCAGGCAAATCCCACTAATGTGTTCATTTGTGTGCCCACAAACCCCAAGTACAAAAGCAACTCGGGATGCTGTAACCCAGAGATTGTTGTTACAGGACACAATTCACAGTCTGAACACACGTGACCTCACAGTGCACGCTGACAAGGCGCTGTAGGGATTTCACCAGAGAAGGAGGTGCCTCCACATCGGCCCGGGCACCAGATTCTCACTGCTGTCTCTGTGGCCAATTGCTTTCAGTTTCTCTGGAGAATGAGAGGCCAGTGTTTAGAGACAAAAATACACCTGGGCAAGTATCTCAGTGACTGAAAAGCGGGGGTGTGTTCCCTGCTCCTTTCTGGGCCCTTGGTATGTAGTTCCAGACTCACACAGGGCAGTTGTAGGTAGGGGAGAAAATGATGAAATCTCTCCAAGGTACTAAAACAGCTATCCCTGGAGAAGAAAAGGCAAAGTGTCGTGCCCTTGAGTCCCTCAGTGTGTGTTAGGGTCCCACCGTACACTGGGTTCCTTGATTTCCTGCTGTCCTAACATCCATCCTGCCAAGCACATGGTAAGGGCTCATTCTCTGGCTCGAGTGCACGACTAGTGGTAAGTGATGATCCTTGGAGGGAAGAAAAAGATGAAAGTGCTGGATATAGCTCAGAGGTGGAGTGTTTGTCAGGCATGGTGAGGCCTAGATTCACTCCCCAGCACAGCCAAATTTAAAAAAGGAAAAGGAAAAGGAAAAGAAAACAAAAATTAAGCACAACCCAGTCAGGCTGAAACCTACTGGCGCTGGAGAAATGGCCTAGGAGATAACGGTGCTTGCTGCTACAGCAAGAAGACTTGAGTTCAAATCCCATCCTTCACTTTGCTGTGGCCACAGGCACACCTGTACTCCCAGTGTTTGGGGAGAAGCAGGAGGTCTCAGGACTCAATGGCCACCTGCCTAGCTCTAGGTTCAGTGAGAGACCCTGTCTCAAACAGACAGTGACAGGACATGAGACATCCTCCTCTGGTTTCTACACACACACCGGCATGCACGTCTATACACACATTCACATGCACAATGGACGCACATGCTCACAAGTTAATTAATTAAAAGCTTAAAAATGATGAAAGGTGATACTCAACCGAGATGACGCCATCGTGAGCAGTGGGAATTTCTGGATGGTGGGATTTTAAGTGTTTTTTTTTTTTTTTCTCCTCCTGCTACTGTATTTTTCCCATTTTGTATCCTATAAATAAACATTGCTTTGATCACTATGAAAAAAGTAAATGAAAAACAAGGGGACCCCCTAATCAGTTAGAAGCCTTACCCAGAGTTTGCAATGTTTTCAAGTACTAGCTGGGCATGTCCTCTCGGAAGGAGAGAGGCCATGCGCACCTAACTTGTGAGGTGATCAGGAGAAGGGTTCAGATGATTTTTTAATAGCCCTTGAATGTAGAGAACCAAACAGTGACAAATATTGAAAAGCAATTCCAAGGCTGGAGTCCTGCCACCACTGCTCGTTATTCCACCTGAACAGCATGCTATTTGCTTAACAAATACCCATGAAGGAGTTGACATGTAATTCAGAGGTCACCTAAGTGTAGATTCAAGAGGCAGGCACCCTGGCCCTCTCCCCCTATCTGCTGATCTCTGCCCCTTGAATTTGAATTTTTCTGTGGAACAGCTCTTTGAAAGGGTGGGTTCGAAAAGTCAATTAGAGGAAAAGCTGAGTCACATCAATGGTCATTGCTAACTACTAAACTTCTTAACCAAAGGTAATTAAATCAAAATAAAGTAAATGTGTCCATACTTACTTCCCTAAAAGGAAAACTAACTTCATTTTGTGAGGAAGTCTCCAGAAAAAAAAAAGCTACACCTAAGTCAAAAAAGATTGATTAGAACTTTGTGGTTGTGGAGAGTTGGCATGCTGCAAATATCTTGAGCTACCTTAGATCTCTTAATAGCTTTACACTACTCACCTTGGTGTCTGATCTAACAACCTTGTATTATCATGTGAAAGCTTCTGGGTAATTTAAGAAGTCACTAGCTAAGGCTAAGAATGTCGTCAGCACTTGAAACCTGTAGCAAGGACTTCCCTTTGTTTTCGCCACCTACCTAATGCTTCCTCCAGTGTATTTGGAGTCACAGTGCCTTTATGACTTGCTTTCTTCGGTAACTGTTAAAACTCCATGAAATTGTTGCTGCATTAGGGGCAACTGGAATCTGTATTCTTAAGTCATGGTCATTCACATTTGGTTCCAGAATAAAGTCTTTCTTTTATTCCCTTTGAGGCAAAGGCTGTGTTTCATGTCAATTCCTTCCAATTTCCTTGCCAATTTTTAAAAATCATATTTATTTATTTAGTGTGTGTGTGTGTGTGTGTGTGTGTGTGTGTGTGTGTGTGTGTGTCACAGGGTACTACTGTGTGTCCTGTGAAGGACCAAAGGTGACTTTGGGAATCATCCTGGATTGCTTCTAACTCTTTCTTGCTTAGCTTTGGGATTTCCTAGCTTCCGCCCACCAGGGCCAGAAGTACAGGCTGTCCCTGTTTCAGTCTGGAGTTTTTATGTGGGACCCGGGATCCAAACTCAGGATCTTCTACTTGTGAGACAGAATCTTAACCTCTGAGCCATCTCTCCAGCCCTTCCTTGCCAATTTTTAAGTCTATCTTATACATGTATATACATTATCACACACACACACACCTACCTACATAGGCAAGCACATGTGCGTCCAAATACATACACACTTTTGTATAATCAGAGTTCTCCCAAGATGTTCCACTTCTGAAGAGGTGCAAAAAACTTGAACGCTTTCCAATTAAAAAAGATGGAGAGATGGCTCTGAAGGTAAGGCGCCTGTTTATAAACCTGAGCCCGATCCCTAGAGGACCACATGGTGGAAGGAAAAAACTGGCTTTTGAAAGTTGTCCTCTGACCTCCATCCCTGCGCCATGACATACATGTGTATTCAGATTGAGATGAAAGACAAAAAATGCAGATCCTCCATCAGTGTCAGAAACATTTCTTTTGCTTAAAGCAGAGATGGGTTTTCCTACCCTGAGGAAGTGCAGGAGGCCTCCTCCATCATTGGACCCTCCCATCTTCCTCCTCTTTCCCACCTATTACACAACACTAACGTAGTATCCTTCTGGAAGCGAATACACACATGCCCTCTGGATCTGACAATGTTGCATGTCTTCCTGCCCAGTAAGCCCATCTCAAATGCTGCCTTTGCTGAAAAGTCGCAGGTCTGGGCTACCGACACTGCATGCTGGCTAGTTGGTCAAGTGTTAATTTCCGTGCATGTTGTAATAATTTGAACACAAGCTTTTTTTTTGAAGGTTAGAGTCATTCGGGGTCCCTAGTTAGTGGCTGCTAACATGATAGCTTTCATGGCTGGTGCTGAATCAGGACTTTAGACACAATCTCCCTGCCTTAACACAACTGGTCTCGAAACACTCTGGGTAAATCTGTTTATGGAGAGATAGCTCAGAGTTACGGGAGTGTGGGAGAGCTTATGGGTAGGCAAGAGAGTTACTCCAGGAAGTTTCATGATCACAGACTTCTGGACTTGGACTCAGCCAAAATGAAAAAGAGGCTAGGCTGCAAAATCAGCCAAAAGAGCAAAAGCACATAGAAGTAGCCAAAATTTCCCATGAATATTCTTCACATGACCCATGAAGGCACTGAAGAGATAGATTGGGGGTTATAGCCTTTGCTTTGAAAGCAAAAGGATCTGAGTTCGGATTCCCAGATCACATGCAAAAATGCTAGGTAGATATGGTGGTGGCCTGCAATTCCAGCCCTGGAAGGTGGAGCCTGGGAACACCCAGAGCAAAGCAATAAGGAGGTAGAACAATCCAAGAGGATTCCTGCTGTCACCCTTGACCTTCACAGACACACCCTCTCATGTACCCTCTTGTGCACACACACATAAAGTATGGTGTATATATTCACATGTCTTCCACCAAGTATTTAAGACTTTAACACACGGATGTGTAGATGCTATAAAATTTAAACCATATGCAAAATAAAACTACAGAATTTTAGGCACAGAGGGAAGTGCATGTGACTGGTGCTGCTTCATTTAACTGTATATACAATATAAATTGTGGTTTGATCCCTGTGTCAATGATCTGTAATTAAATCTATTAGACACTTGCTACTGTGCTCTAAGGACTTATAAGTTTCTATAGCCCAATTAAGTATTATGGTCACGATCTTTTCATAAATGAGAAACAGCCACAGCAAAAGCCTGACAAGCTGCTTGAGGTAGTTGCACAGGGGAGAAACACTTGTGAGAGGCAAGACAATCTGATCCTCTTAGCCTCAGACTAGACTGCCTTCCTCTGACTGAAAAACAATGGTATTAATAGTTAACTAGGAAAGGAAGAGATGGTCAGTTGTAAGTTTATAGTAACTGTCATGGTTATGTATAGGTGTCAACTTGATGGTTGAGGGTTTGAATTCTAGGCACATTTGTAGAGAATTAGTAGTTGAGTTAAGCCCACAGCGAACCTTAAGAACATTATCTAGTTCATAGGGCAGGCCCACCCCATAGTGGGTGGGACTAGGCCCTGAACAGATGAATAAAATACAGAGTGTTGGTTGAGGAAGTTGGCATTCTTGTGTATACTTGACCAGACATGCTGGTCTGGCAAGTAAGGATCGTCTCTCTCTTTCAGCCATTATGTAGAGATGGTGTGGCCAGTTCCTTCGGCCTAGTATTGCATGTTCTCCCGTCAAGCTGGACTACAGAATGTAACAGGACTATAAGTAAGAAAATAAACACCTTTTCCCTTAAACCTTTTGATGGTCATTTATCAGCAGCCATGCAGGCAGACTGCAACAGCAACCATGTGCATAAAATAGAAAATCCCATGGTTGTGGGTTGGGAAAAAAGGGTGATAAAGCTGTTTAGGGAGATAGCACAGTGGCTGGCACAAGGACTTGAGTTCAGTCCTCATAAACTCACAAACAAAACAAAACATAATAAAAATAGGTACAGTGGCACATGTGTGTAATCCCAGAGCTGGAGAGACTGAGACAGGTGGGCCGCTGGAGCTAGCTGTCCAGTCAGCTCAGTCTAACCAGCAAGTCCCAGGTCCCAGGGAGAGACCCCATCTCAAGACAGAAAAAGGGAAGGGAAAGGGGAAGGAAAAGGACAGAGGAAAGGAAAAGAAAAGGAAGGGAAAAGGGAAGGGGAAGGGAAAGGAAAATGGAAATGAGAAGAGAGGAGAGAAGAGGGAGGAAAGGATGGGAAAGGAAGAGGATGGGATGGAGGATAAAAGGGAAAGGGAGGGAAAGAGGAAAAGAGAAAGTAAAGAAAAGGCGGGAAAAAGGAAAAGAGGCTGATGGCACCTAAGAATAACATCTGAAGTTGTCCTCTAGCATCCACAAGTACCCACACTCAAGTGCACACACAGGCACACAGCACACACACACACACACACACACACACACACACACACAGCAAAGTAGCATTGATCTTTAGCCCATTTTCACACCATGCCTAGATCTATCTGTGTTTGTTGGAGAAGTCAGCTTATAATAATATATGGAAAGCATTAGCAATTAGCTCTAATAACATAAAGTTAAAGGACACTAGCTGGGCGTGGTATAAAGGGGGAGACAAGACAACAGAATTCAGACTCCCACACTTGCTGGCCGAGTTATAATCTCCTCTTCAAACCGGGGTTTTGTTCTGCATCAAATCGTGCTTGAAAATGTCTTGCAAAGATTAAGTGAGGTGCTACATTAAGTCAACACAGTGTTTAACCCATAGTGAACAATAAAATTAATTATTGCCTAGGAGTGATGGAGAAATTCCAAGTCCAAGAGACGTAAGTATGAGAATGGATTTCCCAATAGCCAAGCTGCCCTTTTAAGGCAGTGACCGCTCCTTTGTTTGACATGGGATTCAACAGATATCATTGTTCCACTGGAAAGGTATCCCCCACATGGTCTAGGACCCTTTCATTTGAAATTTTTATGGGCCAATTATAAGTAGGAGCACATATCCCAACCAAAAATAGAAATGACTGAGTGATAAAATAAATGATATTTATGCCTTCAGCTTCACTTTAGTTCAGGCAAATACTCATAAATCTTACCATACTTTTTCTGAATATGCATGTGTTGGGGTTGTCTTGCTTATTTGTGTTTAAATATATGTGGGTACACATGTTTGTGAGTATAGATGCATGTGCATGTGAAGGTTCAAAATTAATATCAGGGGTCTTCTTCTATCACTCTCTACTTTTATTATTAAAGCAGGATCACAGCTGAAACCAGAGCTCGCCGATTGGCTAGGCTAGCCTCCCAAGTGCTGAGGTTATATGAGGTCACCAAGTCTGCCTGAATTTCAAGTCGGTTCTGGGGATCTGAACTCTAGTCCTCAAGCTTCCGTGGCAAGCGCCTTATTCGTGAGCCATCTCCTCAGCCCTTATCATGCTTTTAATGGTCTTGGATTTCCTTTACGTTTTTCTTTTTTCTTTAATAATCAAGACAAAATCAATTTGGAAGAGTAATTATTAACAAAGCAAAGTGGCAGGTTACTGACAAGAAAAATGTTCTTTGACCCTCAACGACGGAAGGAGGAATATGCTGAAATGGATTCTCAAGTTTTGAAGCAGAAAAAGTGTGCACTTTCCAAAGGCTTCACACATCTCTGAATGGTGAGAATGCAGTTGGGGTTTTCCATTAACATGGCCCTTCCTGGCTTTTATTTTAGCAGCTTCCCATAAGGTTGGGTAATGGGGATGACTGATCCTCTAACCACCACTACTGCGCTGCCCCACACCAGCTCTGACTTAATGATTGATAGAGTTCACAATACGCTCACATGACCAGGAGGTGGAGAAAGACAGAAGGCGGGACTTAGTTGGAGGAATTACAGGAAGGCTCCCATTTTATGTGGGATCTAAATTCTGATCTTTTTGTTCGAGGGGCCAAGTGCTTGAACAGCTGAGTTATCTCCTCAACCCCCAGTGGACACTTTCAAGTTATTACTTTTCTTCAACTCTCTTTAGGGTTTAAGAACTTGTCACTACCTCCTCTTGAGCTTACTGTCATGCCTAGGGTCCAGGCATGGTGTCTGCTGTCTTTAATTCTGTCTCTAAGCATGTTTTTCAGGTGCCAGGTGCTGCCCTTTGTCATCAGGCCTAAGACATCAGTGCTCCTCTGAAGATCTCTCCGCATCCACTGTAACATGTCCTTTAAGTTCATCTTAAATGGACATCTACATCACCCACTCTAAGGCTCAGGGGACTAGCACAGATGATAGGGTGGAAAGCTGTCTTCCAGACATGGCATGACCTTTGTACTCATGAATTCATAGCAGCTGTGATAACCTGCAGAGACCTACAAAAGATGGGGTCTGTCAGAATCCTGTCACCGATGGAAGTAAGGACCAGGGAGACACTGAGCCTTCCTGAGAAGCTTTGGCAAAATAGCTGCTGGGGAAGGGAGACATTTTCTTCAGTAGTGTAGCCACTGATTAGTTGCCTCTGTGCTAATAAATAACCCCCTGTAATGCTCATGCAAGATTAAACCCAGTGATTTACAAAAGAAAGGCAATAAAGTGGAAGAGGAACTACTTGGGATGAAGAAGAGGCTCAGGAAGAAAGGGAGATAGACAAGGTAATGGGGGGGTATGAGCAAAAGACATTATACACATGCATGAAATTGCCAAAACTTAATATAAAGCAGAAAGAAAAAGTATTTTTCACTATTATAAAAAATACATTCAGGACTGGGGATGAAGCTCAGTTGGTAGAGAGCTTGCCTGACTAAGCACAAATCTTGAGTTTGGTTCTCAACACCACATAACAGGGCGTGGTGATACACGCCTGCCATCCTAGCACTCCATAGGTAGCAGAGAATCAGAAGTTCAAGGTCATCCTCAACTACATAGACAGCCTGAGATCAGCTTGGGTTACATGAGATAATATTTAAAAAAAATTTTATAAAAGACAGTCAGGTCATGATATTTTCCTTATTTCCCTGGTCTCCCCATCTGGAATATGCCCACAGTTGTCACAGACCTGTCCTTGTGTCTATCACCCTGGACTGTTTCCTCGCATGGCCTCAGTGCTGGAGGGGCTGGCAGGCCAGAACTTGGAACTACAGCAATGACAAGGACAATAATGACAAACAGCTGCAGCTGGCACTTCCAGCTTCCAGGCACGAACCCAAGCGCTTCACAAAGAGGACTCCATTCCCCCTTACACCAACCCTGTGATTTCATCCACAAGATACCTGATACTTGCACAGATGAAATCACTCACACAAGTCTGCACAGACTAACCTGACCCCATCAGGCTACCATGCTGAACCATTGGCACCAGGGGACCTTTCCTATTCTGCCTATCACAAGTGTGGAGTCCAACACACATTTCAGGAAAAAAAAAAAAGAAAGAGAAAGGAGACAGGAGGAGATTTTGTGAAAAACATTCTACAATCCGTATCTGTTGAACCAACCAAGAGGTTTCTAATTCTGATTTGATTTTAAACTCCTTCTTATTAGGACTGAGAGTGTGGCACATTGAAAGAGTAAATGCTTGGCATGCATGAGACCATGAGCTCAACACCCGGCACCTGGGAAGAACAGAGAAGGAGGAAGGGAAAGGAGGGGAGAAATCAAATAAAATCTTTTTGTTTTGTAGTGTGGCTTCTTTGTTCTATAGACCCACAAGGACTAGATTTTATGTGAGAAAGCAAAACCTATGTTTCCTTCTTGCCACCACCTGAGTGACAAATATTAATGTAATCATGGAAGAAATATTGCTGCTTAAAAACACACATAGAGAGCCACACACCTTAACCATGCAAGCCGATCCTGGTTCCATTTATCTCTGTCTATTTTTTTATTATTATTTATTCAATTGTACGTGTGTGTGTGTATGTGTGTGTATGTGTAGAACCACGGACAAATTCGGGAACCACCATGGATGCCTCCACCTCCTTCTTGTTTACTCTGCCCTGGGATTCACAGGCTCCGCCCTACCAGGACCAGAAACGCAGGCCGCCCCCGCTTCCACCTGGCATCTATGCATGGGGTCTAGGATCCGAACTCAGGACCTTCCGCCTGCAAGGACAGAGGCTTAACCCCTGAGCCACCTCTCCAGCCCCTATCTCTGTCTATTTTCTTTAATGGATCTCTTCGGTTTGACTAGTCAATCTCACTTGTCTGAAACATGTATAAAAATAAGCTCTGGTTTTGAGTTTCTCTTCATTTGAAAAGCCACATTCCCTTTGCATGTAAGTAGGCAAGTTCCAGGACACCTTTGAACAATCTTCAAAGATGTTTCTGGCTTCAGATCCTCGGGGCAACTCAAGAGTGCCAGGGACTTGCTGGAAGGCTGAGGCTTCTGTCTATTGCAGACCTGGCACCTGCTCTGGGATGCTGAGCAAATGTAAGCAGTGCTGGGAAATTAACACATCGCTAAACGGCCCTGGAGATTTTCTGCATTCCTCCCATTACAAAGCTCACAACACCTCTCAAGAGCAATTTAGCCTGGACAGCGGGGCCTGTGAGATGGTTTATTAGAAGGTTCTCCAACAGTCAGTGTGGTTTTCCTCACGAACAGGAGAATAAAAGATGTAGGGAGCAAAAATTTGACTTGGCTTTAATGCCTAGTAGAGCTGGGCATATGGCGTATGTTTATAATCCCTGCACTTGAGAGGCTGAGGAAGGAGGATCACAAAGCTGATGGCAGTCTGGGGTAGACATGGCATGCTCTGGAAGAACATGTCCATAGATAGATAGATAGATAGATAGATAGATAGATAGATAGATAGATAGATAGATAATAGATAGATAGATAGATAGATAGATAGATAGATGATAGATAGATAGATAGATAGATAGATAGATAGATAGATAGATAGATAGATAGATAGATTCTAGCAGAGAAGGAAAGAATGAAGCAAAGGAGGGGTGAGGGAGAAAGGAAAAAAATGACTAGCTAGTCATTTGGAAACATGTGCACATCTGGCCTGCTTATTCTATAGACCTTCCCAAAATAACCTTGAGATTGAAGTCCCTGCGGGCTTATTCATTGCAGAATAAGGTCCTTCGAAAGTTACTTTCAAAGTAACCCACTAGGATCTAACTGTATTCACTCTATTTCTCTCTCTTTTTCTCTCTCTCATATATGTACATGTGTATGTACACAACGTGTGCATACATGATATATGCATGTACACATGGAGCCCACAATTAAGCCTTGCTCCCTGGAAACTATCTTATTTTTTTAAGACTCAATCTCTTATCAAACCTCAGATTCTCAGATTTGGCTAGTCCAGTTAGCCAGTGAGCCCCAGGGATCCACTTATCTCTGCCTCTCCCAAGCTGGGTTTATAAGCATACATCATCATGCCTGGGTTTCTTTGTATGGTTTTGGAAACTGCATTTAGGTCTTCATGTTTGCCCTTTGTCAACTGTGTGTCTCCCCCAGGCCCTATTCCATTCTCTTATGGACAGAACAGCTGCACTGGTGTTTTCTCATTTCATATCACTCTGTTTCTGAAAAGCAGATTTATTCACTATATTTTCTGAGAGCAAGCCTGTCTGGGCTTCTTGCATCTTGTGGGAGAGGAACACTGTCTCAAAAGTCGTATCTGTGGCATGAAAGGGGATGTATCCTGTACCATGGTAGATGTCTAGAACCAGAGCCTCTGACCCCAAATGAACTCTTATGCTACCACCCATCTGACAGCATCCCGCCATGGCCACTTCAAGGAGACCATAGCCAACTAACTGCTCTCTTAGCCCTCCAGGGCTTTGGGGAGTCAATATATGCACTTCTGCTGAACTCAGGAACCCCAAAGCAAAACAAGAGGGACAGAAGAAACAAATGGAGGATGGCGGGGAAAATGTGACCCTTCTTCCTGACTAGCTGATTGATGGACTTCACTTCGATGAGAGTTGGCACATACTAGCCGGTGAAAATCCCACCCAACCCTATCTTCTAAAGACAAGTACATATCTCTATGTGGAGGCATGACCAAATGTGTTGTCTCTGGCAGGCAGAGCTTCAGCTGGTCACAGAATCCCAGCAGGAAAATGGTACCATCAAGAGACACTTGTGCCCCTTCTTTTGGCTATCTGACTATTGAAACAACGGCATTTCCCCAGTAATATCATGCTGGGAGAAAGAAAAGGCTGGTGTTCTGGTGCCACCAGAGGGGAAGTTTGTCTCCTGAAAAGAGATTCCACATGGTTCAGAACATGCCGTGGAAGAGAATAAAAGCAACAATAATGAATTAGTGATGGGCGGGACCACATCTTGACCAGGACTGCTTAGCTGTGCATACCTCTTGCCTTCTGCCTAAACCTAAATTTCATGTCATAAAGATGGCCTTGGGATGGCTGAGGGAGTAGAGGTTGATCCTTGTCATTCCTCTTCTCCTTGTAGTCACATTGAATAAATCTCCTTTCTCTATCTCTTTAATGTTCTATCTCTTTAATAGGCCTAATGTGGATGAGTGGCTGAGCCATTTGTTTGGGCTACTGGGTTTCACATCCACATAATGTAAGTGATAATATCTAACTCCCAGCATCTTCCAAGTGGGTAGCCGAGTTCATGGAAATTAAGTGCTTAGCACAGTACTTGCTAAGGGTTGAATCTGAAATATCTCCCAGAGCGGGGCCTGTGTTTAAGGTTTAGTCCCCAAAGTAGCAAAAGATGAGGTGGGACTGAGAAGTGATTAGGTCATGAAGGCTGTGATCTCACTGATGGATCAATCACTGATGGGCTCTTAAATTGATGCACTATGGAGAAAGGACAAAAACTTTGAGGTGAGGCTTAGTTGAAAGTGTAGGTCCTTTTGGGGTGTAGCTGGTCCTTGGATTCTTCTATCTCTGCTTTCTGACTGCTATGAGGTAGACAGTTTTCTCTCCCCCATACTCCTAACCATGATGGTCTGCCTCAACGCAAGCTCACAGCATTGACTGTAAGCTGAAACTGTGAGGCAACATAAATCTTTCCTCTACTAAGTTAATTTTGTTCAGGTATTTTGTCCCAGCCACAGAATGTACTTGGCATGCTCTGGTGATCACTCGGGGTCAGGGTTACATGAGTGCCAGAGGTGAGAGGAGTATGTGCAATGCTCATCTACAGTCATGAGAAAGTCAGAGGTCAAGCTGGTTTCCACCCTGAGAGCTTGTATGTCCCCACTGTCCAGCACACATCACAGTCAAAGCTTTATCTGGTTTTTCCTTGTCAATTTCAGTCAAGTACACAAAAGACAAGCAGGCAGGATGGGACCATACAGCAAAGGAGCTTTCCGTGTTCTCTCAGAGGGATATGACCTGGATCTGTTTCTCTGACATCTAGACAAGTGACTGTGTTTGAGAGCACAAAACTATGCCTGGG
Source organism: Typhlomys cinereus (assembly GCA_023101885.1). Lineage (NCBI taxonomy): Eukaryota > Metazoa > Chordata > Mammalia > Rodentia > Platacanthomyidae > Typhlomys > Typhlomys cinereus. Next base: position 679,343 of record JALPQD010000530.1, on the reverse strand, counting down.
TCTGAAGGTCTGGGGTCTCTCTCTACGGAACCCTGGTGAGTCACGACCCCCTGCTCCATGACTGAGGTCAAGTAGAATAAGCACCGGCTTTGTCTCCCATACGGAGTTACTCTGAATGTGGTACAACCACAAAACAAACATGAAGAGGGTCTAGGTTTTGTTTCTTCTGTAGCCCAAATCTGCCAATGGACCCGAGAAGTTAGGAGTACAGCTACTTTGTAAAGTCTGCCCAATGCTGTCTGCTGGCACCTACCCCATTCCATCCCCACAGACTGCCACAGCAGGGGCTGGGAGACCACTTTAGGTCCTGAGCAACAGCTCCCCAGACTCCGGGGAAAGGCGAGGGTGTTTACTTTGGTTTCCCAATAACTTCTGTTTCCAAGAGCTCCCTGCCCGGAGGGAGGGGGGGCCTGATCTGTGAACTGCAATAGCCCATCCAAGAGCCGCTGAGGCACGAGCAGGCCACACAGGCAGCTGGCTCTGACAGCTGGCAGCAGCTACCTGCTCCGTGGGCCTCCTCCCCCATAACCCCCATTAGGCTGACTCACGCCTGACACACTCCTCTTCTGAATGGTTCTTCTGAAGGCAGTGGACAGAATTTCACTGGAGGAGTTTGGCTTGAGCCAGGGAACAGATGGAGAAGAGCCACTAGGGTGGCCTAAATCACCACCAGGATCTGGGAAGGGGTGAACAGAGACCAGGGGCAAACACCGCCCCCACCACCCCATCTGGTCCACTAACCAGCTCTGGTCAAGGGGCTTCTACATACACACGCACCCCCACACACATACACATACCACATACAACATCTCTCTCTCTCTCTCTCTCTCTCTCTCTCTCTCTCACACACACACACACTCTCTCTCTCTCTCTCATACATACACACCCTCACATACACACATACACCACACACACAGACACCCTCATACATACACACTCTACACCACACATACACCACACACCATCACATACACACACTACACACATACCTTTATACACATACACACATACCATACACACACCACATACCCTCACACACATGCCACATAAACACATACTACATACACCCTTGTACACACACACATATGCCACATGCACCTTCACACATATACCACACATACACATCACACACTCTCACCCTTACGCATGCATACATGCCACATACACATATACACACACCACACATCTTGTAGCGCACACATACACACTTGCACATATATACATACCATACACACATACTTGCACACATATACACACCATACACACACACACACACACATCCTGACTTCTCTCTGTTCTTTCACCCTACGTTAGAAGCCATATGTTTACCTGGCCAGGGAGCTGGACTATTTGGGTTCTGGTCTCAGTTCTATCATCCTTACCTAGTCTCATGATCTTCATCTGTCAATCTCAGTTGGTCTTTATGAGATTAAAATACTGCATTGAGTGAGTATTTTCAAATGATGGTTGTGCGAGACAGGCATTTCAGGAAAATGAGTTTGCGATCAGCTGAGTTTGGAGATGTTATTATCACTTTCTTAGGCCATCGTTGGAGATTTCTGACAATTACCTTTTGGTTTTCTGTTCCTTCTAGAGTTCACTACAACTACAATTACTTGAAGCAAAACCTAGAAATGCTCAAAATATCACTTGTAATTTATAGTTGGTAAATTACATGTATTTTCAGGAAGGCAGATTGAAGAAAACAGAGTGATTGTCAAATTTTCATACTAGTATGAAATAAGCACTTCTGGAAAATTTCACAGAGAAGCCAATCCACTGCTTACATGTTGGTTAAGAGATGCAAGTTTAGATTCAGACACACTGATACCACCAAATGGTTCTGTCAACAAACAAAGATGGATTGCATTTTTATGTTTTAGTGGATGACTTATTAATGAGTGTCATTCGCAGAGACACTGACTGGTACTTGTACTAATGCCTACACATTGCAATCACCATCCCTGGGATTTCTGTCCAAGTTCATGCAAAATACAACTCACTATTTTTGTTGTAACATTCACTTAACTGGAAAAATGCTTCTTTGCTGACTACTGGTTTGGTTGGCTTCTAAGAATTCAAAGATGTATTTTTAAAAATCCCTGGTGGGGCTGGGGAGATGGTTCAGAGGTTAAAAGCCTTTGCCTTGTAAGCAAAAATGACCTGACTTCAATCCCCATATCTACGTAAAATGCCAGGCATTAATAGCAGTAGCCTTCAGTCTGGCTCTGGAAGGTGGAGCCTGGGAAACCTAAGAGCAAATCTGAAGTACACAGAGTGATTTCTGATGTCACCTGTGGGCATTCTCAGGCACACACACACACAAGTAAGTGCCCTCTGGTACAAGACACAGACACAGACACACACACACACACACACACACACACACACACACACACACACACACACAGGGTTCTGGGGTCCCTTTATTCCTCAAATGGCAGATGAGTAATTGGCATTCATGATGAAGAGTGGAACGAACTACACAGCTTGGGAGTCCAGGAAGGAGCAGGTTTGCCCTACCTGGAGATTTGAGGGAGTCACACCCAACAAGCGCCGACCTGCCTTTGGTTCTAAGCAGAGAGGGATTTCATGTAAGAATGAAGACCCCAGAAATTCACTGCAAGGTTCCCAAAGCCTCTAGGAACACCGTCTCCAAGAAACGAGTAAGTCTCGGGTAGAAGTTGCAGAGGGGATAAAAGGTGAGACTGGAAAGACAGCGTCAGGTCACATTTTGACTGGTTTGGCAGACAAGATGCGGGAGTGTGGCTTTCATGCTAGAGGAGGAAGGAGAGCAGGTGATGATTCCACAGAGTGTGATGTCATCAGGTCTGTTTGCAGAAAGGATCAGGTGAGAAGGGTTTGAGAGGGACCTCACCCAGTAGCTAACCCCACCACTGGCTGACTGCCCTGTGCCCCTTTCTCCATCTCTGCCCTGAAACTGAGCTCTGATCAGAAGATTCTACTGGGGAATGAAAGTGAAGGATGGATTGGGGATGAAAAGAGAAGCGTATCTATTAAGGGACCCACTTCAATAGTCCAAAGGATAGCTGGTACTCATATTAGATTCTGGAGTTGTGACAGTCTTATGATTTGCCCAGGGGCAGAAACAATAAGAACTAGTCATTAAGTAAAGGGTGCATGGGTCGGGGCGCAGGTCGGGGCACGAGGTGACTGACTCTTTCCCATGAAAGGGCTCTCAGGCTTCAGCTACTACCCCGATGGCATCCCTACCAACCAAGACAAGGACATGGCCGGAAAAGCCAGTCTGGTGGGGGATTCGGGATTTGCAACATGGACATGCTGAGCTTGAGGCAAAAACAGGAAATGTATTAGGAAAGATGAAGCAACAAACAGAGAGATGTGCGATGTTCACAGGTCAGATTGGGACTGTGATAGTCCACTGATCTGAGCTCAGCTCTCCTCCCTGAACTCCCCAACTCCCACATGGAGTCAAGTGCATAGGTGGCTCTCTCTGTGGAACTGGAGACCATTGCAGAGCCCCAAATGACACAGGTATTTCACAAATAAATCTCTACTAAGGGTTCAAATACCTTTTCACTTAAACTTAATCTTTTAAAACTTTTAAAATCTTTTAAATTTAAAATCTTTTAAAACTTTTCACTTAAACTTCATCACCTTTTCACTTAAACTTCAGTAAAGGCATTTGTGGTTTGCCAGGAACTCAGCAGGTAAAATGAGCCTTTGGACAAAAGGGTGCAGTGTCCCCTCTCCTAAGTCAGAATTCCCATGTGGCTCTGTGTTCTGTCAGAATGTCACCATCTTTTTTGTAATATAGTTTCTGTCACTCAGGAACCTTTTTTTCTCACTGTTCGGGGAGGTTGTTCACACCTTTCAGTGTCGGAAACAGAAAGTGCTATTGCTCTGAGTATTTCCTGCGATCTGTAGGCCACCTATGAATGTGAGGTAAGGAAGAGACTATGATTGGCATGACGAATGGCTAAACACGGCCCTTAGATTACTTAACTATTACCAAAGTTTACTTTGCACTGACCAATAACTAAGCATATGTTGAGTTCACCTACATGGTTGCTGATAAATGACCATCAAACGGCTTAAGGGAACAAGGGTTTATTTTCTTATGGTAGTCCAATTACAATTCATAGTCAAGCTTGATGGGAGAGCTCACACCAACATCAGGGCTGAGGGAACTGGCCACATGATCCCCACATAATAGCTGAGAGAGGGACAATCCTTACTTATCAGACCAGAATGTCTGGCCAAGTGTACACAAGGATACCAATTCTCTCAACCAGAAACTCTCTCTGTATTTTATTCCTGGGTCTCATCCCACCCACCTGGGCCTTTTCCATCAGCCACACAATCTCCTACAGTTTTGCTCTGGGCTTAACCTAGCCACTAATTCTCCACAAATGTGCCCAGAGCTCAAATCCTCAACTGTCAAGTTGACACCTGTACCTAACTATGACAGCATATAAAACAGAAGTTCTCCAAGGAGTAGGGGGGACAGACAGAACCCTAGGAGATGCTTCTGTCTTCCTTGTGCCCCTTCATCACCCACTCCAGGCTCCACTAGATAAGAACCTCCAGGTAAGGCTGGTAAGGTAGTTCAGTGGTTAAGAAGCTCTGTTTGCAAACAGGGTTTCCTGAGTTCAATCTCTCAAAGCCCACATAGTGGAAAGAGAGAACTGACTACAAAAGTTATCCTCTGACCCCCACCCTTGTGCCATAGCATGCATGTTGCCACCTCGCCTCTCTCTCTCTCTCTCTCAAATTAATAAATAAGATTAAAAAAACTCATTTCAATCCTGTAAACATAGGAAGGACTCAACCTCTTCCCAAAACTCTACCTCCAAACCTTGATAGTAGTTTTAGAATTCAGGAGAGCAGAGTGACTGATCCCAATAATTCAAAACACTAAATCATCATTGTTGATTTCTAAATAAGAATAAAGAACAGTTGCAATAACATGAAAATCCAGACAACCCCTAGAAACATCTCTTACCTTGGAAATCTGGGGGGATAGGGCACCCCTTTCTCACAATCCTGTGAATATCTGAGCATCTTTTAAGCCATCAAACAGTCAATTGTGGATATTTTTGTTGATTTCACAGAGAGCAATCTTCTTACGCTTTCCTGGTTCAACATCCACCCCAAATACAGAGATTACATCACATCACACATATTGAGTTATTCTGGTCTTCATAGACCTAATAAAAATAGATTTGCTATATCCAGATATCGTGCATAGCATGCTGCTAACAAACCACTGATTAAAAGGTGAACTGCCATGGTTGAATTTTGTTTTTACCTGGATTGGGAACTGTTTGCTGTAGGTTTCCAGTCAGCAAACTTGGGGTAAAAGAGGCTGCAATACACTTCCTTCACTGGTACCCATCCATTCTACTTCCTTAGGCTTTACCTCCCATACCATACCCCAGACACTATCACAAAAATCAAACTGGCTTTCATGGTTGGTCTGAGATTTGTATTATATCTGACTATGGCCAATTCTAAAAAAACACTGGGGAATTTAATCTGGGGGGAGGGGAGGAATTTTGTGTCAGAAGGAAGAAGGTGACCAAAACTTATCACATTTTCTCCTGAAAATCAGATTGCTTCCTGAGATATTTCGGGCAGGGAACAGTGGCTGGCACCGCATAAATACACAATAAATATTAAACTGCTCTGGATATAACACAAAATGATGTGTCTTGAGAGCCATTTATAGGCAAAATATCTGCACCGTTCAAATTTTATCATGCTGGAAAACAGCTGTAGGGAACAGAACAAGCCCAGAATCCAGCAGGACCTTGAGTATAATCATAGGCTTTGAGCAGACGCACCACTATGCAGTTCTGCCTCCGATGCCCATGAATAATGGAAGAGCCATGGAACAGCCTCAAGTATTTCCATTTTCGTAGCAGGGATCCAGCTTTGGCAATTGCGATCAGGTGGCAACACTGAAAACCAAGGCATGAATGAGGTCTTTCTGAAGCTAATACACAATTACCCTGCCCCAAGGAAATGTGACTAGAATGCTGGCATCTTAAGACACTGGTAACTCATATGTACCCATAGTTTCACAGGTTGTCTGCCTTAATGTCAGCTCTTAGAAGACAGGATTTATAGCACCTAGGAAGCAATACAGAGAATGGTGCCAACACCAACACTTTGCATCCAGGTAACTGTCTAGGCATCCTGATAATGATTATAACACACAAGATTTCCTGTGTGAGCACAAGGCTACCCACTCACACACATCAGTAAATATCTAGTCCCCCTCATCTTTGGATGGATTTTGAATGCCTGGTGGTAGACAGCCCTGTGAGTGGTTTTGGACACTTGGAAAATTTGTATGAAGAGCTGACAAAGAAATGCTCTTATGGTTTGAAACTGACAACTCATGTCAGCTCATGTTCTGAACACATGTTCGCCACTGATGGCACTATTTTGAAAGGCTGTGGCACTTTCAGAAGGAAGGGTCTGGCTGGCCATATTAGATCACTATGGTTAAGCTTTTTATGTGTGGGGTGGTGCATGAACATGTATGCATACTCATGTGGGAAGTGTGCTTGCATGTGAGTGCGCATGTATATGAAGGCCTGAGGGTAATATTGGAGATCATCTTTCATCACCCCTCCACCTTATTGGATTTTTAAAAAATATTTTATTTATTTATTGTGTGTGTGTGTTGTGTGTCAGAGGACACTGTGTGTCTCTGTGGAGGACTAAGGGTGACTTCGAGATTATGTCTACTTCCTTCTTGTTTTGCTCTGGGTTTTCCCAGGCTCTGCCCATCAGGGCCTGAAGTGCAGGCTGCTACTATTTCCGCCTGTCGTTTTTATGTGGGACCTGGTGGGACCTTCTCCTTGCGAGGCAGAGTCTTAACCCCTGAGCCATCTCTTTAGCCCTTTACTGGATTTTTCTAATGCTGGATCTCTGTCATGGCTTGAATGTGAGTTGTCCCCACAGGCTCATGTATTTGCATCCTTAGCTCGAGGTAATGTTTGGGAAGATTGTGGCACCTTTAAGAGGTTGAGTCTTGTTGAAGGAGGGAATTTGATAGCACAGCCGTACTTGCACTTTGTCTCTTTCTCTCTCTCTGCCTCCATAGTGACAGCTAAACTCTGAATCTCACTTCCAGCTTCTGCCTCCAACCTATGCCTTCTGCTCTGCAATTCCAGCCATAACAGACTACATCCCTCTAGAACCATTAGCCTAATAAATCTTCCTTTCTCCCTTGAGTTGTATTTTCTCACAACAGCAATAGTCTCTGAACCCAGAATTCACCAGCAGGGCTTTAGTTCAGCCATCTCACTTTGGGGATTCCCAGGTCCTACCTTCTGGGGCTGCAATGAAAGGCAGGTTACATACTCCGCCTGGCATTATATGTGAGATTTGGGAGGCCAAACTCTGGTCTTTATGATACACAGCAAATGGGCTAGCACTGTACTACTGAAATACCTCTTCAGCTTGGGGTAAGGTTTTGAAATGTTTGGCTTAGCCCCTGGTTCCGCCAATCATGACCGTGGATCTGTCATGATGTGAACTCCATCATACTCTCCAGCTGCTATGCTGTCTCACATTGAGATCCTGAGCCGAAACAACTCTTTCCTCCCTTCAGCTATTCCTGTCAGGTATTTTAATCACAGTGGCCCAAGAGTGAAACAAACAGCTACAAGCCACAGGAAGGGGCTACCCCTCTCATTCAGCCTCCATTAGGAATACCTGGGTCACAGCTGTGCCGCTTAATGTTAGGACACTGCCATGCTTCTGTATGGACAGTGCTTCCTAGCCACTCCTTCATCTGTTGAGGCTCCTCCCAGAAAGAGAAACCCCAGGGCCTCCAGGTCCTGCTGAGTACTTTGTGGGAGTTAATAATGCTGAATCAGTCAGACCACCCCCCCCCAAATGCACAAATAACAACCTGGTCTTAACATTCAGATTCCAGATTAATACTTGGAAGGAAAGGAACACTCTGCTCTGATCGTCACTGATAGGAAAGTTACTATGAGCCAGCAAACAATCTTAAAATAAATGTAGAAAATAAAACAGTTTTGTCTGGTCTGAAACACCTGTGGGTGGGTCAGGCAGCCTGGAGGCAAGAAGACAGAGTAACAGAGTAATCGATTAGTAGTTTAGCTGCCTTGGGGGTTCCACCCCAAGGACTTCAAATTTCAATACTGGATCTCACCACAGGATTTTGAGGTAAAGATTTAAGGCTATTTCCCAAACTTGAGCACTTCCCATCTGTGGGTCTTAAAAGGGTGCTCCTTCTAGGTATAGGTACCTAATAGTAGCTCCTACCAAGAACTTTTGGGGAACTGCAAAAACTCTATTGGGAGGTCATTAGGCTGAGAATGCTCCAGCATGAGCAAAGAGAAGCCCAACAGAAACTAAAATGAAATTTAGGTTTAATCAATCAGATACCACCAGCAAATCTCTGAATCCAGTCAAATAATTTTCTTTTTTATGAATTTGTATTTATTTTTGCATGTGTATGTGGGAAGAGGCATACATGTGACTATGTGTATACATGTTCACATATATGTAGGTGCACATATGTGCGCTAGTGTACATGCATGTATGTGTGTGAGAAAGCCCTAAGTGATCTTGGGAGTCTTGTTCCATTACTCTCCGCTTTCATGATTAAGGAAGGACTCTCTATTGAGCCCAGCTGCCTTGGGGAATCCCCTGTCTTTGCCTTCCAAGTGCTAGATTAGGTAGCAGCCATGCCTGTTCAGCTTTTGCATGGGTTCTGGGAATCAAACTCTGTTCTCACACTCATTTGTTTTTCTTTTTTGAGAAAAGGTCTGACTATGTAGCCCAAGCTATCCGCAAACTCTTGGGATCACAGGCATGCACCACTAGGCCTGACAAGCAAAATGCATTTCAGATCTGATGCCTATGAAAACCTGCTGGATTGGAACTCTCAGAACTTACTGGGGTCGAATGTTCCCAGTCATGACTCCTTTCAAGCCCAAATAAACTCAAATATTTTTTTTTCTAAAGTATTTCTGTCAATGGAAATGAATACACACACGCCCACCAGCTCCCTATCCCCAGCTCTCTGGTCTGTTCTCTGGAATATTTTCCCTTTTAGGAAGAATGACCACCTCAGTATACACATACTGTTTCAGGGTAGTCTGTATTTATTTGTCTGTTGATCTGGCAGTACTGGGGAGTTAAACCTGGGACCTTGTGCACATTCTACACAAACGTTCTACTACCAACTTTCATCCTCATCACATTTTTTTTTAATTTGGAGATAGGTCTTGGTGTTGACCAGACTGTCTTTGCAGTGTTTCTGTAGCCCACTTTGGACTTGGGAATCCTTCTGCCTTGGACCCTGATATCACTGGGATCCCAGGCCTACACCTCCAAGCCCAGCTATGGTGTCATAGCAGCAGATAAAACCCTAAACCCTACATTCCTAGACTCCCTGACATCTAGGTTTCCTGTGCAACCTGTTCTGCCCTAAGCAGAGTCTTGCTCTCTTCAGAGCAGAGAAGGCCACACCTTTGTTCATAGTCTCAGAACTGAGACTAGCCCAGGCTGCTATTATAACTTCTATAGTCCAATGCAAAATAAAAATGTAGCATGTCCCATCCTAACAATATGAAAAAAAATCAGTTTCCTTCCACCATCTCTATTTATTTATTTGCTTGTTTATTTATCTATTTAATGTGTGTGTGTGTGTGTGTGTGTGTGTGTGTATCAGAGGGCACTATACGTCCCTGTGGAGGACCAAGGGTGACTTTGGGAATCACCTCTGTTGTTTCCCTCTGACGTTTTTTTACCTGGGACCTGGGATCCAAACTCAGAACCTTCTGCTTCTAAGTTAGAGTCTTAACCCCTGAGCCATCTCTCCAGCCCCACCATCTCTTTCTTAATATCTGCTGTGGTTTGAACAATGTCCACCACAGGCTCATATGTTTGAATACTTGCTCTCCAGACCATGGTGATACTTGAGAAGGTTGTGGCACCTGGAAGAAGTGTGTTAGGACACTTAGCTGCAGGCCTTATACATAGGACCCACTTACTGTCTGTTCCCTGCTCCCTGTCCCACCCAGGTGTGAGAAGGCAGAGACCCAGCCACACATACCAACTACTGTGAAGTTGCCCAGCTCAGCTGACTATCCCCTTTCCTCAGGCTGTAATCTGAAATAGATCCTTCCTCCTTTACATTGTTCTCTTGTACAGTACTGAGTCAAAACAAGAAAGAAAAAGTAATACAAACAACCCCTCATGGCAAATTCTGGATTTGTAATTTAATGCCATGTTCCCCTCGTGAGGCAGTGCTGGCGGTGTGGGTAAGGGAGTAGATGGCCAAGAATTCACCCAGGAAGGTGATCAAAGCCAGAGGGTGGAACCTCCTTTGGACAGAGGCCACATCTCCTGAATAAGCTTACCAAACTTATAAAACACAAAAGCAAAGATAAAAATCAGAACTCTCAAGACAGCATGGGCTGGGCTGTCTGGTTGCAAAGGCAGTCTACAAACAGGGGAAGGGCTTACTTCCTAAGCCACAGCATCTTAGAGATGCTCAGATAACAAATGCTCTGATAATCCTCCCTCCTCCCCCCACACCCTGACCTTAGGGAGGGTGAACCCGGAGTCATTTGATAATCACTGTTGGCTCAGCGCACAGCCTGCTGTCCACCCTGTCCACCGCTTGCATCGTCACCTGACGTCTTAGTCACCTGGGTGCTTAAATAAGCTCAAACTGATTCTGCTCTACAGCTGGACCCTGACCACTGTCCTCTGCTTTCCCCAAAACCCCAACAGCAGAGGACCAGGCATCGCTGGCCTGCCTCCGTCAACCACTTGCAGGGATCTAGCAGAACCAGACAGAAGAGAAACTCCTAGAAACAGCTTTGGTTTGCTTTTACGAGGAATCTGAAAGCAAGCATCTGAAACAGCATATTTTCAAAGCAGTCCTCAGTTTGTAACCTAAATTCACCTTTAACTTCCGCATCGGGACACCATTTCCACATCTGACAGAAATATTCAAGTTCATTGACTTCCTGGAAGTTTCAAAGCAAGACAGAAGGAAAGGAAACGCACAGCCAAGTCATTGATTCCATTCTCTGTGGGAGCAGCACAGTGGAAGGTAGAGGGGTGATGACAATCTCCACAGTTCAAGGATTTCACAAGAAAACAAAAATTGGGAGCAGTGTGTCCCAAAATTTCACTTTGAAATTAGTTGTCTATAAAAATAAGAATGATACCTATAAGCTGAAGTGTGTTTGGGCAAATTTAAAAAAAATTACTATGTTTGAAAAGTCTGGGTTAGGTTGCTAGGTGGAGGCTATTTTTGTTGGGGTTTTTTTCTCCCACCAAACTGTATAATGCCAGTTTGCTAGGCCCAGGGCGCCTCCCTGTAATAGGAATACCATGGCTCTTAAGGTGACTCAGCCCTTACAATGGTACAGAGAGTTTCACTCCCAGGTTAATGAGCAGAGAAGACAGCACCAGACTCTATCTGGTTCATGAAAGGCCTGACGGTGTCAATCAAATGACACGAACTTGGCAGGGCAGCAAACTTCTGGAGATACTAGGTTTGGTGACTGGAAGAGGTGGGATAATGGTCAAAGATCACAAAGGGTTTACACTTAATAAATGGTCCTAGCTAGAAGACAAAGAAAAAGCTGGACAAACAGACAAAGGACAGTGGCATATTGTTAAGGTAGGAACCTAAGACAGACTTTAACACCACAAGCATTCATTCCATGTTTATTAAGTGCAAAGTTGCCAAGTCCATGCAAGCCTGCGGATGCAGAATTGGACACCAGAGAATTGGTCCTTGCTTTAAGCTTCAGTCCAGAAGAAAGTGTCAACAAACAAACCACCACATAATCATACTAGGCAGAAAAATTACAAGGTGCTCCAAAACAAGGTCTGGCAAGTATATTAGCTAACTGTTCTCATCACTGTGGCAGAATATCTGGCAGAAGCAAACTTAAGAGAGGAAGGATTTATTCTGGCTCAAGATTCAAAGAGACACAATCCATCATAGTGGGGAAGGCACGGGCTGGGAAGGGCTATGGTTGCAGAGGTGCTGAGGAAGCATGAGATGGGCTGGCTGTGTCTGCAGTCAGGACACAGAGAGCTAAACAGGATGCTAAGCCTGCTTAGGAACCAGAAGCCCTGCTCTTGAGGCCCAACAGTTGCCAGGTAGACCCCACTTCCAGAAGGCTCCCGAACCTTCCCCTAACAGCTGCATTGACTGAGATCAAGTGTTGGAACATATGAACCTGTGTTATATGCCACTTTTTCCTCTGGACATAATGAGATGACATCTTAAACTTTGTCCAAGTCTAAAGAAAGAGGATATTGGGTAACAACTAAAAAATATTACATGCCCAAAGAAGGCCCAGAAATTAAACAGTGTGTTAGTCTCAGGAAGTTTCTGAAGCTAATAGGACTCAGGTTGGAGGAAGCTTTCAAGGCCATCCTAGTAACAGAGACGAGACTTCCTGGCCAGCCCAGTCTGGAGAAGACTCTCCAGTGAGCACTCGTGCAAGACAGCTCCAGCTTCCCTGAGGAGCACCTGTTTTGGGGTGGGCTTTCTGGTGACCTAACTGCCTTCGAGTCATCCCTGCTCCTGTAAAGTAACCCTACCCCTACTGTTCTAAAGGACCCCAATAAACTCACTGATTCATCTACTTGGACCTTGGTCTAATCACTACTTTGATCTGTGGTCACATTCCCACCTAGAGTATGCTGTCTTCTCCCCCTCCCCAACAAAAGTGTCACAAAACAGCCTGTGGGGGAATATTTTATGCTCAAATGGTAACAGTAAACTACAACTAAGAGCTAGCCACTAATTTCTGTAAATAAAGTTTTATGGGCACACCCTCTACACATTTATTCGAAAACCATCTAGGGCTATGTTTTTACCACAGCATCAGAGTTAAGTGGTTGGCTCTATAAAAATCTAAAATATTTATTACTGAATTCTTTATAGAACACATTTTCTGATCTCTGATTTAAAATAAAATAAGAGTTTTAATTCAGACTCAAGTTTAGAAGGGGTTCCAACATTACAAGGTTTCTAAAAGCTGAAAGGCGAACCAGGAAAGAAAGTAGAATTTATAGAGGGAAGGGACTGGGAGCAGGCCAGAGGCAGGGGAAAAAAAAAAAGCCTGTCATATTAAAGGTTTATAAGGGGGAAGCAAACATGACTAAGAGACAGCAGGCACCCCAGGACTTCCAGCTAACCGTATTGCTGTATTAGCATTACTGACCACACAGCAGTAACCATGTGCATAGGTCCACGCCTCTCCCTTTGGTTTCCCTTTAGTGCTCCGCATGAACATAGAAAAACAGATTTGTTTGTAGTTTGGCCAACTCTTGGAGGGAAAGACTACAGTGCTTTCCACAGTGCCTGTAATGGTCTTAAGATTTGTGGAAAACCATGAGACAAAGATCAGAAGACACATAGATTTGGATGTGAAACTGCTCAGACAGCCCTTTCCTGGGATGAAGGCGACTTGGGTGACTGGGCCCTGTGGAGGACTCTACTCTCTTTGCGCGTTACAGAGAGTTTTCCATTCGAGTCTTGCCTAGCATGCACAAAGCCTGGGTTTGATCCCCAGCACCACATAAACTGGACATGGTGGCACACTACTGACATCTCAGCACTGGGGAAGCAGGGGCAGGAGGATCAGATGAACCAAGGTCATCCTTGGTTATATAATAAGTTTGAGGCCAACTTGGGCTATGTGAGCTCCTACCTCAAAAACATCAAAAACCAAATACAATTAGGAGCCTGAGGAAAATGAGGCAGGTAGTCTGTCCTAAAGATCCTTTCAATTTCCAGCCTGGGCCATATCAGACTCTGTCTCAACTCCCCTACAAATTAAAGCTCCTGCTTTTGTGTGTGTGTGTGTGTGTGTGTGTTGTCTGTCTGTCTGTCTGTCTATCTGTAGAGGCCTAAGGGTGACACTGGAAGTCTGTCTGTCTGTCTGTCTGTCTGTCTGTCTGTCTGTCGAGGCCCAAGGGTGACACTGGAAATCATCTTAGATTGCTCTACTTCTTTATTGTTTTGCTCTGGAGTTTTCCAGGCTCTGTCTTCCAGAGCCAGAGTAGTAGGGCACTTGAATTTTTAGGTGGGATCTGAGGATCTAAACTCACGACTTTTTTGTTTTTGAGTCAAAGGTTTTAATCCTTGAGCAATCTCCCTGGCCCCAGCTTTCTTTTTTCTTTTTCCTTTTTTTTTGGGGGGGGAGGGGGTTGAAAGATTAAAGCTTTGAGGATTTCATGGATGGTGGTATAGGGTTCTTTGTCTCTAGGTCATTTCCTTTGATAGGTATAGGGAGGAAGCCATTCGTGTCCTTTCTTTGGAGGTCAGCTCCAGACTCATACAGGCCTGATAAGCACACGGATTTTGCAAATGAGAAAAGGTGATCATCTCAAGAACTAATCTCTCTGTGTCCTTTTTCTCAGCATGGGGTGGCTATGACCATAGCGGGAATCAGAACAGGTGGGGAGAGATCATCATAGGCCAGACAGGCTGCACTGCTAACACCAGACAGAGACTGCAATTCCTTGCGCTTCCAATAGGTTTGGGAATTTGAGGTCTGAAGCTTTCTTTTGCATGTACTTCACATGATGTCAACTGTCCCATAAGAGGTAGGGGACAGAGCAAGCAGATGCATACTTGAAAAGACTGAATTCCTCCTTCAAGTACCACCTGGGTAATGCTCGTGCTCTGAAAAATTAACATACAATTTGGCCCCCAAAACAAAATCATATTTAAAAAAAAATACCCCTAGCATTTTCTGACAATCCTGACAAATTCTGAATCTTATTTGTGATTTTTAGACCCTGATTTCATATTAGGAAACACTAGAAAATAAGAGTAATTTTCATCTCCAGAACAAGAGGAAAAGACAGATTCCAGCAAGGACAAGACAGATCCCTGGCAGCATCCTTCTTGGCCATTGGAATATGGAAGCTTTATGAACATTCAGAAAGTTCTGAGGTGCCGCGTCAGCACCAACATCCTTCCTACCCAGACAGGGTTACATGTCATGTCAGGAGAATGGCACCAAGACACACACACACACACACACACACACACACACACACACACACACAAAACTGGGTTTCATTTTGGGTAATCCCATCTATATAATCAACCATCATCCAAAAACACTAAACAGAAAATTCCAGAAACATCAGTTTTAAATTTTGTACCATCTTGAGAAGCATAATGAATGATGAGTCTTACACCATCCCATCCAGGATGTTATTAATCTCTTTGTCCTGTTTGTTTACAATATTTACACTGCCCACCTACTAGCTACTTAATATACAATTTGGCTAGTGGAGCAACTGCCGGATGTCACTGTGTTCACATGAAGGGTTCCATACTGTCTTGTGTCATATATGCTGTGGGCTTCAAACATGTTTTAAAAGAGCAGTACTGTATATTGAGGCTAATCAAACAATTGCCCAAGACTTGTCTTTTCAAAAAAGGAAGAGACCAAGGATAGGGTGTTAATTTATTGGGTACAGAATATCATGAGCATGCATGACGACTTGGCTTTAATACCCAGAACCCAGTTTTTTAAAAAAACAGTCCTGGTGGCCACACTTGTAATCCTAGTGCTAACCAGTCAGACTAGCCTAATCATCAAGTCCCTGACCAGTGAGAAATTCTGTCTCAAATAAACAGGGTGGACAGCAGCTGCAGAGGAACACCTGATATTTGTCTTTTGGCACACGCACACGCGCACACACACACACACACACACACACACACAAAAAAAAAAATTAAAGCCCTATTATACAGATGTTGAGCTGGCTGACCACAACCAAAGACACTGTGCAGGGGGGGCTGGGCCCCTCCTGGGTCTTCCCTTGTGTGAAAATGCAGCCCACTCAATGAGAAAACAAAGGCCATTGATTCAGAACTTGCCATAAGGGAGTCAGCCATTGTCACTTGTGTTTGGCAGAGACTCAAAGGCAGGCAGAGGAGTGGAAAAAAATGAAAGGCTCAGATGTGACCTGAGTGGAGGCTGGTAGCTGGGGGCCCGGGATCCAGCCAGGAGGCCTCCCATGATACAGGCCAGGGAAACACATTTGCCTTTCTCCTTTGGTTCTAAGTTGGAAGCGAGGACACAAAGCAGAACAGCTGCCAGTTATTGATCAAGTCCGGGCCATTTGGACCCACTGCAACAGGAGTTATTATTATTTTAGACTTCCTAGGCTGATCAATGCAAGCTGGGGCTGGAATTCTACTGTAATGTTTGTTGTGACGGTAGATATCACTATCATCGCCTCTCCCACCTCCTCTTCCATATAGAAAGAATAAACCATTCAAGTCAGAGTGCTTTAAAAAGGTGTGAAGACACTTCAGAAAGTAGATGGGAAACAGTCACCCCAAATTTAAGTAAGATGAAATAAAACGCCAGCTTCCCAAGAAAGACAAGTGGCAGAAAGATGGGAGACATGTATTTTATTTATTTGGTCTCAGAGACTATGCCAGTTTTACTACAGATACTGCTGACCTAGAATTTACTATACATTACAGGCTGGCCTCAGACTTCCAATTTTACTGCCTCAACCACCCAAATGCTGGTTTGACAGGCCTGACAGGTACCAACATGCTTATGAAATTTAAATACACCACAAGTGGCAGCTACACTGTTGATAGCCTTAGTTTACAGGTGGGTAACCAAAGTAGATGACTGGCTTACCTGCCACTAGCTAAAGGACCCAGAACAAGCCACTTGATTTCTAAGTGCATCTATGTTCTGCAAAATAAACAACAGGTAGAATTAAAATGTCTCAGGTCTTTCATGGTTCTAAAGTGTTCTGGTTCCATGATTCTAATCACTTGGAAGATTCTTTAGTTGGGCCACCATGTCTACCTACTCGATTACGTAACTCATTAGGAGCTGAATTTGAAAAACAAAAGGAATCACGCCCATGTTTTGTTGCAACGCCTTCATTCAGCCACAATTATACCACAGTAACTGTGAATAAAGCGCTCTCCTAGGGGCACGGGCAATACAAAACAGCTGCACCACAGCGCTACAGGGCTATGTTGAAAAGTAAAGATATGCATATAACAAATTCTAAAGCAAGAGCTCTGGGATTCAGTGCCTAAAATTGATTATGTGCAACCCAAAGTGACAGCTGGAGCGTCCCTAAAGGTTCTACAGGGACTGATCAGCTCCACAGTGCTTTACAGAGTCTACTATAATTTGTAAAGAATTGCCCTTTGCCTTCCATTTAATTTGCTCCTCTTTTGTCCTTGGACCTAGGGTTGGGCGTTATATAAACCGGAGCCCTTAAGCCAGAACACTGGCAACGCTACATTTTACAGACTATTCTGACCAAAGAAACCTGGGTTTCAGATTTACTAAAAAACAGCAGAAAAGAGGGACAAATGTTTCCATACAGCTGGTTTTCTTTAACGTCTCTTCCTAGGAGTGGTGAATGTTGAACATTTCAGTTTCCGCCAATTTTTTCCACACCTACCCTGAAGCTTCTTGGGGTTAATTGTAAAAGATGCAGATTCTGAACACAATGTGCCTTCTGTTCTCACTGGCAAGAAGGAACTAGGGAGGTTTCACTTGCCCCTTCCCGAGCAATCTGAAATGTTTCACACTTGAGCTTGGTTGTTATTGTTCAACAGACTGCAGTATTCCCCAGCTGGATGCTGGGGGAGACAGTGTCTCCTGCACCCCAGGCTGACCTGAGCCCCCAGACCCTCCTGTGTTCACCTCCTAGTACTGCAGTTACAGGTAAGCGCTACCACACACAGTTGAAATTTTCTCAGTTAAGAGAAATACATACAGATCAAGCACCCTGTCAAGTCAGGATAGCAGCGTCTCACTTTTCAAAATGTCTCTATTAAGTAAGCCGGTCAGCAGTCTCTCTTCTACACCCAGCAATTCTGGGATATCTTTTCTATAATCTTGCTCATCATTCCTTTTTTTTTTTTGGTTTATTTACTTACATGTATTTATCATGTTTGTCTCTGTGTATAGTTTGTATATGACTCAGATGACAACCTCACATATGGGGTTTCACCTCCTACCTTGTTTGGGTTGGGGAGGGTTCCTCTTACTGCAGCTAAACTGCATGTAACAGGCTAGCTGACTTACAAACCCCAGGGGGCTCTCCTTTTCCTGCTTCCTCTATCACCATAGTAGACCTGGCATAACAGGCTCATGACACTGTATCTGGCTTTTACATGAGATCCAAATTCAAAAGTCACTAGGCTTGCCTGGCAAGTACTTTTACCAGCTTTTGCCATTTACCTATCCCGGTTTCTTATTTTAACTTATTTTTTTAAAGGCATTTTATTTTCATCAACCCTCTCCACGCTCTCTTAAGTTGGGTGCACAGCATAAACTACTTCCTGAACAACAACTGAGACTTGTCATTAGGTTTTCTTGAGTTCTGGTTAAAGGAAATGGGCTTCCTTCCTTTATTACTTCCTCTCCAGGGTACAAGAGCAACTGGTGAGCAGGTGCCCCGGGCAGGGACAGAAACCCGCAATCAGGAAACAAAAAGATCTTAGAGAACGCCACCATTCCTGGGTTTGTCGATTGGCAAAGGAAAAAAAAAATCACCCAAATATTGACTCAATATTTACCAAATCAGATGAGGGATTTGGAGGTCCCACCTGATATTTACCCTATTTGTGGCAAATCCCCAAACAATTAGCAAGCACTTTTGTATGGCAGGGTTTTTCCCTTTGTTTTTCTGCAAACTCCCATGGGTGTGCCCTCCATTTAAATTCTGTGACTAAACACCCTCTGGGAGGAAGTTGCTCTTCAAACTCAGGCACATGGTACAGTCAGCAAATGTGCAGAATGCCTAATGATTATCTTTAACAAGTTTTGCATCTCCCTGTGGCCAAACCAGCTATGGGTTTCTCCCTGCCCAGTCACACACTGGCAGTGCGCTGGGCCTTGCGAGCTGTCACTCCTGAATGGGACACGGGGATAAAATAGCACCTGGGTCCCCAAAAAGCCCTGCTAAGTATTTAAATATTTCCTTAAATACTAACCAGCCAAGTGCTTCCTACCCCATTTGTACTATGTCCTTCCTGTATACTGATAAGCAACATACCAGCTCATTTCAATCTGGCTGCAGAAGAGAACCATTTTACTTGCTGTTTGTGGAATGGGCACAGAGAAACTGCTTTTGGCAAAGCACACGAACTCCTCACGTGGTGTCACTACGTGCACTATGCACACCAATTCCCCACAGGGTCACGATGCGCAGCCACCTCCTACAGCTTATAGACATGAGCTACCACACATCTGTGTGTCTGTCTGGCTCTTTTACTTTGGCTGAAGACACTTAAAAGTCAGTGTCCTTAACTGTCATGGTTTGAAATGTGTCCCCCACAACCTCATGTATTTGGCACCTTGAGAGGTGGATCCTTGCTGGAGGAAGGCAGTCACAAGGGGTGGGCCTTGAGATGGATTAGTCCCACCCTACCTCCAGGAGAAGTCTGCCTTTGCAGCAGTCTTGCACTCTCAGCCTCCAAGATGTCTGCAGTGACATAGCCTCTTCCAGCTTTGACCGGCTAACCATGCTGCCTCTGCCTTGAGAAACTATGCCTCCCCTCTGGAACCGTAAGCTGAATAAACCTCCCTTTCTCCCTTAAGTTGCTTGACTTTGGGTGCTCTCTCACATCAAGTTAAGAGTAACTGTTACTAGCCTTTCCTCTTGAACAACCCTGGAGTCCATGAGCAGCAAAACCTGCCAGGACAGATACCTGCAACCCCCAGAAGAGGAGGATCATCTCTCTGAGAAGACTGTAACCAGGAGAGAGAGTCATCATGGTAGAACCAAACCTATCTTCTCACGAGATGGAAGCAACAAGGACTTCTACAGACCACCTTGAAGAACCAGCACTGAGGAAAGGATCAGCCAGTCCACACCTTGATCCAGACTGTTTAGCTCTGCACACCTCTCGTACTGCGCCAGTGCTTGAATTCTTCCTCTTTTCACACTTAAAGATCATGTCAGGACAAAACCAGAGTCACTGTTTGGTAGCTAGACAGACATTAAACAGGCTTGAAAGTCATTGAGGATACCTTCTCCCTTCATTATCAGCTTTGGACTCCATCTCCCATTGCCTAGTCACAACCTTTCCCCCCCTTTTTACATGCATGTACATGTGGTATATGTGGGTATACATCTTCATGTGTGTATGGAAGCAGGCAAGTGAGCATGCACGTGGTGTGTGCATGTGTAGTGTATGTGGAGGCCAGAGGTCAATGTAAGGTGTCTACACCTGTTGTTTTTGTTATTATTATTGTGTATGTATATGCAGCATATGGGGGAGTCCAGGTGCACGCAATCCACAGCAGGCACGTGGAAGTCCGCAGACAACTTCGGCAGGCAGTTGAGACAGGGTCTCTCGTGTTTCCACTGCACTGCATACTCCAGACTAGCTGTTCACAAGCTTCTGAACTGCTCAGCAGACTGTGAGATTATTACTAAGACACTGTTATTCGTATGAGAGAATCCAAAGAGACCCTCCAGTCACCTGACAGGAAAATGTTCCCTCAAAAACTTTTAACGTCGCTAATGACATGAAAGTGAAGCAAACCAGTGTGGGGCCCAAGAGGGATAGTTGGGGGCAGTAAGGTAGTGGGAGAAAATGAGGGACAGAAGAAACATGACCACAGTATGCTACAGTTACATGAAAGCTGCCTTACATAACCGGTAATAAAGGAAAAAAAGTTGCCATCAGAAGAAACATTGTGGTGTGTCTGAAGCCATGTTTTAAAAGATAAGAAAAATAGTTATCCCCTTAATGAGATATGTACCTATAGCTTCCCCCAAAAAGCTTCAACCTTGCAGCTGTTGCACGATTTGTTTTTTTTTTTTTTTTCTTTTTTACCACTAAGCATGATTGAAAGTAACGGACAAGAACCAATATCCTAAACCAGTTTCCAGCTTACCAGAACACTGGGCATTCTCATTCTCTCTCTCTCTCTCGCTCTCTCTCTCTCTCTCTCTCCCCCCCCTACTGTGCAGCTAGCTGCTTACAGACCTCCACTGATGAGCCTGCCTGCTCTTCTGACCTCTAACTCAGACTCATGATTTTCTCATCCTCTCGAAGCTGCTGAGATCTCCAGTTGTCTGCCCTGCTGATTTTTTCTCAAACCTTAACACAAGGGTCACTTGAGTCTCCTGAGTCCATTTTAAAATACTTTTACCTCCAAGACTGGAAACTCACAAAAGAAACCCTGTGGTTTCCCAGAAACAACTGGGTCCCTTATCTGCTTCTCTTCTCAATGTGGCCACAATAAATAAATCTCCCTTGCTGCATTTTTCACCATTGCTTGTGTCTTTAATTAATACATTAATGGGTAACCAAACATACCTAGAGCCCTGGCTTCTGCCCTTTAAAAAATTATATTCATGTGTTCTTACAAATCTGGATGTAAAAAAAAAAATCAAGATTACCAAGAAAGCCACTGTTCAAAAGATCTCTCCTTTTGAAGATGTTGAATGCAGGGCTGGAGCCAAGTACTAAGAAAACTAAGAAAACCTGCCTGGCATATGTGAAGCCCTGGGTTCGATTCCAAGCACTGAATGTGGGGAGGGAGACAGTCTTGAAGGTAAACTAAATAAGGGGTGGAGGGTATGGTTTAGAAGAAGATCTTTATTAGTGGAGCTAAGCTCTGGGTTCGATTTTCAGTGCCACAAAAATCAATGAATTCCTTCCACAGCACAGACATCCCATAATTTTTTTCCTTTGGCTTGGCTGATGATAGGGACATACGTCCAAAAAAGAAAAGTCTACAGAGAGGTTAAGGGAAACCTACATATCCTGTATCAAGCTTGAAAGAAGACCTGGATGAGTTCAGTTTTCTAAGATGGTATGTGCATAGGAATTATGGACAGGATAAAAAGAACTCCATCACATCCGACATGAGCCAGTCCTTCTTGTACAATCCTGTGGAGCCCTTGGTTTCCCGATTCCTCTTGCTGTGTTTCTTAACCTGGTTGAAAGAGCCAGAGTGGTCTGACTGCAGGGCAGAACCCACTGGGAAGATCCTTTATGTTAATGCTTGGACCTTACTCCCAGAGTGTCTGCTTCAAGTAAAGTAGACCAGACCCTGGGGATTTCGATATGCAGCTAGCAACCAAAACCACAGGCTGCCATGCAAGCCCAGAATAAGTTATGGTGACCCATCAGCTTGCCCTTGAATAAATGTAGACAGTCAGAAAGTCAGTGCGTTCCTAGCCTTGCATCTCCCTGAATTTTGATACAGGATATCATTAGAGGGGTTCCAACCCGCTGTTAGTGCCCGCCTGTTTTCAGAGTGGGAGAGTATTTTAGGAAAGTGACTGTGGGTTGGCCACTCCTCGGGAGACGCTTATTAATTTTAGGTTATTTACCACCAGAGCCTCTCTCAGGGTTACAGAGAAATTTCTTCTTCGAGAAAATGGAAAGCTAAGAATCAGAGCAGGGGGGCAGGGTGTGGCCTGTCACCAAGTCACCCCAGCACTTCAGAACATCAAGCAGGAGGAAAGTGGGGAAGAGAGAGTCAGGCCAGCCTGAGCCACATTGTGAGACCCTGTTTCAAAAAAAAAAAAAAAAGAGAGACAAAAAGAGTCAAGGCATGGGTCTCAGAGATCATTCCAAATATACATGGTACAGAGGAAAACCTGAAGCCCAGAGAGAACAAAGTCGATACGGCTGACGAAAGTCAGCTCAGCTGAGAAGTGCCGAGAGCAACTACCGTGTGGCCAAATCTTTCAGTTACAGATGGGGACCAGTCCCTGCTGATGGGTAATGAGCTAGCTGCCTTTCTGCGACTCTGTGACTTACATTCCCTAACAGAAACAAGAAAACTGACCTAGAACCACAGTTCCTAAAGCTTCCAGACCAGCTTGTATGTATTGGTAACGAAATCAAATGGCCTTCTGGGCTGGGAAAGTGGCTCAGGGAATAAAATTTTCAACTTGCAAGCCAAAGGGTCTGAGTTCAAATCCCCAGAACACATAAAAATATCAGGCAACTGATAGACAAGACATTCCATCAAGGCAAGGCTACACCCAGGAACTCACTGCAATGAGACCTACATAATGACTGACACCAACATGCCCCCATCTCAGGAGAGATAATTACATGCAGTAGAAACCGTGCAGGCTGGGGCTGGAAGGCCCAAGGAGGAGCCACTTGGTCTACCATAGAGGTCTGAATGTCCCACTAGATCAAACAATCCAGAGGGAACCTGGGAACCATAAAAGGGGACAGGCAGGAGGGTGGAGTGGCATGTATTGATGAAGGGGAAAGGAAGGAGGGGAAAAGGGGAGGAGAGGAAAGGGATAAGTACTCAATATGCTTGTAAAATTTAAAAAATATATATTAAAAATATCAGCTGGAAGATATGGTGATGACCTGTAATTCTGGCCCTAGAAACCCCCAGAGCAAAGTGACAAGAACATAGAGCAATCCAGGATGATTTCCTTGGACATCACCTGGATATCACCCTTGGGCCTTCAGAGGCACACACACACACACACTTACACACACACACACCAACATATACATATAGAAAGGAAAGAAGGGAGGGAGGAAGGAAGGAAGGAAGGAAGGAAGGAAGGAAGGAAGGAAGGAAGGAAGGAAGGAGGAGGGAGGGAGGGAGGGAGGGAGGAGGAGGGAGGGAGGGAGGGAGGGAGGGAGGAGGGAGGAGGAGGAGGGAGGAAGGAGGAAGGAAGGAAGGAGGAAGGGAAGGAAGGAAGGAGGGAGGGAAGGAAGGAAGGAGGGAGGGAAGGAAATGAAAAAGAAGAGGACAAAAGAGAAAAAGGAAAGAAAAAAAGAAAAGAGAAAAGAAAAGAAAAGAAAAAAGTGAAGAAAAGAGTAAGGAAAAGAGATATTCCTCTATTCTAGGATCTTTCCCAGTTTTTCATGATATTAATGATTTTAGTTTGCATTGTATTAATGTGGTGTGTGTGTGTGTGTGTGTGTGTGTGTGTGTGTGTGTGTGTGTATGTGATCCACCACCACAGGAAGCTTGTCTGCTTGTGTATGACTTAGTCACTAGCCATGGGAGATACAACTCAACACAGCTGCTGTGCTTCCTGGGGAACTCATCCCAGACACCTCAACCCAGGTGAGATCCAGAATCTTGACTTATGCTGCAGAAAACAAGTATGTGAGAAATCAGTACACAGCAAAGCTGGAGTTTTGTTTTTTTTTTTAATGTATGTGCGCAAAGAGCCAGACTCTGAGTAGACATTAAAAAAAGAGATGCCCTGTGGGGCAAGGTGGCTCATACCTCTAATCCAAGAGCTGTGAGAGATTGAAGAAAGAGACTGATGTGGCTTGAGGCCAGCCTAGGCAAAAACAAGAGTC